>VXBJ01004449.1:423911-479905 GCA_013400055.1 Nycticryphes semicollaris
TAATATTTGATTTATTTTTTTTAAACTAAAACTTCTTTCCTGGGTTCCTCTATGTTTAGTAGCCCAAATTTAAGTTAGCGTTCATAATAGCATATTAAAATTGTATTTTACTATGACTTTTCTTTTTTTTTTTTTCCTTAAATGTAGACATTTCACACCCAAAAATGTGAATACCCACTTGTTTCAAAATCTGTCACAATCGTGACACGTTGCTATTGGTTTCATCAGCAGAGCTGGGAAACAACATTTCAAGTAGAAATATCTAAAACACTGGCTTCGCATGTACACAAGCATATTGGATACCGAATGGTCTGTTTTTTTCAGGTGTTTACCTTTCCCTCTTTCTACTAGAAGAAGCAGCTTGTGAAAACCATCAAAGTGTAAAATCTGTATGTGTCTTTTTGCAGGATTAGGCTTATTACTTTGTGTGGGATTAAGTAGTTGTGGTTGACCAAAAAGGTGGAGGCCGAACAGCAAAAGCCATTGATCTGTTGTGGGCCTGCGTTTTATCTCCGCTTCAATAGTCTGCTTTTTAATGACTATATGCACTTGCTAACATTTGAAATTTCTAAGAGAGGGTGCAGTGTTTATGCTGGAAGTATATCAGCCTAAAAATTAGGTTGGCGTTGTTTTAGGAAAACTTTGGAAAAATAACTCTAGGTGCTGAACAGAGAAAATTGGCTTCCTTTGCTTCTTTCTATTCACTTCACAATTTATTTAGAATTTCAATTTATTTGAAAATAAGATTTTGGGAGAAGCATAATGTTCAATAGCCTAATACTTTAATTACCCAGTATTATATTTTGCTTAATTATACAACAGCACATTGAACTTCTTGACATATCAACAAAACATTACCAGCAGCTTTCTTTTGAAATCTAAAATTCCACAGGAAAAAGCAGGTGCTGAGACATTTAATAATGCTCAGTCATTTTTGCAAAACTCCCTTGAAAGACAATGGAGCGTTTCAATGGATAAATTAGAAATCATTTAGCTGTTATTATTTGACTTATGTAAGAAGCTGAACAGCAAATTATTTTTATGTCTGTGTATGTGCCTCAATACTTTCAGAAAGAATAACAGGAGTCTGTCTTTGAGTTTGACTTTAAGTAGCCCAGTGGGACCTTACAGCTTTCCAGAAGGTCTTAGAGGGTTTCTTTTGCCTAGCTCTTGAGTGGAGAATTAATTGCCAAACCAAACACTTGCCTTTTCATTGCAGATACAGCTTACCTACTCCCCATAATCTGTTTCCCAGTATGGTAGAGGAGGTAGCTAGGTTTCAAACCTTTGGATGAAATGATACTGGAGCTTCCTCTGAATTGTCATGTTTTGGTAGATCTGTGGTTGGAGCACTCTGAAGGACAGCATTCTCATCTCTGTCATATGGGAAGTTGGAGTAGGCTTCTTCCAGTTCACTTCCATGTGAGATGTAGTACTGGATTTGATTAAAAAGGTTCTGGGTTACGCTTGGTCCTGACTTGAGCTTCAAGAAATGGAGAAATCTGTTTCCCTTTTATTCCTTTCCCCACCCTCAGCTGGGAGCTGCAGAAACCAGAATGAAATTAGTCCCTTAAGGTGACATCAACCCTCCAAGCTCCCTACTTTTCACAGCCTTATATTTAACTGAGATTTCCAGAGGTTCTGGAAGGATGGTGATGCTGGGTAAACCATAGCTACACAGTTTCTGAGAACTTTGCTTATGTTGCTTAAAGATGAAGTTCATGGCAAAACTTAACGCTGCAATGAGCAGGAGGCAAATTCTGTTCCTCTGGGGTCTGCTCCAAGTGGGGCCTGTCTCTCCCTGGGTTATATGTCATCAATCCATCCTTATCTTCTGTCCTTTCTAAAAATAGGAGATTTCACCAAGAAAGATACCTATCAAGAAATTAGGGGAAAGGTGTGGGAAATGATATAGGGCAGAAGGGCCGAGTGAGGATGCTTTTGACTGGGAAAGGGAAATACATCATTTGTGAAAGATGAGTGCTTTCAGAGCTCTGCGATTCGAAGCATGCTGCTAAAGTTTCCATTCCCCTTGACGGTAACACCTGGGACTCTGATTATTGTCCTATTACTGACAAATCAGAGTTGGAGCCCTGGGTGCGTGGATACTGCTCATGTTCAGCAGCAACAGCTTGTTCCCCTTTGCGCTTTGGCAGAGTCCTGGGCTGCCAGATGTTGTCTTCGATCTGAATCGTTGACTTAGTCCTTAACAAATCCTTGAGTGTAACACCATGTCCCAAAGTCAGTGAGTGCCAACTTGTTTGTGAAGCACATATTAAGCCACTAAAATGAACTGGGGAGGATCAGAAACATAATCTTGTCCTCTGCGTGTATAAAAATAAGTTGGGACTAATTAATTCTGACCTTTTTAGCTAAAAACATTGTTCTGGGAGCACTTTGCTTAAATTAATCCAAATTGCGGACCTTTAATATCGTCTCATTTATATGTGGCGAGCAGATACCAAGATTAGCTGGGTAAACACATGGATAAAAGAGCATTTAGGTTATTGAGTGTTTGACTGAGAAGTGTTGGTTTTTAAATATAGAGCTGATGCTCCCGTGCAGTGATGGAAAATCTGGTTCTAGGTTCTGTTCTTCACTCTCTAGCTCAATAACTGTTGCTCTGTTGCTTTAGGCGCTCTCTTAGTGTTTAACTTTAAAAGTGTGGGGTTCCAGTTGAAATCAGGAGGATTTGTGGGATGCAGGGGATGGTGAGAGCATCAAGGGAATTGCATCTTTTTCAATCTTCTTACCTACCTGTGCAGTCTGCTGAAATAGGGTGATGAAATAACTTGCTCAGCTTCTATACATTCTGTGAGTTGCTCTGAGGAGGAAAATGGCAAATAGTCCAACCTTTAAGATATTTATTACTGTCCTAACTCACGTAAAGAGTAACCCTGAGCATAAATTGTTTGTGGCACCCCGTGAAAGGAATTAAAAAATAAGAAAGTCTGTATGTCAGGGCTGGTTTTTCTCCAAGGCCAGTGCAAAGCAGCAACCTGTTTCTTCATCTGTCTTCTCTTCTGGAGCACTTGTCTCAGACTGGGTGGAGAGGGTCACATTGGAGCTACCATCTCATGGAGACAGAGCCTCAACAACATCTCTGCTCTTAGCTTCTTCCCAGCAAAGGGTCAAGAGGTATCCTGGTGAGAAATCTCAACAGAGAAAAAACTGACATCTTTTATGCATGTAATAGACAGTTTTTTCTACTCATGAATGGCCTGAAAAGCAGGTGTCTCTCTGTCACATATATGGTGACTATAAAAGGATTTATAAAAGGCCTGGTCATAATAAATAATGGAAAAATTAAGAAGTCATAATATGACTGCCACATCTTGACTTTCTTTTTATTTTTTTTCTTGCTTTTCATTCCTGTTCTGCATGTCTGCAGCATACAGGTTCTGATAATACTGTAAAGTTTATAAATGAAAACGTAGGAAACTATGGTTAGTGCATTGGCAAGTCTGAACTGCTCCTCGTAAAGTATTCCATATTATAAAGTTTGCTTCTAATGAAATGAGAGCACTCTGCATCTCTTTCTGAAAGCATTCAGTTCAATTCAATGCAGGGCTAAGAAAGCGTAGAGAAAGTTTTTCCAAGTTGTTCTTGTTTAGAGAAAAGTTCCACGCCACAGATTTCTTTCCGATAGAACAGCACAACTGGGAGTGGAGGAGGAAAGTAGCTGGTGGGAGGCTGAACATTCGGTGCCTCTACTTGAAGGACAGCTTCTTTGTAGATGACAGAAAAACCCCCTGGAGACCAAAGATGCGGAAAGGTCTAAAAGCAGCACAGGCGACGATGTCTCTTACTATAGCAGGAAACTGAAAATTCAAGCCACAAAAAATACAGGGAGGATGAAGAACATATTCTTGAGGAAATCATCATGTAGTCTAACCCACCCAATTTGTAGAACCACAGATAGGACTCCCCTGGGCTTCCTTCCTTGCGTATAAACAATTATGAGCAAGTATTTTTCATATTTCCAGTACAAATATCCTTTCTGAAAAATAGCTCATTTAGGATTTTCCTTAAATGGGCATATTGCCTCATGGAGTCACCAAATTGTGCTGAATTTTCATGTTTGTATCTTGGTTAGCTGCAGCTCAGGAAAACTCAGCTGCTGCTTGGCTTTCAATTTCCCTCATAATCTGGATGTCAGTTCCTGCTCTTCTGGAGTTAGAAATAACCACCGTTAAATAGATTCTGTGATGATGAATTTATTTAATCACTTTCAGGATGATGGTGGAATAAAAATGGTATTTGTTTAACTTCCCATACCGTTATTTATTCTTTTGTTTGAACTAGTGAAATATGAAGATACAAATCAGATTACTCAAGGTGCCTTTTTATAGAATGAACAAGAGGTATTGCTTTTGAATTTTGTCACGTGATTATGAAAATTATCATTACAGTACTCCTGAGAGAACACCATCTTATTAGGAGATAGCTGGCTTATTCAACTTCTTTGTATAATTTAAAAAATATGCAGATGTTAACAACATGTCTGATGCATACCAAAATGGTATTACTTTCATGCAGATAAATAATATTTGGCAGAAATACCAGCCAGAAAGTTGTTGGTTTTGACATTGTCCATTAGGATGATCCAACTGACATTTTTTTTTCAAGATTTTAGGTTTCTTCTGTTCTTGAGCCACTTCTTGAACCAGGATGATTTTAAATGGAAGAGGCAGAGCAAAGCTGCGGCTGTTCCAGTTCACTTTTAAATATTCATTCTGCCTTTTGAAGCTGCTACATACGATAGGAATAAAGTACAGGGGTTTAATGCTGTTAAGAGCTGTTCCTTTGCTTTGACTCCTTTTACTAGCAATTTCCAATTATTTTTTACTCTCCTTCCAACAGACGTCCTCGCACCTCATCCCCAGAATATCTCCTAAGGTTCAGTTACCCAGTGGATATTTTCTTCATAGACAAGTTGATATCAGTAACAGGAACTGATGCTTGCTTTCCTGCTTCTTTTGCTATTGCATTTCAGTAACACCCCGTCTGGCAGCGCGTAATGGCAAGTAGCTCAGTAACTCTGGCATTTCTAAGCGTGTTTTATAATTGTGTTGCAGCAGAGCTGCAGAACGTGAACGTCTTTATTTTGAGCTCTTAATTAACAGTGGAAGCAGGATGTGAAGTAAACTACAGATTTAATGTCTGATTTGAAGGTGGTAAAGTTATGCTTCAGTTTCTGCAGAAGAATAGAGTAGGAGCAAGAAAAAGTTCTTATTTTTACCCTTTCTTCAAAAACTACGTGCTGAGGTTACAGAAAAGTATCTAAGGATAAATGAGAGAAAAAGGAAACAAAGAACTCCTAAGCCTGGTTATGTTGGAATTTAGCAACGTGAGAGATTTTCTTAAGGCTCTGGATTTTAAAAAAGTTCCTGCAAAATAATGGTTTAAGACTTGCTGAGAGCAAAACCCTACATCTCTGGAGTGCCCAGGTCTCCTGGAGAAAGTACAAGCTCCTGGCTGGTGGCGATGTCGGCTCCCGTCTGAGCTCAGAGCCCAAGTCCAGCACATGAGGCAGCCTGGTCAAACAGCCTGTTAGAAGGATTCCTTCCAGCTGTGATGCAGACTGCCCACGCACCTTCCCCCCCACCCACCACCTCCATCCTCTCCCCAACCGTCCCCCCGATTTTCCCTTAGTTGTCTTTGTCAAGCTGTGTAATAATTTAAGATGACTGTTCTAATTAAGGCTGCGATCATTATTATTTTTTAGCTGATGCTTTGCATTGGAAGAACCTGACTTCAACCATTGCCAATTCTTATTTTCCTCTACTTTTACATGTGCTCTTGCACCACATATACCAGAAAGCATGTCTTTCTTACATCCAATTAACATGCTCATGCTGGAGTGACGCCATGAAGATGGTCTGAGGGCTGGAGCCCCTCTGCTGTGAGGAAAGGCTGAGAGTTGGGGTTGTCCAGGCTGGAGAAGAGAAGGCTTCAGGTAGGACTTAGAGCCCTTTCCGGTACCTAAAAGGGCTACAGGAAAGATGGGAAAGGACTCTTGATCAGGAAGTGATAGGATGAGGGGTATCAGTTTTAAACTGAAAGAGGGGAGATTTAGATTAGATACCAGCAAGAAATTCTTTCCTGTGAGGGTGGTGAGACACTGGAAGAGGTTGCCCAGAGAAGCTGTGGCTGCCCCATCCCTGGAGGTGTTCAAGGCCAGGCTGGATGGGGCTTTGAGCAACCTGGTTTGGTGGGAGGTGTCCCTGCCCATGACAATTTGCAGACAAATAATGAGGAGATGCTATACACCAGCATACAATAGCTTCTACTGTTGATTTCAAATTTTACCAAATAGCAAATTTTTTAAAAAATTGTTATTATCAAAAGTAATCAGTTTCAAATCTTGATGTAGGTTTCAACATGTTCTTATTTTTCCTCTGCACTTCGCCTAATTGATGTGTAGTGAATTGAAATTGTTTGTATTTAAAATACCTTGCTTTTCCTGCAATTTCATAAAGCTAAATAAAAAAAGACTTTTAATAAGCTGAATACATTATTGTTAGGTTGTGAGTAGAGCTTTATGCAATTTTTTTTTCTAGACAAGTATTAAAACAAGGTTCTGGGCTTGGAGTGTTCAAGACAACAAGTTATGGTGAAAGACCCCAAAGAGAACAGACTTCAGAGCTGTTCTTTCATTACTTTATCTCTCTCTGCTTGTTTTTTTTTTGCTGGTAGCCATTCACTGTTCTGAAGAGTTTTGAGAGCTGCCCCTGTGTACAATGTTAAAAAAAATAAAAATCATTTTGTTAGTCCCAGATTTTAAATCTTACATCTTTTGTAAATTGAAACGGTCTTGCTTGCACCAGGACATAAAGCGTTTGCACAGCATGTGGGTGTCAAGTGTCTGTCGGGTGAGGAGCCAAAAAGCACTTTACTTACAATGTGATGTTGCATTATTGAACTGTGTCTTCTCATTGCTGGAAAAAAAAAAATATCTCTGGATGGTCGGTTGGAGCTTTTTTTTAGTGGTGTGAAAGGCCACAGTCAGACAACACTAATGCTTTTGGAGAAAGCAGAGGCACTCCTGTCTGTGTTCTTGCTCCTGCTGTGCATCAGGCCTGCTATGGGACATGGAGGTGAATCAGCCCATGGTGCAACCCCACTATGGCCACAAGATTAAAGCTAGCTTTGGTTTGCCTAGATATATATGTCTATATTGCTCTTCTGTCACTTCTGGGGTGATGGGGTTGACCTTAGGTATGAAATGAGGCAGCGGCAGCTCAGTGTTAACTGTGCATATTCTGTTTGCTGTAGCGTTGTACCGTCTGTAAGACAAACACATAGACTGGAATCCTGCCTCCAGTTCTGGTCTCCCCAGTTCAAGAGAGACAGGGAACTACTGCAGAGAGTCCAGTTTAGGACAACAAAGATGATGGAGGGATTGGAGCATGTCCTTTAAGAGGAAAGGCTCAAAGAGCTGGGACTCTTGAGCGTGGAGAAGAGAAGGCCGAGGGGAGACCTCATCTATGTTCACAAGTACCTAAAGTGTGGGTTGAAGGAAGATGGAGCCAGACTCTTTTCAGTGGTACCCAGTGACAGGACGAGGGGCCATGGGCACAAGCTGGAAAACAGGAAGTTCCACTCAAATATGAGAAAAAACATCTTTAGGGTGAGGGTGCCAGAGCCCTGGCAGAGGCTGCCCAGGGAGTGTGGAGTCCCCTTCTCTGGAGATTTTCGAGACATGTCTGAATGCAGTCCTGAGTGATGTGGTCTGAGCAATTCCGCTTTGGCAGGGGAGTTGGACTGGATGATCTCTAGAGGTCCCTTCCAACTCTGATGGTTCTGTCATTCTGTGCAGTTTCATGGGAGCTCCAGTAAGCGGCTTGCTCTGACGCAGGTATTTTTCCATGACAATCAAGCTCCCTGCCTCTGCAGGAGCTCTCTTGGCTGTACAACTCCTAGAAATACATTCTGAAGAGACAGTTTAACGACCTGAATGTGTGTCTTGTATCCTACCTAGCAAAAATGAGACAGGAAGATTTAAAATGCTGTTTTTTTGATATTTCGCTCATGAATAGCATTTCTGTCTTCAAAATATTCTTGAGATTCTGTGGCCAGTGTGCACAATATCTGGGCTGCAGCTGCTCTGTAGAGTACTGCTGGGAAAAAATTAGCCCAAAACTAAGAAATTATATGGAGTTGGCTCCAACTGTAGGACTCGGGAACTGCCCCTTTATTCCTCTGTTCTCTGTAAGGAAGAGAGAGGAAAAAACCATGTGCTTTCATGTGATAGGCTGGATATTTTTGCTACGTATGAACCATGGTTCCTTCCAGAGCTGTGTGATTACCAGAACAGTAATGAAAGATGGAAGTTTTGTTTAACTCTCAGCAGGTGGATGTACAATGCCCCAAAAAAGTAAATCACCTTGAAATCGGAGAGTTAGGCGAGCGCAGTCAGCACACTGCTGTCACGGGCTGTATTCTGGGAAACGGGAAACAAGATGATAGCTCTCCTTGGTTCAAAGCTGAGGCTCAGACTCCAAATCTTTCAAGGACTTGGTGTGAATTTGTGAATCTATTATGTGCAAGGTAGCAAAGGATGCTTGACACTTCATAAAAGCACACTGCTATGCCTTAAATATTCAGCCCTGAAGCTAAAAAGAACTTATATTAGAAACGCCAAAAACCTCAGGTTCCTGTCCAAAAAATTAAAGTGGACAACATGAGGAAAGAGGGTGGAACAAGCTGAAGTTACCATGTGGGTTACTAATGTTTGCTTGATCCCAGTGCAGGCTGACAGTTTGAATTTGAAAGACTTACTAAAAGATTTTGGAGATCTGTTTTTTCCTGTCTGGAAATACAAGAGCACCTCATGCTACACCTACTTGAAAGGACATTTTAGAGAGGTTGGTGCTGGTCTCTTCTCACAGGGAATTAGCGATAGAACAAGAGGGAATGGCTTCCAGCTGCAACAGGGTAGGTTTAGGCTGAACATTAGGAAAGAATTTTTCCCAGAAAGAGTGGTCAGACCCTGGAATAGGCTGCCCAGGGAGGTGGTTGAGTCCCCATCCCTGAATGTGTTTCAGAGTCATTTAGATGTGGTGTTGGGGGATCTGGTGCAGGGGGAGAACTTTGTAAAGTGGGGCTGATGGTTGGACTTGATGATCCCAAGGGTCTTTTCCAACCTGAATTATTCTATGATTCTATGATGCTGTTGTCGAGGCTGGTGTGAGCATGATTTTAGTGGAAACGATTCTCCTCCAAATTTTGGAATCTTACAGGAGTTCCCCATAAGTCATTGTCTAAAGTTGCAGAGCGATAAAAGAACAAATAAGACTGTTGAAGAGGTCAGGAAGTTTTTTCTTCTTCTACTCCTCTTTTAAGAGTGATCTCTTTTCATGTTAATATCTTCCAGAATCTGAAGAAATTTTTTTTGTTCTTTTTCTGTGCATAGAGTGTGAATCAAAGGTTCTCCTTGTAGCTGTTATGTGGTGCACCTACCTCAGCTATCAGCTGCAGTCTGGGTTGAAGAAAATTGCTGTTTGTATGATGTTTGTACTGCTAATGATAAAAAAAACAATCAAAGAAGGATCAAAGAATCCAAGAAGGAAAAAAAATAATTTAAGTTCTACATCTATTCCACAAAGCCTGTTCTAAGCTACATGGAAGGTCTGGCGCAATGAGCTTTGATACCGCTGCGATGTATTAAGTATTGCATATAGATGTTAGATTGGAGATTACTAAATTTCATTAGAAAGTCTATTTCTAATCTGTTGTATTCCTTTAATTTTGTGGATCACAGTGGGAGGAAGTGGCTGCCATGGCTGTTTTCTTGATTTGGCCAGTAAGAGTATCTTTTATGGGCTCAAAGCTCACCGCTGTTTGTGTATCTCAGATTTTCTGACTGATTTTTGTCCTTGTGGTAGCAGAGGAATAGTTCTACATCTAACCTAAAGGTAATAATCGAAATCACTATTTCTTGTTTTCTTGATTTAACTTTCTTAACTGTGGCTCTGTTCAAAGCTTCATCCATTTTCAGGAAAATACGTTGGTCCTCCCAGGGAAGGCAATGAAAGAAATCCTCCTCTCGCTGATGGTGCAGGGTGGTTTCTGAGAGTCATGCTCTGGAGAGCCTGTGCCTCTCCCTTGACGTAGAGATGTGATGGATCCTCAGATCCATACTCTTTCACATCTAATGACTTTAGTTTTATCTAATGAACTGAAACTAAAATGGATTTTATTCAGTCATTAAAAGAGCAAGAAGTCTCAAAGCCAAACAGCCAGCCTTCTGAGATGAGTCAACTCTGCTTGTTTTACACCGAGAAGCAAGTTCCTGAGAATTGAAATTTGTTTGCGTAAGGTCAAAATAAATTGACAACAGATCCCAAACTAGGACCTAAAAACATGGTTCCAAGGCTCTAATTACAAGCTGGAAAGGCAGTAGTTGTCTTAAGCTATTTTATTGCATTGCATCTTTGACCTGAACATAGTCAAGAAAAATCAATATTTTCTATAGACTTCTGGAGTTGGCTTTGTGGGTGGATGAGGAGAGTCTGATTTATTTAAGGAAGCTGGTGGCATGAAGTAGACGCTGTCATGGACTTTGTCACAACATATTGGAGGGAAAGCAATGATTTCTAAAGAGGCTGCTATTTGCACATTTATTGATCTTTTGGTGGAGCCTTAGCTAACGATACTTTTGTGATGCCAGATTATTTTATCGGTGACGCATCATGTGTTTCCTCCTCAATCCATTTATATTCCCTTTAGGCACTGGCAGAGCATGGCGAAGCAGTTTTCTGGCAGAAGGTGGCATTTTCTTTCAGAGTTGGAGCATTCACCCTCTATCATTGCCATGGGAAAATGTCTAATAATTAAGAACTGACGTAAGCTTGGTTGTAAAGAGCCAATGGGTTCTGACTGCAGGATTTAAGGTTGTTAATTTATGTGCTGTGTCTTTCTAACATCAAAATGGGAGAGTCTCAATCTGCTGTTCAGTGAAGCAAAGGCTTCTTCTCAGACACTCAGAGGCTCCTGATAAGTCACAGAAGGCTAAATAAGAGAATCTATATCGTTGTTCTTGACAGCAATAAAAGACAACTTATGATGTGTTTTGGCTCATGAATTTAAAGACCAGTGGAATTACGAAAGCCTCTTATGGTGTTACCAGAATGATGAATGCCAGTTGCAAATTACAGGGCTTTTAAGATCTGCTTACTGTGCTCTTCGAAGGTGCTTACAGACAGATTGACTTGATGGTATATTTTAATATTGTTAAACTGCTGCATGTACAATATAATGAGTCCCTAACCTTGTTTGAATGAAGGGAATCAAGCAAACTTGTTAAAGTCTTTAAAGTCTTATAATTTATGAAATTTAAGAATTATTTTAAAAATAGAGTCTAATTGAGGTACATATTGACATTTCTGTTTCTTCATGCTCCACAAAGACAATTAATTCTTGCAGGAAACCAGAATGTGTGACAAGGAGGAACTGAGCACAGCTCAAGGGTACTCGTATCTTTGAAGGTTTATTTTTGGATGGGATGCAGGCAAGCCACTTTTGAGCCTGTGAAATAGCAGAAGTGTCTAGGTAGTCATAAAGGCACCGAATGCCAGCAGTGTCAGAATTCAGGGAGATGCCTGATACAGGTACATTGCCCCAAATGGGAATCCAAGAGGTTGAGTTGGTGTCACACCTCGTGCTGGTGGTGGTTGATTGGTGTGGTAAGATGACTACCTTTGGAGACGTTTGTGTTTGTAAGATCATATATTCTAGCAAAATCAGGTTTTTATGTGTCACATCTCTTCTAAAGGGGCTCAGAGAGATGCAAACCCTCTTTTTGTAGAGTGTTTCCAGCTGCCACTGCACCACTAGAGGGAAAAGGAGTCTGGTCTAGGGAAATCCTCATCCAGATGGTTGGAGGAGTTTTGTGGCCCAGATCAGGGTGAAGAAAAAGGTTATAATTTCATCAAGAACTTTCTTTCTGCCTTAGAAACAGCGGTTTTTTAAAGTTTATTTTTAATGATAAATTTAATAATAAGATAGCTTGGGTCAGCTCTCCTAACTTAGAGCAGAAGACAAAATTTTTCAGCAGTGGCTCATTAGTGGCACGTGACATCTTCTTAATCCTTTTCCTCCCCTGAGATTTCATTTTTGAAAAACAGAAGTCCTATAAAACATTAGGCTTGCATGCAGCTAATTAGCTGAATTCAGCAACGATCTTCTAATAAATATTTGCTTTCAGTTCCTCTGTCCTGTTACTTGTAGATGTTTGCATCTAAAACAGGAAAGCTGTTAGGATAATTTCTTTCCTATCTGGCAAAAAAGATACTGGTCTTTATAAGCAGAATAAAACAACCAGTTGCTTCTTTACCCTCTGGTGATCTTTAATCAGTTTACCATCCTGTTTTCCAGCCAGGGTTTTCTTAGTACTGTGAGTCTGATACTCTGAAGATAGATTTATTTAGGTTTTTGCTAGTGTATCTGTAAAGTGCCTTGAGCACAAAGTCATTATCTGAGAGCTGCAAACTAGAATTGATCTGTTTTAGGCTTAGCATAATTTCCACGTCTGGGCTGACCCGAATGTTATTGTCCAACAGGTTTCTGAAAATGTCAAGAGCCAGAGGGGAGGTCCCAGTGAAATTGAAGTTCTTCCTTCCCTCTGAGTAACTGAATTTTAAAGTCCCCAAGCCCTGTAAATGAAAGAGAAAAATTGGTAATACGAAAAGGAATTAATAGGATAGTCTTTCACACAATTTATATAGCTTTCAAAAACTGTTGCATTATTGTGTTTAAAAGTGCTGGTCTACAGCACTTTCACACTAGGAAGATAAGATTAAAAACGCGAAGGGGCAGCTCTGGGAATTAGAAGCCAGGAGAGCTGATGGATTTGAAATGAAATAAAAGCTGCTATTGGGGAAAATTTATTTTGAAGCTAAAATAGTGTGTCTGCCAATGAAGTATTCAGAGAACTCAGATATTTACCTTGATATAGATGTCACATTTCAATTTAGTAGACAAGTGCTTTCTTTTCAGCTACTGTTGTCATTATGGAAATCAGCTGAATTAATCTCTGCCATGCAATACGTTATAGAGTAAATTGGAATCTGAGGTGAAGATACCATTATGCAGATGTGATATATCCTGATATATATTCGGAAGCATGTGCAGAGTCATGTCATTGTAGCCCTCTGGAATACACTGCACTTGAACAGGGAAAATTTCAACCAGAAGTTAGAATGCTCGTTTAATTAAAAGGGAGAAAAATGAACAGGCACTGATGCATCTGCAGAGCATCTGTCTTTATTAAAGGTTTCGTTTTTCGGGGAAGCTATTTATTTTAAACTTGTAGCATTTATAATGAAATACATCTCTGCAGTCAAACTTATTTTAGGGAAACAGGGGCGTATGTTCTGGTACCAGAGGTGATGTGTTCACTCTTCATGCCTTTATTTGTAATATATTCCTGCATGCCTATTAACTCTCTCCCTCTTTCTCTCAAAAGTGTGTATGTTCTCATTTATTCTAGCTGTAAAAATGGCTGAATTTGTAGGCATATGCATCCAAGTGTTGTCTTATTCATTGTTTTACTCTGCAGTCAATGCATTGGGAATGGGATTAAGTTGATTGCTTTTGAAGCAAGGTAGCGTTGGAGCATTCCAAGTTCCTACAGCTTTCCACTTTTTTTACCAGAAAGTCATCTCTTTGAGTACGGTTCTTAAAAAAAACACCCAACAAAACCAAACCCCCAACTTTGTACTTTATTTTGGGATAATTTCCTGCATGAAAACTCATGCAAAAGGAGTCAATGTTGATGAAGTAAGGATGGGGATGCTAATTATGGTTTTTAAATGAATATGTGGTCTTTTCATTGGAAGCTTTCTTTTTTGCCTGCAGTTTGCTCTAGGGAGGTTTGTTTGGGGTTTGTTTTTATTTTTTTGCTAAGAATTTTCATCTCCTGGTATTGTTGAGTTGTCTATCCTCTTTCTTTCTCCCCTTACAAGAGCTTTAGAAGTTTTCTAGGCAAACAAATTGATTGTTACACTGCAGTGTAGGAGGATTTTGTGTTGCATTTGTTTAAAATGTTATTGCTCCTAGAGTCCTAGAGCTCTGTTGTTAAACTAACAAACTTCTGTAGTGCCTGCTTTATTTTCTGCTTTATTTATACCTTTTTTTTTTTTTTCCTTCGACTGCATGGAAATAATCCATGGTAGTGTTTAAAAGGAAGTTAATGAACATAAGAGTGCTGGAGAAATTAACAGAACTATGACTAGGAAATGCATATTCTTAGAACAAGTTTGGTGTCAGCAGAAGCCAGGATCACAGGATGAACTATTTCTTTTCTTTTTTCATTTGTTCTCAGGCTGTTTATCTACAGTATTTAGTCCAAAAGGAAACTGAAACTACCAGTATTTCCAGGAAAAAATGAGAGGTTTTCTTTTTGCCCATTTAGAAACACAGTGAAGGAAAAGCATCTAAAGGAGATCAGGGCTAAAGATTTTTAAAAGCTAACCTGTTTTTTTTTTTTTGAGTATAAAATTGCTGTGCTGTTTCCTAGTACTTAACCTAGTAAGAACATATAGAATATTTAGGAAGAAGTGTCTATAGGTATGTCATACAGCTGACAGTTCCACAGATGTTGTGGATGACTAAAATACATGCTTGGCAAAGCCCTGTTCCCCGGAACGTGACTTCCACCCACCAACAACGCTCCTCCAGGGAACTCAGCTGCATTTTCAATGAGCCACTGTGTGTATCACACAGAAATTCGGTACACCATAAAACAGAAGGTGCCATTGACCATAGCTGGTCATTGCCTACAGCCCTACATCGAAATCACTTAATAATTGCAGCATAGGCTGGAAAGAGGGGAAACTACGCTCTCTCCTACCTTTTGAACACCTCCCCGGTAGTGGCAGATGCGTTACCAAATAGAAACTTTACGTTAGTATCAAAAATTGAGAACAGAATACAGCTTGCTGATGCTTCTTAACAACGATCATCAGAGTCATGAAATTAGCCTTATAAGTGTGTAACCCCTCCTACCTAGTTGCGTTTGTACCAGTAAGCATGATGCAAATTGTGGGAAGAGAGTCACACAGCAGGACTCATCCAAACCATTGATCAGGCAGGAGCACTCATTCATTTCCGCAAGCCATTTCCTTAATCCTGATTTCCAAGAGGGTTCCAGAAAATACCTCCAGAATCACAGAATCGTCATGGTTAGAAAGGCCCTCTGAGGTCACTGAGTCCAACCATACATTCACAAAAAATGCCTACAATCTCAGCCACTAGAGCATGCCCTGAAGTGCCACATCTACATGTTTCTTAAATACCCCCAGGGATGGGGACTCCACAGCCTCCCTGGGCAGGCTGTTCCAGTGCCTGACCACTCTTACAGTAGTCATTCTTCCTAATATCTAATCTCAACCTCCCCTGCTGCAACTTCAGACCATTTCCTCTGGTCCTGACATTATTCCATTGGGAGAAGAGGCCAACACCCACTTCTCTACAACCTCCTTTCAGGGAGTTGTAGAGGGCAATGAGGTCTGCCCTCAGCCTTCTCCAGACTAAACGTGCCCAGTTCCCTCAGCCTCTCCTCACAGGACTTGTTCTCTAGACCCCTCACCAGCTTGGTAGCTCTCCTCTGGGTATGCTCCAGCACTTCAATGTCCTTCCTGTAGTGAGGGGCCCAGAACTGAACACAGTACTTGAGGTGAGGCCTCACCAGTGCTGAGTACAGAGGAACTATCACTTCCCTACTCCTGCTGGCCACGCTAGTCCTGATACAAACCAGGGTGAACCCGAGTAAAAAATTTTTAGAAAATGTAATAATCTTCTGAAGTGCTTGTTGTGCCTCTTTGGATCTGAAAAAGTGGCATGGAACAAGACCTGGATGTCAGCAAAGTCTATTTTCCATTAGATATATGTAGAATGAAGGAAGAAGGATGGTACATGTAGGTACAACGTTACATTCTTGCCAAGTCTGGCTGCTGACCTGAGTGATTTATTTGCACAGTGGAGAAGCAGCCTCAGAAAATCTACTTCTATGATAGCTGTTAATGGAATAGAGGTGGTTATGCAATACAGAAAGCAAAAAACCTAAACATGTCATAGTTAAAAATAGGGATTAATGGTCTGATATGTTTCATGCTGCTGCGGCATGCATAGCACTGATTTACTGTGATGAGATAAGGGGAGTATTTATTGTCTAAACACAGGTGAAGTGTTTCATCTCAGCACATTACTCTCCAAGCAGTGGTGTCATCTGTTTGTAAAATGCCACCCACATCCCAGCCTTTCTCCAAATAAGAGTCAGTGCTTTAGAAAGGATATCATTAATTACTCCTTCACTTCCTCAGTGAAGGGATCATGAAACAACTCATAAGAGGAGGACAAAGTCCTCCACACCTGGGGAGGAATAACCTCCTTCACCAGTACAGGTTGGAGGCTGACCTGCTGGAGAGCAGCTCTGACGAAAAAGACCTAGGAGTCCTGGTGGACAACGGGATGACCATGGGCCAGCAATGTGCCCTTGTGGCCAGGAAAGCCAATGGCATCCTGGGGTGCAGCAGGAAGAGTGTGAACAGGTTGAGGTAGGTCATCCTGCCCCTCTACTCTACCCTGGGGAGGCCCCATCTGGAGTACTGTGTCCAGTTCTGGGCTCCCCAGTTCAATAAGGACAGGGACCTGCTGGAGAGAGTACAGCAGAGGACCACAAAGATGATGAGGGGCCTGGAGCATCTCTCTTAGGAGGAAAAGGTGAGGGACCTGGGTCTTTTTAGTTTGGAGAAGACTGAGGTGGGGATTTGATCAACACCTAGAAATACTTAAAGGGTGAGTGTCAAGAGGATGGAGCCAGTCTTTTTTCAGTGGTGCCCAGTGACAGGACAAGATGAAATGGGCACAAACTTGTATATAAAAAGTTCCATCTAAACATGAGGAGGAACTTCTTGACTTTGAGGGTAACAGAGCCCTGGAAGAGGCTGCCCAGTGACGTGGTGGAGTCTCTGTCTCTGGAGACATTCAAAATGTGCCTGGACATGACTTCCTGTGCAACCTGTTTTGGGTGGACCTGCTTTGGCAGGGAGGTTGGACTGGACAATCTCCAGAGGTCCTTTTCAACCCCATATCATTCTGTGATTCTGTAAAGTCCATCTTGTGGGAAATCTCTCTTTGCTGTAGTTAAGACAGAAGAGTTGACCGTGCTTTAAATGTTTAATACTTCCCAGAATGAGGTGGAAAACTGTATGTCATCTTGATGCTCTGTGACACATAGCACATGTACACAGAGTATAGTACACGCAGTACTTGCACTCTTATCTTGCACCGCTGTTGTGTTCTTCCTATTCAGTTTTATAGTGTAACAACAGAAAACATATTTGGATTCAGAGTAAGTCAAGCCACACTTTATTAAAAATGTTTTTCTGGGTAGCAAATCTCAGCATTCTGCATAGCAAATCTAAGTATCTGTGCTACAGGAAAGAAAATGTATGCCTCAGGCTGTCAAGCAAGATCTGCCCTTCAAACCTTCTTGCTATGAATATATTCTGTATCTGAAGCCATGGGCATCATCATTCTGACTCCCTGGAAATTGTTCTCGTGTCCTGAAATTTTGAGTCCTTGTTGTCTGAGGGAACTGGCAGTCAAGACCAGAAGATGATTTCTGTGCCTCGATTGTGTAGTTTAGTTTTCAGTCTTACATGTTTCATGCTGTTTAGTAGCAGAAATAACTAGTACATATGACAAGTGCTGCTCTCACTGCTTGTTTTTCTGGCAGAATACCTGGTATAGAGTATTTCCTCTCTCTAAATAGACTACCCTCTCATTCCCCTTTCCTTTCCATTAGAGATTTTCTACTTTTCGCCCTGATGTGATCCCTTGTTTGCTCTCTGGATCTTACTCCAATTGAAATTCAGAAGTTTAACCCCCGAAGTCTTAATTTCTTCTTCTTCCGATGCTACATTGTGAGGAGGCTGCCAAGATGATAAGAATTGATGAATTGAGATGGGAGACTTTAATCTGAACCTCAGGTGTGCTGTTACACAGGCACTCGTAGCACTGTGCAGTCTTTTCCCTCCACAGGTGAGAGCCTGGACTGTATCTATTTCCACACTCCGGCTTTTTTCTGTATTTGTATGAAGTTTTGGTAGTTTGGGTTTTACTTCTCTCGCTTACAAGAGGAGCAGGGTTCAGAGTCCCCTTGGGTGTATCAGCAGTGTTTCAAATGGGCAGAAAATAAGCAGGCGTGGGAGCTCTGGAGACCACAGTAGCACTTGCCACCCAGCAAACTCTGCAAAACAAGCTCTGCTGAGAAGAAATTGAGCTTTGTTCAAGTACAGCAGCAGAGAGCACAGCGGAATGGAAGTGGGTAACCTGACCCTTAGCGATGACTTCCCATGCATGTCAAAAGTTTTCCAAATTAGTGAAATTGGAGCAAAAGTATAGTAGAGTTCGACACATTACCAACTCTTCCCGAAAATAAAAGGCAGGCCTAGCATTTGCAAAGAAAAAGAAGAAATTTGGAAAGCCAACAGGAGGATATTTCACTGCAGAAATGTTGTTGTGCCGTGAAATGACCAAATTCCTTGAAGTGCCTGAATTTAAAAACCCCTGACCAAAAGCTGATCTCCCAGATTGACACAGCACAATCTGTGTAGAGTAATCTTTGCTGCCTCATCTAGTAATAATAGCAAAATGTAAGCAAAGCTTTTGGGAGGAAGAGAAATAATTAGTGAATTGATACCAGAAAATAACATCAAACTAGATGTTATAGACCAGCATGTTCTTGGTGATGGGAACAGATTTGCCCAGAGAGGCAGGTGACTGGCTTGGTTTGACCTTTGGGTAGAGATGGTCTCCAAAAATGAGCTTCCCTGCACAATGTGATGTTGGAAAATGCTTTATTTGGATATAGTAGGTTTTTAAATAGATAATTCTAGGAAAATAGCCTTTTTCTTTTTCCTTTTTTTTAAATTTTATTGGTAAATTGAAACTAAAGCTTTAATCAGCTCTAGAAGAAAACCAAGGCCACAGTGTATGTATTCTGAAAACGCACAAGGGAAATAAAATGCCTGTCATGGAGAGAAATGAGAGAACCATTTTCCATTAGTCAATACAGTAAAAATTCAAAAAAGTCTACATATGGATGGGTTTTTTTGTCTAAACTCAATAACGTTAGATTTGAAGAACTGTGCATCCAGCTAACAGTAATGGTAATCCCCCAAATCAATACAGAAAATATCTTGCTTCTTTAGTAGAAATGTCTTAATTGGGACTTTTAAGGAATAAAACAAAACTAACCATTTCCTCTCCAAATATATCTTGAAAGGAACGTGCGTTTTCAGACTAAGATGATTTATGGGAGAAGGGATTTTAATGTCAAGTCTTCAGGTAGTTATCTCAGCTGAGAGCAAAATCCATTTTTTTCACATCTGTACTATGAATTCAGTTGTTATTCACTGCATTTATTTGCATTTTTTTTAGACTGATTTCCCATGGAACGAGGCTGTCTGTGCTTGTGCTTATCTCTGTCACCCCTTACTACGTTTTTAACCTATTGGGCAACCTAACACAAATCTAAAGGGGTGGAGTACTCAATTGTAATCTACCAATTTTACAAAAGACTGAAGAATGAGACCCCAAATGTTAGTGAACTTGGGAAGAGGCTGGAGAATTTGAGGATTTGCCTGCTTTTTGTAATTTTTTTTTTTTTCCCCGTCAGCTAATTTCTAGGTCCAAATTAACCGAAGTGCTTAATCGCTTTTGTTTAGTGAAGGTGAACTCATGATGGAGATGAGTGCAGTAGCAGGGCATATGTCCTTGAGGAACAACCTCAGGCTTCAGCCGCTCTGCTGTTTGCCCTGGTGGTTTTTTGGCATTGCTTTGGCAAACTCTTTTATGTCTCAAAGCAAGCTCTGAACAAACTGGTGTGGCAAACTGTGGCCATCTGGTGTGTGGGTTGGACACCTGAAGTGCAGCAAGGACTGTTTCACCCTCACAAGCAGAGTGGACAAGCCTGTGGCTATGTTGTACTTTCTACTTAAACTCTACTTTTAAAAAACCAATTCACTCTGCTGCTGCTGTTTTACTAGATTATATTTATTGTTCAACATAAAGACCAGTTATTGTTGTGGGTAACTGTTGGACCAAATTATCCCTTCAAGCTTGATTAGTACTATCAGATGAAGTATCTCTCTGAAGTGTGTCTTTAAGTACCTTCTATACCATCCTTAAAAACGGAATAAACCCCATATTTTACAGCCTACTTTAAAAATTGGGTAAAAACCCATGACAGTGTAGTTTCGGTGATCTGTGAGTACATGCCAAGAACTGTCTTACTTGGTGCTGTCCTTCAGTGCAGATTGAATTAGTTGGCTTTGCTTCCTGATATTCCTTGGTGCCAGGAAAAGAACTGCGCACTCAAGTTCGTTGGGGAAAGGGGGCTTCAGCCTTCACAAACCAGCACAGGACGATTAAGCCCAGCACTGGAAAGGTAGTTTGGTGAGGAAGGTGAGATGAACAAATGGTTTGTTGTGATGGGTGTCGAGTACAGAATAACAAAAGGTGCCTGCAGTTAAATTTTATTCTTTCCAAAGTGTGGCCCTGAAAAAAAAAACGCAACAAACTCCCAAAACCTCAGCACTTGTTTTGGATTTTGGTGACTGAGTTAAAGCTTCTACTGAGATGGCAATAAGCTGTACTGGGCTGGTGATGTACATTAATTTCTTGGCTGGTGTAATGAGGCATATAGTTGTCGTGTAGGGTCACTCTGGGCGTAGGAAATTGTGCCAGTCGGAAGTGATAACTTGCATTCTGTCCTGCCCAGGTGGAATCGCAGAGATTTGGCTGCACCGGCCCAGGCTGTAGCCAAGAGCTCATCATGCATGCAGAAACTGGAAAGATCAGATGGTGCCTTGTGTGTATGGCAGGGGAGCAGAGATTAGTCAGGAACAGATACAGTTCGTATGTCAGCATATTTTATGTTTCCATTCTTTATTCTTGTCTTTATAATTCAAATCCATTCTTATCTATCATGCCATCTTCTGCTTATTTCTTTAGCTTATTTGACTACGCTTTGAACTTCATTGGCATTGCAGCCCTTTCACTGCTGTGCTCTTCACACAGGCTGAGGATGCATCATTTAGCATGATCCTACGTTTTGCTTTGTTCAGTGAAATGACGACAGTGGGATGATGTATGTTGAGCTAAATATATCCTCAGGGTTTAAAAATGGCATTTGGTTGGACATATGGGGCAGTGCTGTACGACATCGAAAGTCATGCTTGAAAAGGTTGTGTTTCTTCATAAAAATCATGCATTTTTGGCAGTTCTCAAGGTGTGTTATAGACCCAGTTATTTTTGTTGATGATGTGATGTTCACAACATGCTTCTTTGTGGTCTGACCTGCGCTGCCATGTGCAGATTTTCCAACCCATATGTCTAATACTGTAAGGAAATCAAGATGATCAACAAGGGATCTTTACAAACTAGAACTAACTTTAACGGTAAATCAGAGTATTTTTATAATACCTGTTTAATAACTTGGTCAGCTGTTAATTGAAGTACCACGTATCTGGGCTCTGATTTTTAGAAATATTTTATTTTTCTTGCCTGATGGGCCATATGACTTTGAGCTGTCATTGAAGGGATTCTTTGCTGGAATCAGAGATTGAGTTAGACACAGTGCAATATGCTTTAGGTTAGTAGCATTTCTCCATAACTCAGCTTACCATAAAAATGTAAAGAATTGTTCTTGTCACTTTTTATAGTGGAATGAAAATAATAACGTATTTCAAAGGCATCCTGCATTATAGAAACATAGAATAGTTTGGGTTGGATGGCTAATCACAAAATGCTATTTTGAATACAAAAAAAAAATATGGTAAGATAAAACCCAAAACATAAAGCTATCTGCCTGTAGAATCTAAACTTATGCTTTTGAGAAGATGCTTCATGCTGCTTCTCATGGGCTACACACAACTTTACCCCTGTTCAGCTCTTTCGACTGCTGTTACAGCAAATTCATGTGTGTTTTTTTTTTTTTTTTTTCTGGTGTGATTGTGAGTGGTTTGCTTATTGACAGGTATAGCAAAGCATCAAATACCATCTGGAGGTGCAGGGTCATTCCTCACACACTTGTGTGTGGCTCAGCCACACTCTGAGGTATGACAGATTGCCAGCATGTGCGAAATTGGAAATACTGTTGTGGCCCTTATTTAAGCTGCTGCTTCTTTTCTTAATGACTAAGGAGAAAGCATATTATACCTGGGAAAATAACATGGCATACTTGAATTGTAAGGGCGTTGAGCTGAGGACAAGCATTCACACTCTCCTAGCTGGAGAGGACAAAAGCATGAATAAGGAAAGAAGGAAAAAAGTGTGTCTTTCATTCTGAAAAAGCATCTTGCATTCCCGGGCTGGTTTAACTTGCAACAACACAAATCAGTTACTACAGTGCTTCAGGGAAGATACTCTGGTTTGTTGGTTGGTTTAGTGTAGCTGATACGATGGGTTCACCTTAAGAAGAAACAATTGCAGGAATGGGCGGGAGATTGACATAAACTCTTCTGGGTTTGGCAGCTCTCGTTGCTGTGGTTGAAGCCACATTTGACAGCTCCAAAGTTCAGCAGAGAAGAAGCATCTCATGACTACTAGGTGAGTGAGTTCTAGTGTGGCTAATACTGATTTATTTTCACCCAAGACATGTCATTGAAAAAGCTGTCTCTGCCCAGCTGATGGTCATTGTCTCAAATATCAGTGTATCATCTGTGTCTCTCTTGTTCCCCTTCCTCTGTCGTGGCGCTCATGTTCTAAGTATTTGTATAAGGATTTTGTCCGTTTAAAATTTCTGCCTCTTCAAGCAAAATGAGAGGTTTTTTCTATTGTATGTGATAGATTCTTACTTCCTATGCAGAGAACAGGTCAAACATTTTATTTTTGTTGCTTTGTATTTTACCATGTGGAAAGGGAAGAGTGCAAATACAGATTTATCCATTTCTAAGAACAGATTGAAACTACATCTCAGTGATGAACTGGGAAATCTTTTGGTCAAACTTTTATCTGATGGATTTTCCTGTCATTTATTATGCTTAGCAACTTGGGGGAGAGGAAGTAGGAAAGCTTCAGCATATGGGCTAAACTTAATTTGCGTGTGCCTAAAACTGGAAAAAAAGTTCTTTGTCAGCCTTTTCGTGGGAAGTTAGAGAAGCCGCTGGCATGTTAAGCAAGCTGTTGAGATTACGTAGTAATGAATAATACATGTGTACCAGTGGAGAGGTCGGGCTCACTGCTGATTGAGCAGATATTTTTGTGTCCGAACTACTTGTAAAATGTGCAGATAATTTCTTATTATTAGCAGAAGAGATAAAGAGAAGATTGGAGACATTGAACAATTTGGAGTGATTTGTTAGAGGAAGTGGTTAACCACACTAGTTGCATTATTTTTGGAAGACTGGCCATATGCATTTTTCAAGCAAAATTGTCATCATCACCTGGAGCATAGAAATTCTTCAAATTACCTGGCTCTGAGGAACTCCTCTGGAATGTAATAGCAATGTTCAGCTGGAATCATAGAATCATTTAGGTTGGAAAAGACCCTTAAGGTCATAGAGTCCAGCTGTTAACCTAACATTGCCAAGCCACTACTAAACCATGTCCCTGAGTGCCACGTCAAAATGTCTTTTAAATACCTCCACCGATGCTGACTCAACCAATTCCCTGTGCAGCCTGTTCCAACGCTTGATAACCCTTTTGGGCAATTTTTTTTCCTAATCTAGACTGCCCCTGGCATAACTTTAGGCCATTTCCCCTCATCCTATCACTTGTTAGTTGGGAGACTGACCTCCACCTCACTACACCCTCTGTTTCAGGTAGTTGTAGAGAGTGAGAAGGTCTCCCTTCAGCCTCCTTTTTTCCAGGCTGAACAACCCCAGCTCCCTCAGCTGCTCCTCAGAAGAGTTATTCTCAAGATCCCTCACCAGTTTCGTTGCTCTTCATTGCTCTTCTGAGCCCGGGATGGGGTTTATAGCTGTGTTCCCTCTTAGCCCGTATCCAGCAGTTTTCATGGGTCAATGAAATACAATTCCAAGCAACTCACCTGGGAGGAGATTTTTAAACATCTTTGGAGCATGGGCCGCAATTCGAGTGTTTCTGTCCTCTTTACCCTGTGGTGTCTTCACGGAGCGTCACAGCTGTTTTCACTGTCTTCCCCTTTTCTCTTGAGTAATTGATGCTTTTTTTTGATCCCCAAATACAGAACCGATTCAGAAGTGTGGGGTTCCTGATGCAGAATTTTCATGCTGGGGATGGTGGGAGAGGCAGGTTGACACATTTCGTGAGAATCCAAGCAGTTCGATGAAGCAAGTTAGAGCAAATTCTTCACACTGTGACTGTTTCTTTAGGAAGGCTGACACTTGAATTTCACTCAGAAACAAATCAGGATTGTGCCTTTCAGGGAAATAAAACTGCTTCCCTGCTGTTTAAATGGATTTTGCTCTCAGTGAGGGGCAAGATTTAAAGATGCACCTGTCACCTCCATATTTCCTCCCAGCTGAGCTTGATGTCTCCTCCACAGTTTGCCTGGCTCTGTGGAGTTAAGTCTGTGGATGACAGCAAGTCATCTGCCCTGGTGTCCCCTCACACCTTCCAATTCAGGTGTGTGGCTTCAGCCAGGCTGAAATTAGATGATGAGAGCGAATACTGTAACATCGCTTTCTATTTGCAGATCCAGCCGTAGTTACCTGCTAGCACGACATCAAACAACAGGACTACAACTGCCCTGAGTATTGTTTTCTCATTTATTTGGCCGCCTTTTAAAATTCATTGTGCATACTTAAATAGCCAGCTGAAATCAATAATTTTAATACCCTGAGGGCACAGTTTTATTTTACTTGCTATATCTCATTTTGACTCACTCAACCCTTATAGGAAAGACAGAGAGTGTATTTCAGGTTCCTTATTTAAGGATTTGCTGTTACTGTACATTGAGGACAGAAGCTGTGGGTGCAGTATCTGAGCAGTATGAATTCCTCTCTTCATGATCATGAGCAGTTCAGGGCACACTTCTTCCATGCAGCAGTGCTAGTGTCTCCCAAATCCAGTTCAAAGGGAATACCATCAGCTTGTTTCACACGTGCATTTTGCTTTTGGCCTTTTTTTGTGTGTGTAAAATTACCATTGTGTTTTACCCAGGGGCTGTTAAAAACCTTCCGTTCCCCATTTCAAAGGGCTGTGATGAGCCTACAACACGGTACCAAGGATCTTGACTATTCTCAGAGACGTTTACTCAGATATAGAAATACATCTCAGGTATATTTATTAAGTGTTGTCTCATTGCAATGAGCTGTATTCAGTGTATTGCCCAGGCATTGGATGCAGGATGCAAAACACTTTAGAGAATCAGGCTGTTGGAGAGATTCATGGTAGGAGCCCTCAGCTGCTCTTAAATGCTATTTATTGACCCCCTTGACACACTTTGCCTCCTTCCAGTATCGTGAGCTGAAATCTCTCAAGTTAACTTCTTTCCTCAGGTATTTGACCTTATCAAACACTTTATGCGTGGAGCCTAGTTCATCACCTGGTCAGATATCCAGAGCTTTGGCTTCACTTTCAAAGGTCTGTGCAGCTCTCAACTCTCAAGTCAAACTCTACGTCCTCTGCTTTGCAGTTACCCCCAGTCTCTTTTTTTTTTTATTATTTTTTATCTTTTCAGCTAATCAACTCCTTCCTGTCATGTCTGTGACCTCTAACGTATATCATAGCACTGTTCAACTCACATTTAAGCTCACATAGCTTCCTCGTTGGGACTATTTTGCTTAAATCAAGACTAAAAGGGTCCTTCAGTCAACCTGACTGTGACTCCGTGCAAATCCTTTCCCAAACATGATTTGCTCACACATTGCTTCAGTTTGTGTGTCTCATCTCTCAGCTTTTGTGTTTCTGTTTTGCTTTGGGTCCCGTAGAGCTCCAGAGGTTTCTGAAGGTCATTTATAAATTTGCTTCATCCTTGCATCAGACGTTGTCATGTTCCAGCAGCAGAAGACTTAATCTGGTTGGCTGGTTTTAGTTAAATGGGAATCTTATTGCTAGGAATTAAGTCTAAAATACAGTGCATAGGACTTTTCTCCTACTCTTGACAATAATGACCCCAAATTCTTTCTAAACTTGCATTGTGAAATTATGACCTTGACCAGGAGCTGGAAATACAGTTCTTGATAGAGATAAGGTACTTTGGCGCTCATTGTCTCTGGTCATTGTCACATATTATTCATAGCAGAATAAATGCCACCATGGTTTGCCATAGTTCCTACCATCTCTGGCTTCTTCAGTTTCCACTTCTTCCACTTCCATACTCGCAAAGCAATGCACAAACAAAAGCAGTTTATAAATAGAATGAAGTGGAGATAATTAGCAGGACCAGGGGAAGAGTTTCCAGCAGGCTTGCGACTTGGTTCATTGGTGACTACTAGATTTTAGCTCAAGAAAAATAATTTTAACAAGCATCTTTGCAATCTCTGCCCGTCGCTGCGTGCCCCAGGAAATGCATTAAATACTTCAGAGCTTTCATGTGCTCATCTGTGTCTTGCTTTTGGGGGAATTAATGGAATTTACCCTGTAATTTCACTGAGCAGATATATTGCTTTTCTGTCTTATTTAGGTTACAGGAAAGAGGAAGGAAAAAGCTGTGCAACCTCGTTGGGAACAGCGATTGTTAAAGGCACGAATAATCTTAGAATTATGTCAGAATAATAGTTTATTTTGAATAATATGTCACTTATAATGGACCCCTGACACTATTAGATACTGATTTTTCTTTTGTTTGCTTGCACGTTATTTAGAGTAGCAAGTTTGTGGGGGTTTTTTTGGGTTTTTTTTTTTCTTTGAGGGCATGGTACCAAGAACATCAGCAGGAGAAAATAATTTTCAGAAACAAACTGTAGAGAGATGGAGGCATCACAATTACTTTGATCTGTAACACATGTTTAAACGTGGCTGACCAAAAGGGTGAATTTAAATCAAACCTTCCGATAAGGTTTAGGTGTGAATGTAGGAACAAAAGTATTTTTCTATAGAACCAAGGACCTGTCTGGTTAATCTCCTCTACAGTTTTACCAATTGCATTGTCCTCTTGACCTGCGGTATTACATGTTTGTCTGTTTTTTATGTACAGCTAGAAGATGTATTTTTTATAGATTTTTTTTTTTATATTGGTTTTGGTTAGTTGTGAAAATATTCATGTGTTCATATCATTTAAGCTTTCATAGAGTTGTAGACATTTTGGTAGACCCATGGTGGTCCTCTAGGCCCATTTCCCATTCAGAGAGGTTGCCAACAGTAAATCAGGTCAGATGTCACTTGTCTAGCAGTCACTCGTTTACTGCCTAAAAGTCTCCTGAGATGTTCCTATACTTTGATCTCCATCCTTCCGAATACCAGTCTCTGACTCTTTTTAAGAGTTGTTGGATTATCTATTCAACTGCTAAGCATTGATTATTGAGTTTAATGATGCGTATGGGACCAGCGGTGTCATTTGAATTTGAGCATTTCAGTTCTTGGAAGGCCATAACATAAGTACCAGGCACTAAGTAATAAACACCAAATGCCTCTACTGCCAAGACTGGAGCACTAGCAAGGAGTTGATACACCTGAGAGAGGACCAGATCATTTGCAGAAACAAATCAGGTCCTATGCTACAAAAAAACCTCCAAAACTGAGAAAATTAATCCAAAGCTCATCCTTGTAAAAGATTCCTTGGCTCCTACTCCTTGAGATCTGAAACATTGGGAACTGCCATGCAGTAAGCAATGGCTTGTAGAGTAATATGAAGCAAATTCAACTTTTTTTTTCACACAAAACTCTACTTTATTTTGACCTGATTTTGCTCTCTGGCTCAGCTTTTCTCACTGTAATGTAACCGTCCAGACTGTATCTTCCCAGAATTTTTTTTTTCATCCTGACAGTAAGACCCAGATGACAGTTTTAGAGCCTGCCATAAAATAAGAAGGGTTATATAGAATCATAGAGTTGTAGAACACCTCAAGTTGGGACTCCTAAGGATAATCGAGTCCAACTCCCTGCTCCTCGCAGGACTACCTGAAATTTAAACCACATGACTAAGAGCATTGTGCAGGTGCTCCTTCAAGTGTGACAAGGTTGGTGCCATGGCCACTTCCACATATAACTCTAGTCATCAGCTGTAACAGTAAGGACAAGGAACAGTAAGGACATCTGGCCTTGACCCCTTGAGAACCGAGTGTGATAGCTCCAAGAGAAGATGCAGCTAAGTTGTGTGTGGACTGTACTGAAGCAATTAGTTCCAGGAAGCATTATTTTCAAAGGCTCTGTGGCTATCTAACAGCTGTGTTATGCTTCTGAGCAAGCAGCTGGGCTTTTTTTTGTCAGAGTAATGTGCTCCAGGATTAGTGGAAAACGTTATTTTGTACGAGGTGAACTTGGCTGTTGGTGGATCACACTTATTTGCACTTACCTGAGAGGGAGGAAAATTTGTCACTTTCAGCTGTAGCAAGTTGTCAGTGTCCTGTTGACTTGGAAGAAGTGGACTTTGAAAGCTGAATCCCATGTACTGTTCAGCGCTGCCTCTTCCCTCCCTGGTTATCCGGAGGCTGCCTGGGATGCTTGTAGGCCATAGCTGCGGTCTTCTGAAAGCTACCCACAGGTTGCAGTTAGAGAAATCAATTTTCCTCTAGCAACAGGTAAAGAGAAATACCTCTTGCAAAGGCCCTCTGTGATTTGTAATCATTCTGCTTGTCTGTGCTCCTAGTTTTGCTGTGCTGGAAGTTGGAAGCAGCAATTGAGATTTTAATTTTGGGCAATCAGGATAGTGCAGTATGAAATGACTTGACCGAAATGAAAAATTATGATGAACTGTCAATCACTGGACAGAGACCGAGAGGAATCAATTGTTAACATCTCCAGATTATTTTATATTTAGAATCTGTATAAGATAAAACCAGGATGAGGGATTACAACAAATCTTTCACAAGGAAGATGGCAACAGTCGTTCTTGAAGAGATAAAGAAACTGTATTTCTGGTAAGGTTTGCATGAGGAATCTTTGAATCCTTACACCACTGCAAATGAAAACTCAGATTATAAAAAAAAATGTAAAAAACCAGTACCTTATGTCATAAACCTTAGAGAACAAGACATTTTCATAGCCATTCATAGGCATAATGTATTCAAAGCACTACATGTGCTATTTGTAAATTTTCTTGAAGCTAGAGAAGATTAATCTGGGCAGTTCCTGCCTGTGCCCGATGCATTGGACAGACGTCAGAGTTTTCCACTGGCTTCGTTTCTCCTTGTCTGTAATTTTAATGTTTCCATTTCCTTTAAGGTAAACTGCAAATCTGAATTTCACGACTTTCTAATATTTGAAGTTTATTTAGTTTATCACTACAGACTTTAAAAATTACTGCTGTTACCAAAATGTGCCTTCGGGCTTCACTTTCTCTCTCTTAGCTTTCATTTGCGATCGCGTAGCATGCTACGGTGCATCCTTGTGGTGCTATAAAGTTCAGCTTCTAGCAAACGCGGTGAGCTTTTATTTGTAAACATCTCACTGTAACCCCAACACTAAGAGTGAAAAATTCGAGTACCACTTGAACTTTCGCTGGAATATTATGAAAAATGGATGAGACTAGAGAAAATAATAGGTATTGACAATTACCTCTTTGTCAGTTTTTCCCCAGAAAAATCTCCTTGCATTGCATGCTTTTCAATGGAAGAATAAAAACGTCTTTTCTTGTCCCTAGTCCATATCATTTAATCATTGCTTGTTGTGTACCGGCTCGTAGAGTATCAGTTATAGTTCAATAGCTTTTGTCTAGAGCTCATTATCTGTAATTGAATGTATGCACCAAGCTGAATATGTTTATTTGTAACTTGATAATTAAGCTGCTGCAGACACTTATTCTGGGAAAAGGGAGGAGAGGAGACAGCCAGCCTGTTATCCCACAAACACTGCTCTGGCCTGAAATAGGAAAACGGGATGTATTTGAAGAGGGTCAAAGTTCACCTCCCGGCATTAACAACCGCTGTTGGTTGTTTATTAATTTTCTTGTCTCCAAACTAAGTGGGCACTGAGGAAAAGGGGCTTAATAATTCTTTTGATAGATTGTGTTGGCCCAGATGTCACTTAAGATCAATGTCTTAAGTGTCTTTAAGACAGGTGCAGCTCTATTTTTGCCACCTCCTAATCTTGATCTACCCTGTGGGTTAAGAAGGAGTGATTTCACCCATTCTTAGGCAAAACGTGTAGGATGTGTGGGAGCACCTTTCACAGAATCCAAGGATGGTAGGGGTTGGAAGGGGCCTTCAGAGATCATCTAGTCCAACTCCCCTGCCAAAGCAGAGTCACCCAGAGCAGGCTGGACAGGAACACAACCTCCAGAGAAGGAGACTCTGCACTCTCTCTGGGCAGCCTGTTCCAAGGCTCTGGCACCCTCACAGTACAGTTTTCCTTATGTTGAGATGGAATTTCAAGGTGCCTGTTGCCCCTTGTCTTGTCACTGGGCACCACTGAGAAGAGACTGGCCTCATCCTCTTGACGCCCACCCTTTAGATAGTGCTTAGCATCCATGAGATCCCCTCTCAGTCTTTTCTTCACCAGGCTAAACAGACCCAGGTCTCTCACTTTCTGTTGTTACAGCTGATACCAAAGTATGTGAAGCTTCTTTAAAAATAAAAAAAAAATATTAAGAGCAAGTTTAATGGGATTTTATTGCATTTTGGTGTAACTTACTGATGAAAATGAGAGCCTACTGATGTCTGGTAGCCATGGTTGCTAACATTTCTGGAAGCGCAAAAGCAGGGATGAGCATAAAAGTCTTTCTTTTTCAGTTCCTAATTCCTTTCCAACGAGATTTTGAATAAATTAGACACATAGTGCGACCTTAATTTTTATTAAATATATCTCAGTTTGCTAATGCTTTCTCAGAGCAGCCCTGAGATGACATTGTAGAACATAACTGCTTTGTTTTTGCTCTAGTTACCCGTATGCATTTTTTAAAGTAGACCGTGTTCAGTTGAATTTTTATTTTCTGGCAAGTGTAAGAGTTGGTACTTTATCTCCCATTAATCATGTTTTAAAAATAAGTCTAGATCCTGAGAGGAAAATCACTACATTCACTGATTGACTCTCTAGGTAATGAAACGGGGGGAAACAAAATTACCCTGGGAAGACAAGGTCCTGATCTCTGGCTGTATTCTTGCAAGATACTGCTATGTCTCTGCATAAGTTGTCCTTCTGAAGCCAGTGGGACTAGAGTTTTTATGAAAGAAAAAAGATGATGGGACTCTTCAGAAGAGTGCGGTGCATTAGAGGTGGGTCTTTCTGTTGCTGAATTTGAAGCCATCCTTATACTTGGTTATGAAGTGTATGTGAGAGGATTATCCAAAGAATAAATTCTATCACTGGGTTTAAGATCTTGATAAACTCCTGGTTGAGGTTGGTTGAATGTATCAGGTTTGCTCTACCAAGTGGTCAACCTTAGTATGCTTTTAAATAGTAAAATATACTGGAGGTTAGCATTTTAAGAAGGGGATGTGACCACTGAAATGTCACCGCCAGGTTTGCCAGGCTGTACTAGAGTTGTTGGTTTTGGAGCCTGCAGTCATTTTAGCAAACTCAAATGGGCCCTGGTACCCTGAGAGAGGAGATGCTGAAGACAGCTGAGTGGCATCTGTGTGCAGAACATCTCAAAAAGGGACAGTTTGGTTTCAGGCTGAAGTCCCACCAGTGTTTCTCGTTTGCCAGGTAAAAATTGGTTTATGATCTGTGCCGTCATTGTCCATGAGTTCATGTCGTGGGAGTGGAAAAAGGCAACGAGTCATAAAGAAATGGATGTTGAGGAATAGTTGTAGGGCATGTTAAAGAAATTGGTAGGATTTTTTGCCTAGAATTGATGGTGCATGTGTGTATAAATATGTACACAAAGATACACCAGATTTTGTCCCCAAGGCACGGTTTATTACCTGGGTTTGTTTTATGTCCTGCTTGGTTTGGGGAAGTTTGAGCTGTTGGGTCAACTCCCAGTTGTGTGAGCTTTTATAACCACCTTTGTCATCTCCTAGGGACTGCAACTCTCTGTCATGATGGCTTTGTCCCCTGAGTTTTAATGACAGGACTGCTTTCTGCTTGTTTTCTTTAATGACTGTTGTTTGGGGATGTTTTCTTTGTGTCATGATATAGGTTTGCAGCTCAGGGAGGATTGTTTCGAATCTTGACAGCTTGTCTTGGTATTTATTTCAATTTTTGAGAAAAACTGTACCCCAAAACCATTCTGAATTAGCTCATCTTTGCAGACTTTAAATGCAAAGAGCAGTTGAATGAAGCTGCAGACAGATTCATGGTTTAATTTTTTCACCTTATTCTGACACTGTTATTAGAGACCCAATTTCTGTTACATTTGTGCATTTACAATCCCTTAGAATTAGTGTTATATTCTGGAATAAAGTGGAATATAAAGGAGAAATAAATAGCTGCCTCTAAATTCACTTTCTTTCTTTGAAGCTATGTAAGGCGAGTCTCTCCCTGGCATTATGTTTAAAAGACTGTTAGAATCATCCATTTGATATGATACTGTGAAAGCTTTTTTAATTCTGAAAGGCTGCCTCAATGCAGAAAAATGACCTTAATATATAAAATTATTAGAATTTCTGAATTCGTAGAATCTTTGAGTATGTCAGAATTTTTCCTGGAGTTACCATTGCATCATACTGCTATAAATTATTCAAATACCTAGGATGATGTTTTTTCCGCAGGGGTTTACCACCCTCACTTCATCCTGTAATGTACTTGCTTCTTTTCCATAGAATAATTTCACTTAGAAAGAGGAGGATCTCTGGAGGTCATCTCATCCACCCTCTGCCTGTACAAGTTGACCAATCTGTGTCTATATTCATATATAATAAAATTATTGTGCCATTTTAAAAAACATGGATTTCCTCGATTTTGTTTCTGCTAATCTTTCATAGAACTTTTCCATGAATATTTTGTCAGCGGGTGTCTCTGTGTCTTGTGGCTTTTTTCTACAGTTCTAATGTTCATTTCAGTGTAACCTGGAAGTCTGTGATTTTGCTGTTTAGTATTCTTTTGTCCTTGGAAGTGAGCATCAGTTCAGATTTATTTGTGGGTGGGAGGATGGGAGCACGTGGTGGATTTATTTTGCCTGTTTGAATGCAGTGAAAATAATTCACGGAGGGATTGCTGAAAGCTCAGGAAAAATGATAAAAATTAAATTAATTAAACCCTGTGAATATTTTCTCTCTTTTCACGTCTGCTGTCTTAGAGAAAAAGATAACATGACACAGTTTTTAAAAGCATCCCACCCAAATCCGTCAGCATCTAAGCTGAGAATCAACAGTGGAAATGTGTGTGGAGACCTATATTGTCTCTCTGTCTATACATGTATATACATACGTCTGTGTATATTTCAAGCAGTATAATTCCCATGTCCACTTTCCCAATCTGATTTCTTATCCTCTGCCTTACATTTATTATTTATTGCATCCCGTTATTTAAGTACCAACGTAAACTGTAAGTTGTGTAAGGTGATCTCTGATGTTGTGGTAGCAAATCAGTGGAGCGACCATGTTTAGTGTCATCCATTCTCTCAGATTATAAAAATCCAAGAGTATTCCTGAGCAGTGTTGTCTGTCTTTAGGGCAGATTTTGTGTTTAGGGAGACATGCTCTGTGCTCTTGTCCACTGGGGAAGGAAGCAGAGGATGCTGCAACAGCGGGGACCTCTCTGACAAAAGCCCGTGGTACTCTATGAAATTGAGAAAGATGGTTTCTAAATTACATGTTTTGAGGCAGGGTACTCAAGTGAAATTATCAGACAAAATGCTTGGCCAGTTGATTTCATAGGCCAAATATTTGTACAAAATCTGGGTGGTTTTTTATATAATTTTTTTCCTTCTGCCCAAACACATGCACTAGTTTTATATTCTTACTAACAGGGCTAATGTCTATTGCTGAAAATTTACCCACTCCCTGTAATGGTATAAGCAATTGAAGTAGGGTTTCTTGCCATGTTTCCTGTTTGTTTAAGTCCCAAGTCTTCACAAACATAAACTCTGGTAATAACTGAGCCCGTTTTCAGTTTTCATAATTTCACTGAATAATTATGAGAGTTAAACCTATTGGATAATTCCTGTCTGGGCATTTTTGGCCTGAATACTTGACCTGTGATTTCTGTTGTCAAATAAACACTGCCTACCACACCCACCCCAAAAAACCCTTCAACTCAACAGCAACAAATTTAGGCCCTATTTGGGCCATTTTTTGTCATAAATTATGGAAAGGACATTTTGGGCTTCTTGCTGTGGATTTTAGGGAGTGAGCAGAATGAGGTGCTCTATTTGGATCCATTTGAATGGATGATGCAGGGTGGGATGTAGCTGAACACCATTTTCAAATGGGGTTTCTAAATCCCTCTAAGCAAATTTGGGGTTCCTCCTGAACTCCTGAAAAACTGCTCCCGCATTCCCTGTCTGGCTGATTTTGGGTGGCTTTGGTAGGTTTGCACATATCAGAGTTTACAGTACATTTTCCAGTCCTTTTGGAGCAACTGTCTGGATTTCACTTCTTGCTTGAAATGCAAATGTTAAGATGTATTGGTTGCCAACTGACAGAAAGCAAGAAAAATTATTTTAGGAGAAAGAAATCAAGCAAGCAAGCATAGCCATTCATTATTTAAATGATGGTGTTTCATGGCAATTTTGTCTTGAAATAACCTTTTGGTTTTGTAAATTGTGCAGCTCTCTTTCAGTAGCCAAAACTCTTTGTCACGCACTCAAACCCCTTTGTGATACATGCATTGATATCTCAGTAATGGAAAGGTGGGAGCAGATAATTAGCAAATAGTATTAATGAGCAGTATGTTCCAGTGAGGGTAATGAATCAGTATTTTGCTTCCCTAAATGCACATTGGTATCCAATCAATTTGGCAACCTTTTTGGTTTGACCTGAGAAAATAACTAGACGAGGATTTTATTTGTGTGTCCCCATGTTCAGGATCCCAGAGCTGTCCTTCCCTTCCTGCCCTTCCACCCAGAAATGTGGAATTAAGAGGTTATTCCCCACCGGGGCAAAGAAGTTTGTTGGCGCTGGCTCTTTCATTAGGATGACCATATAAGATGGACCTTCTTGGTGAGGATCAGTCCCTGAGCTGAAGTTATGGGATGTGCCAATTTTTTGAGGCTGCCAAGGTGTTTGAGGAGATAAGTTGGGAAGTGGCTGTGCTGTACATTCAGTATTTTTGCCTTGCCATCTGCCTGAAAGAAATACCTTTAAGTGGATTCAAATCAAGGAAAAAAATTGTAGTAATTGTTTCCAAATGGCCCATTTTGTGCAGAATCAGTTGCTTTAACGATCCAGTCTTTTATAACTTCTCTATTAGAGAAGTTTGCCTTTTTCTTCCTCCTCATATTACCCCACCAATATTTCATAGGTATTCCTTAACATAGAAACAGATGATCATTTAATGTTAGGTCTAATTTTTCATAAGGAGATAATCAAAGAGCTAGTCATATACACAAACGGTCTTGGTTCTCCCCAAGCTACATGTGTTAGAAAAGAGTCCGCATCCGAAAATTGTTACAACATACCTGCATACAGCAATCTAAACACTGCTTTTGCTCGGGTTTTGAGGCAGAGTGTCTGACTTTCAAAGCCACTTTTAGATAACAAAATAATTGCCTTAGGAGTCTGGTCGTCTTCTCTCCGCAGATGAAGTTCTTCTGCTATACCCAGAGGAAGCTTTTATTTTGTTCATATTTCAGCTGGTTTGTACACTGTGTTGATTTTTCTCCGTGGTCTTTTGGCTTGCAGCAAGTTGCTATGTGTGTTATTAGTGAACTCTCTCCGACAGTAATCTCTGTATCTGTTATGATATGGATGAGTGCTACAAAAGGTCTCATAAAAGCTCTCATAAACACTTGCCGTGTGAGAGTGAAGGGCTCCAGGCGAGGGCTTGCTTAAAAGGTGCATTGTATTTCTCATGCACTAGTTTTTAGACTCTCAATTCGGGATGGGTTTACTGGAATTAATTTGATTTCATATCTGACATTAACAAAAAAATGCCACTGGTGATTATCTCTTTATGTAGTCATTTATTTTGATAATTAAAGCTTGGAGGGGAAGAAAAGCCCACCTGTGTAAAAGCCCCCGGCTGTCTGTGATGACTGTAATGTTGGTGTCCGTTGGCACAGTCCTTACTCATCACTGTTCCCTATAAAATCAGTCTCAATTTAATGGCTTATCATAGATATTTAGTAGAAGAACTTGCTTTGAATCAGCTGTTGAGGAGGAGGAATTGAAGCTGTTGCTCTCTTGGCCCTTCCTGGACCCTGGGCACGAGAGCTGCCTCCTCTCAGTGTGTAATGGAAAATGACAACAAGTAGTGTTTGTACTGCAAATTCACGTCTCGAGCAAAGCAACGCTTTGTATTGGCCCAAGAAATATTATAATAATAAAATATAGCTACCGCGCTCGTTATATTTCATGGTAGTGCTGTGCAGAAGTATAAATAAAGTAAGTACATGGAAGAAGAAGGAGATGGAGATGGCTGTTAGGCAGAGCCCACACTGGCACTGTTTGTACCCAGTGCCTAAAATCACAGCTGTGTCATTAGTGGGACCTCTGTCCAAAATGGATGGCTCATCATTCAGAAAAAAAATTAAATGATCTTTGTCGCTCAGCATCTCACTCTTATTAAATCAATGCTTCATGACTCTACACAACAAAAACCTATTGTTATCTGCAGACAAGTGGGCTGCATGTTAGACCTAAAAAGGGAAATTAAATTCATGAATTAGTGATGTTATCCAATTTTATGTTGTCCTTTTTTTTTATTTTTTTATTTTTTTTTGGCCTAGTGCTGAGATCATGAATTTAACGTCTTATACACAGATGCATCAGAAAACACCTGGTGTTGCAGCTTAACAAAGTGAATATTTAATGTTCCACAACAACATGTGACTAAGGCAGGCAATGAAAAAAGAATTAGTCCATTATTGGCAAAGATTATACAGACAAAATAAATTTCCTTCATGCAACAGGGAGGAAAAACGCCAGCAAGGATGATGAAGACTTTCTTAATAAGATTTTTGTTTTCAAATATTCCGCTTCAGACCTCTTAATAAAATGAATGCATTAGATGCACAGAGCTAAAATCATTGTTGAATGAGATTATACTCTCGTCCATTTAATAATGATGCAGTTGTAGTTTTTTTTCCCTACCTTCTCTTGTAACTTTAAATATGCAGTGCTGAGCAAGTTCTGCTTGGATTTAAATGGGTTTATTTATCATTTTTTCTTCTAAATGAGCTTTCCATTTCTGTAATCTGGATGGTTTCTCATCTCACAAAAAGCTAAACATAATTTGTTCTCGTCATCTTGTGACTTCAGCGTGTCTATTACTGCGGAGGCCACACAGACAGGAGTCTTTTTAGGACAGCATTCGAAAATTGAATTTAAAGAGAGCATTTTGGTTTAATTTGCTGGGTCAATTTGTTTAAATCGGCAATAATCTTGTGTTTGTCCCGGTGAGACCTTGGACAGAGAGTACATTTGGGCATCATTTTTTTGATGCTGTAGGGTATAGCTTTTGTGCTGATAACTGCTGGTAAACTGATACGTTTATGTATTTTTATTTGGAATGACTGATTTTTGGCTTATGTAGTATTTGTGATTGACTGCAGGTTGCCTATTCATTTTTCTTTCTGACTGGGCTATGGAAAGAGGAATTACTCTTTCTCGTTACTTCTTTACTCCCCTCTGTTCTCAGCCGCCTCCCCAAGAGATCAGCTCCAATCTCGGCACCGCGTGACAGTTAGCAGTTGTGACAGGCTAGCCTATTTTTGGAAGTCTGTCCCCACTCTTTCCCTGCTGGAAAAGAGAAAGCAAGCTATCTTGAAAAATGAATCCATCTGGAAAAGGTAGGGGAAAGCTTCACGAGGCACTTTCCACTCAGTGCTCAGGCTGCAGCGTTGCTCATTATTTGTTCAGCTTGTGTCACGGGACGGGAGAGGTTTGCACTTCGCCTGGCATTGATCGCCTGCCCTTAAGCTCCGCACGAGCCCTTCTGTTCTGCGTGGAAAAAGCAGCAGCAGACTGAAATACAGCACGGAGCTGCGTGGATGTTGTCCAGTCACGTCTTATACTTCACACGTTTCTGAGCTGCTTCTGCAAACCCAGAAATACTACTGCTTCTCTCCGAGGAACAGACACAGAAGTTCAGAATTTGGCAGTTGGGGTGGAAAGATTCCCCCACCCCCCACCCCGCCTCATTTCTTTTGCTCCTTCTTTAGACTCTGCAGGCTCTACAAGTAGTAAAATATATGTGTTAAATTGTATTCTCAATGGGGTAACATCCGTAATGCAGTTCCACGCGCAGAAGTAACTGCTGTGTGCTTAGTGACTGTATTTCTTATTTTGAGATGGTCTCCTTACTATCAAACTGCTGCACTGCAAACCCAGCCCAAATAAGGCAGATGTACTCCTGGGACTTTCTCGGGATTATCAATTAAAAAATATAATGTAAAAAAAATATAATTAGCAAATGCTAATGTCTGGTAGGAAAAATATGGCAGCAGAATTACATTGTCAATGGATAGTTTCTATTGTATGGAGAAAACAAGAATTTCACGTTTGTGAAACTATGACCAAAATGGCTTTTAAATTCTTGTTCCATGTTGTCAGTGTCCCTAAAGCTCAGGAGGACACTGGACAGCTGATGTTAGTTATGATCTCCTAAAGCACTATTATTTTGTTTTCTCGTAAGTAGCTATTATTGGAACTTTAAAAATAGACTCTGATGTCTGTCTAATCTATTCATCTAATCGTGTTCTAGATGCTTCTCTTTATTTCCATATGTTTGATGTGAATACCTCTGCACCTACGCTTTATATACCTGTCATCACTGGAATATCAGAACACTTTTCCCTGGAAAGTTGGTGCTGAGTCATTTTCAGAAGGTGTTCAAACTCCCTGCATCACCTTGATATGCAAGAAATTAAATATTCAAAATATCATTAATGTAAGGAGCACAAACGGAATGGCGATGATGTGGCCATTCAGGCCTGATCGTGTATTTAAGAGGAGGTGGCAGCTGTGTCATTTTAGGCTCCTCAGCCACAAGGCACAGATTTAGTTGGCTAATGAGGCAGGTGCCATAAAAATCTGCAAAATAAGATAACTTTGGAGGCAAATCTGTGATTCTTAATCACCGTGCTCTGTTTACCTGGGTAACGTTTCCTGAATGTGGCTTTTCCCTTGCCCCCTTTAAAAGCTCACAATAACACTATATGACTGTTCCATCCCCTGTATGAGCTGCAGATCAAAATGTATGTAGGCTTATCTGGTTGAAACGGGTTGAATTAAAAGTAAAGCAGTAAGTTAATTTACGTCGACAGTAAAGCATGTATTGATTCCTCCAATTGTACCACATTTCTTCTCATTTCTACCTTGCAAAGAAATTAATGCATGTGTTACACATTTTAATCCTTGAGGGTTAAGACCTTCTTGAGGAATATAGCTCACCTGATTATATTCTCACCTAGAGGTTTTTCTTTATTACTGTGTGACATGAAATTCACACTTCTTTGTTATCTAAGCCTTCATTACCAGAAGGAGATGCCCATGGGTGTACAGGCACACACACCACATTTATATCAACATAAATTGTTTCACGTCAACGAGCATAATGCATGCACACACTGCATAAATTCACAGAATGTTTTGGGTTGGAAGACCCCTTAAAGATCATCAAGTTCTAACCCCCTGCCATGGGCAGGGACACCTCCAGCCAGACCACGTTGCTCAAAGCCCCGTCCAACCTGGTCTTGCACACCTCCAGGGATGGAGCAGCCACAGCTTCTCTGGGAAAACTCTTCCAGTGTCTCACCACCCTCACAGGAAACAATTTCTTCCTAATATCTAACCTAAATCTACCCTTTTCAGTGTAAAACCATTACCCCTCGTCCTATCACTACATGCCCTTGTAAAAAGTCCCTCTGCAGCTTTCTTGTAGGCCCCCTTCAGATACTGGAGGGCTCACCCTGGAGCCTTGTCCTCTCCCGTCCGAACAACCCCAGCTCTCTCAGCCTGTCCTCATAGCAGAGGTGCTCCAGCCCTCGGATCATTTTTGTGGCCTCCTCCGGACCTCTTCCAACAGGTCCATGTCCTGTCCATTCAGAGTGACACGGCCAGCAAACCAGCCCCACGTGTGTGCAAATTTTTGGTGTGCATCCTACGTGATCTGAGGCATAAACTGCACGTGTAATTGTGTGCATTTTGACAACATTTTATATTGGTTTGATGTACTTATAGAACAGAATACTTTCATTGTGGAAGACAAAGAAATGGGAGAAGAGAAACAAGTTTTAGGATAATTTTTGTTACCTAAGTGTGTGAAGGCGTGTCTGTATGTATGTATTATCTGTTTATCAAGATGAATTGGTATGGGGCAGATTGCTTTGGGTGTTATATTCCTTCTGTGTTGTTCTGTGCACGAAAAGAAAATGTTTCCTCAGTTCTACCCCTCATCTCATTTACAGAAGAGCAAGAAATTTTGCCTGAAAATTGATGATTATTCTTTCATATCCATCACCACTAGGATGCAGCATTTTTAAAATATTCATTTAAAGTACATGTGAACCAGCCAAGTAATGAATAGGCTGTGCTTCTGGACTTTGTCTTTTCATATGCTAAATAGTAATAGTTAATCAGCTTTGGTATGTGGTACAACATCAGATAATCAGACCAAAAACATCCATCTGCTTCTCTTGAAGTGAATCATCGTTCTAGCATCCTTGCTCAGTATCTTCTGTAGGAGAAAAATGAAACAAACTTCTTTTAGCGTAAAAAGTGTTTGCTTGCTTATTCGAAAGGAATATCTAAGAGGAGTGGAAAAAGAAGTGAAGTGATACAAGTGTGCATTTTTATAAGGCTGGCTGATCAGTAACATTTTCTCTACATCCTTTGTATCAGTCCACCAGAAACAAATGTGCTTCTCCACACGTTGACTTCCCTGGGCATGGCGGGACGTGTCTGTCCCTCGAAGTTTTGCACTGCTCTTAGTTTGTATCTTGATTGATAGAGTCCAGTCATCCAGTCTTTCTACCTTGTACACATTATTTTTTCTTCTCACATATGAATTAATTTAATGCAATTGTATGTATTTCAGTTAATAGCTTTCTGTGCACAGTCATCAGCAATTCGTTCCTTCCTTTTTGGCTGCATGTGTAGATTTTATCTTTTTTTGTCTGCTTTTCTCGAAACATGTAGTCATACTGGTCTGAATTTCCTAAATCAGTTCCGTGGCTATAAAATATCAAGACAAATTTCAAGTCAGTCTATATTTGGAAACACAGAGCAAGTACCGGGAAGCTGCTCTGAACTATGTATGTGTTTCATCTATTGTCCTCTGCTTACAAAAATCATTCTTCCTACAAGAGATGATGCGTTTTGCCTTCATAGCTCTGCAGTTGCTTTGAGAATAAGTGCTCTTTGTACCACGTGTTCTCCATGGTCAGTGTGTTCTGATTTTTAAATAATTATTTAAGACAGAGGATTTAAATAGTTCTTCTGGTTCTGTATTACAAGATGCCCGATTAAACCTATCAACTGCAAGAAGTTACAACAATTAATACCTTACACGTAGGCATGTTCATGGTCTGATACCTGTAACAAAAATGTAGCCCAATTTTTAGCCTTTTTTGAGCATGCTTTATTTTTGTTCTGCATTAATTTGTGCTCTGAGGTTGTCATTTGCCAAGCTGTAGCATGAGTAGTGGGAAAGGGGCACTTTGCCCAGCAGCTACTTCTGTGTCTAGTCCACGGATGGAGTGTCCCAAAGACTCTCCTGGGTTGTTCTGCTGCAGAAGGGATCAGATTGTACATGAGACATTTATTAATAGTCCATAGAAACTATTGAGTATCAGCAATGATTATGCAGAACAGTCTTTTGTGCGTCATTAAGATATTGAAGAGATGTTGTGTGTCTAGTCAAGGCATATCGACAGCGATAAATTATGCATGTGCTGGAGTGGTCACAGAAGACCATGGTCAGCTGGATTACATAACTGAGCAAAAGTGATTTGAGGAATCTCCTAGAGGAAGTTTTGGAAATGTCGGAGTGAAAGGAGGCAAAGAATTTAGGATTTACTTTGATCATTTTGAGATTGGTGCAAATAGATGTGTAATGTGCTTCTGCACTTAACTGAGGATGTGTGACTAGCACTGGGAGCAAGTGAGAAACTCTACCCAAAGCATCTGGCAGAAGATGCCTAGTTCCCTACTCTCCCTCCCACTTCCCTTGGTCTCCAGCAGAGTCTCCTGTTTTAGGGATCCTTCACTGCCTCTTGCCACAGCTACTGCAATTCTGTCCTCTGTCATTCCCGCTACTTGGAGCCCGAATCAGGGAGCTCGTAGTGCCTTTGAAAATGCAGGGGAAATCTTCCTTTTGCCAGCCTAAGGTTAATTCTTTCTTTGGCCAAAGCTTATTAATTCTATCCACAGGCACGTCCCTCTGGTTTTCATGTTAAACACTTAACTGCTCCTTTTGCTCTCTTTTTTTTATTGTAGTCTCATTTAGATATAAGGCAATGATTGCATTTTTTATTTTATTTTATTATTTTTTTCAAATTCTGCTATTTCGGTGGCTTTCCAAGGGCTAGTTATGCATATGTTTATAATTCTGCAAATCATGTGTGTGGCTGAAATTCCAAAGCATGCAAATTGAAGTGCTTCCATATGGACACCTCAGCTTTAGCGCTTTGTTAATGGGTAGAGGAAGGGGTCTAACTGGACTTTTTTTTTCCATATGAACATCCATCTGTTGTATGATTGTCTTCATCTCCATGGCTATGGCATCCTTATGCTTTGCTCTGGTGCTTATTTAATTGTAAAAAATGCTTCTTTATGGATTTCATCTTTATATTTGTTTCTCTTTGATTACCAGCTTGCAAGCTGATCAGTGTCAAGAAGCTTCCATAATATTTATTATAATACAGAGTAAGTCAAGATCTGTGCAATTAAACAGGAATATATGTGTTAAGGTTGGGAATTATGGTGGTGTCTCTGATATTGTTTAGTGTTTCTGAACTCTGGCCTTTCAGAAGGCTGGGATGATGCTGCCTGACAAAAATATAAAAGATGTCAAAGAGCTGGTTCGTGTAATTTTTCTTTGCCTGGGCTCCCAGATAAAGAGACCTGTTTGCTGTTCACATCACTTTTTAACTGGGTAAACCAGGGTGCTTTACACTAACATATCTAAACTCACTGCATTTTTTTATTTAACTTGGACCTAGGGGTAATACTCCATTTCCACCCATATTGATTAAAAACCATCCATGTTTACATTTCTACAAAACTTATCAAAACACAAGTGAAAGCACTAATTTCTAGTAGTCAAATATCACAAAGTTGATGTGCTTTGTTCTCCTGTCCTACAGAGGACTGGGCATGTAAACTAAAATGCATTGGCCCACATGCATACTAGTGTGGAGAGAGCTGACTGCTATTTAAGTTAACTGGAGTTACTTTATCATATATAATAATAAGAAGAAGCAAATACCTGATTTCACACAGTTGCCTAGAAAGGAACTTTCTACCACTCTTCAAAGCTTGCTTGTAGCTCTGCTTTTCACATAGTTACATGTGCTGACTTGTGCGGCAAAGTACTTTTTCTGCTTCTTATGACTCGGGGCCCTGGAAACCAGTTCAGGGAAGGCAGCCTGTGCATCACCATCATGAGGTTTTTATAACCTTACTGAAAGGACTATGGGGGGGATTGTTGAAAAACATGCTCTTTTGTTCTTTTCAGTGCCATTACCTCTATAGCATCCACCATGAAATCTCCTGCTATAAGCACTAGTAGCATCCTGGCCATGTTCCCAAGAAAATATTGGTGTAAGGGAATAGACTGAATTTAAATGAATAATTCTTTAACATGATATATTCTTGTTAGTAAAGGCAAAAATGTAGAAGTTCCCCTACATATGGAATGTGAGGACATGGCTAGTGATATCTAGCGTTTTCTTTGGCCTTGGATCAGTCCTTTGACTCTTGGGCATTTTTCTCCTGATGCTGTTGTATCTCAGGAATGGATTTCTTACCCCCAAAGTGATGGGATTTGGTGATATTTTGGGTATCTTGACTGTGAGTGACTTGAAGGGGTTGAGAACTGTAATTGGTGTAGAATTGGCTTTGTGAGATCTTTGCTATTGGTGACGCTACGTGAGAAGATGACAATGCAGGTTGACTTTTAGAACTCCCTTTTAGAACCCGGGCTGATCATGAAACACTTAGGGGAAAGCAGAATTGATGCATTCAATATGGCATTATGGATTCTTAGCATGGAAAGCCATAAGGCTGTTTTTGCAGGAACGTTTTTCAGAACAGAGTCAGTTTCTCATCTCCATTTCCCTTCATATCATGTACTTTTATTAGATATTCAAATAGCATGGGGAAGGATATCCCTGCCCTGCTCATTTGGTCTCCAGTCTTTCAAATGCTTTCTTATATCCTTATATTTATTCATGTGAGTTGGTCATTCGGCTAGTCTGGTTGCAGAACAAGAGATGCATAAATAGTGCATTTTGTGTTTATTAGGCAAAATTAAGGGAAGATGAGGGCAAGTATGTGTATGTCATTGCAAGCTCATTTATTTCACGGTGTGCTGTACAGAACACACCCGCGTGTCCTACAACTGGTGGTACAGCGGAGTGAATAAAATACATTTGTTATAACACAATAAACTGCATTAATACCAAATAAAATAGCATAGGGATCTTGTTATAGATACTGTGGCTGCAATATAACCCAGGGCAATATCTGAGTATGTAACATTTATTATTAAGTGTAATTTTTATGCTGCTTTGAAAATGACAAACATTGGACATGTTCAGTTAATAGGTTTAATTAAAATTCAAGATTAATTATGAAGATGAGTAACTCTCCTTCATTACCTTGTAGGAACAAAAGATACTTACATTTTGAAAAAGAAAAGATGATTAACCCAGTAACACGTATCAGAAGAATTGCAAATACTCCCTTTACAGGGGCAGAGATCATAAATATTAAATTCTGCCTCCCCCAGCAAAGAGGCGATGAGATTCAAAGCAAAGTGGGTTTGCAGAACTGCTGGGTTTCAAAAAAGTGGTTTAAAAATAACCGCAAGTGCACTCATCAAAGGGGTGAACTGTTGCTTCAGACAGATTAGAACAGGGGGAGGTGTTGGAGTCTTACTCTAAATTTCAACAGGTTATTGAAGTCTAAATCAGGTGTAAAACATTGGATGTGGGATTGGTTCACTGGGTTTAAGTGTTGAATAATCACCCGATTGTCATGTAAAAAACCTGAAAGAGGATAGACAACTATCCTCATTTCTTCCACTGTTTCCAAGAAACTGGCAGCACCAACTGATGCATTGTAATACATTATATTTATAGGTCAATTTAGCAGCTTTTTCTATTAAACTTTGTCAGGCTGTGTGATTTATATGATATTTGTTCAGCATGCCTGTAGCAGATATGACTGGTAATTTGAAAAATGAAATGTGTTAACCTCTGAGTTAAGCTAATGATAAAGTTGAATTAGGCTAATAACGGTTTAAAACAGCCATATGTTTCCTTTCAACTTTGTAGACTTTCAGTGTTAGATGTGCTTTAGCCCTGTATAAAAATACAGAACATTATTTCTTTCTAAGTACAGCATGTTGTTCTGCAGGGTCACCTCCAGGTCTTCGACTTGCAAGTAGGAGAAAAAAGGTTTTGTTTTTAATATGTTCTGAAATTCCAGTTTTTGAAAGATGTCTCCTTTTCATATTTTCTGTGTCAGTCATTGCTATTTAGCTTAGATTTTTAATCAATTGCCAGATCTCATCACTGATTTAAAACAGCTACTGTAATTGTTTCATCTCTGCAGCCTTTTTCTGCTGCGTCCTTTGAATTAGCTCAAAATGCAACAAAACACTGAAACTCTCATACCATTTTATGCATTTGTTGTGAAAACAAGGCATTGACGTACCTGTCAGACAAAAAAAAAAAACCTTTTGAAACTTGTTAGATGAGAGAAGAATGCATTTTGGCCAAGGTTCAACACCTTACTATAAAATTTGAGAAGCAGGTTCAGCTTTCCAAAGCTGCCCTCACCTCCGTGATAGTGGGTTGGTGTGTCCAGTCTTCCAGTGTGGGCTGCAGTCAAACTATTTTAAATGTAAAATACTATTCAGTGCCTTTTTACAAAACTGAGCATTATTTTTTTGCTCATAAATGATGGAATTCAGCTTTTAGGAATGATGTTTGTGTTACCATTACTCCTTGCAGGGCCACAGCTTGTTTAATGATGTCTTATCATCTCTGTCCTTTTTATCCCAGTTTTTCCACTTGTGTATCCCACCAGTTTACATACAAATTCCTAGGGAAACCCAGAATAGGTGCTTCGTTCAGACTTTGTGTCATCCACAATGATAAAACTCTTCTGTCTGGCACTGTGGAATTCTTAGTGGAGCTGCTAGACTGGGAGAGGGCAAGGTGCAGATCTGAAATGGGCTTTTTTATTCTACAGGCTGAGAAATTCTTGTTTCAGTTCAGAAGGCTGTCCCTGCTGGTGACTCCTCAAGCTAATGTAGAAGTCAAGATTTTTGTGTCACTCTAAATAGTGATGACTAGAAAAAGTAGAAAACTTCTCTTTCAAATAATGAATTTATATACAAAATTAGTCTTCCTTTCGTTGTCTTGTTTAATAGCCAAATGATGTTTTTATCCCTGGTCCTTTGTGGGCAAATTTTTTATATATAGATCTGGATGTGCTTGCTATTTTTAGCAGAGTTACCAGCACCCAGAGTCTAAAGCACGGGGTCAGGAAAATTGGCTGATACCTGGTATAGTGGCCACAGAACATAATTAAGTTCCCACAGAAAAACAAACAAAAAAAACACCCTGAACCGCCTCTGTTAATTGACTCATCTAATGCCTAGAGGTAACCCTTAAAATCATACATATTTGTGCTGTGTAAATGGTGCTTGTCAAAATGCTTCTTGTGAGGGGCTGTGGGTTTTGTCTGTGGATGAGATTACTCTTTGGGCACATTAGCAGAGAGCTGTGCTTTGCCATAGGCAGTGCAATAAACTTCCAGATCTTGACTGTCACAGCGGAGGTACCGATTTAGGGTAAATTTACATTGCTTTTCAACACATGAGATCAGATTGGAAGAGCCCAGAAAAATCTTTTGAGCGGAGCCAAAATCAGTCACCCCACACATCCAAATGTATTCGTGTCTCTCCCATAAAAATGTCCTGTATCGTTAAGCAATGACTACAACATGTTTCTTGGGTTGCCTGGTGGCATGTTGTAGATTTGAATAAAACAAAGATTATCTGCAGCACAAATAAAACCAGAATGGAAATCCCTTTGTTGGGCACAGCTGTGCTGCAAGTTGTTTAGGTATCTTGTGTGTCATTGTCCCCACTTCTTCTTGATCTACATCATTTACGTCAGGGCCTAATGGTCCCTTGGTGTCCCGATCTGCTCAGGCTATCTCAAATGGTTTCCCAGCCTTTTGCTAGCAACAATTTGGAAATTTGTTCATAGATAGTGACTCTGCACTGGGATCCTTCAGCCAAAGTGGAAAATCTGATGGGTCTTCTCCCTTGTGACAAAACCCCTCTCTGTTGTTTTCTTGAGAAACGTAGGTCCTACCCTCGCATCATGGCAAGACGCCAGTTTAAGAAAATTAAGACTGCCAATCTATACAGGATCACCTCATTAGCTTCATTGCAACCTTCCCAATCCAGATGGTGAAAATGTTTTTAGAGAAGATTCAGCACTTGCTGGAACCTTGGTAGAAGCTCCCTTCTCAGTGTCTTTCAATACCAATCTTGTGGCTCATGGGATCATTATTGCTGTTCTTCTGTTTCACTTGAGGATCTGAGTAAGGCCTTTAGATGCCTGTGTCAACTAGTTACAGTAGTTGGTCTAACAAAAGTGATTACCTCTTCTAGAAAACTTGCTCTTAAGGTAGAAAGAGGCCCAGCTTTGTTGGAAGCTCTCATGCGGTTCTGGAAGATCAGCGGGAGAAAAAAGAAAAATCAAAAAGTATGGGTTCTTCATCTGCAGATGTGTCATTTACTACATTTTGAGGAAGAAATGGGAAATTTTAATGTTTTACAGTGCAAACGATTCTAGACTGCATTGGAGAGATTGCAAGGACACGTGGTAAGAGGCAACCGTCTGTGTGGGATGACAAATGGTGGCTTTTATGCCTTATTTTACTGTCGATATGTTTTGTGTTAGGTAACAAATGTAGTTAAATCGTGAGCACGTTTGGATCTTTTTCGAAGTGCCTTGAAACACAGAGCTAAGCTGCAGTTCAGGCGTTGCAATGCGGGATCCAGGAAGTTGGCCATTCTGACAGATGGCGTTGAGATATGCTTTTAGTTCTGCCGATTTCTTTGAGTGAGGGAAGGAGCTCATCTATTTTGCATTTGATAAGTTCATAGTCTAGCAGCAACCAAAAAAAAACCTGTTGGTCTGTTCATTTCATTGGCTCAAAAATGGGGGCCTACAGAGACCTCTTCCATATTTATTCTTCATTTTTCCTTGGAAAACATGGAAAAAGAAAATGTTTTTGTCTGGTTTGGGGAATGGTAGCTTTTTCTTAGTAAGATTTTGTGTACCTCCCTAGGAAGGTTTGGCCCACAAAGAGTCAGATCATAGCTCTCTTAAAACTGTTAGTTAGTAGGGAGATATGAGAAGATCACAACTTCTCATGTTTAGGCATGGATGTGAAGTCACGTTGAGAAGAATGTGGGTTTTAATTTATTTTCTAGTCAGAGCGATCTGAATTTTTCAGAAATTAGATGCTCTTCTGCCACTTCTGTTCTCTGTCTGGTGCCTACTTATTAGTGAAAAGCCATTTCATATGTTTCGTGCTCACCTTCTCAGTAATATTCCCCTGCGTGTGAGCTGGTGGGATGTCACATCTCAAAAAGTCTCACCCTTAACCTCCTGTTTTTCCATCCAGCAGGTCGAAGGCCTTTATCCGAATATGAAATAGGTGCCTCTAAGTTACACAAAAAAGGAGAAATGTTCTCACAGACCGCTTAAATGTTTCTCTTCCCTTCATCTTTTTGGAGTGTAGAGAGAGTAACTATCCCAAGATCTGGTTTAGGTCAGACCAGAGCTCCCACCCTTACCCACTATGGTTTTTCTGACAGTGACCACTAGCATGAGTCTTTTTTAGGGCATAAATTGTCAAGTGTAAAATAACACTTTCCCAAATGTGTGCCCTTCTGGTTTTGGAAAACCACATCCTAGGCACTTTTTGAGACAGAGGTTGTATCCACAGCTTTGTGTTTATTAGGTCATGCTGAACTTTCTTTGATGGATTTATCTAATTAGTCTTTGAAACCACTTGTACTTTCCAGTGCCTATATCACAGTGAGTAATTTTTTATGCATGTTTTATAGCAGCTTAAAGGACCTCCTACGAGTACCTACAGGTTGGGGTTTTTTTTATCTACCATAAATCCTTTTCTAAGCCCATAAATCCAATTAGTATAGCTTTTACTCTATCTGTTGACATTTTGGTAAACAACTCTGCATCAACATTTTTATCAAGCCGCTATTCCAGTTTCTAAGTACAACTGTCCTTTCGTAATTGTGGGAGAAGGAAATGTTTTTACTGTGCCAAATTTTATAAAAGAAACCTACTAATAAAGATTTAAAGCTCTTTTAAAGCATGTAGAATTCAGATATGAACTCGTATATAGTTGGATTCTCCAGCCTCGTCTTCTGAACTTCTTTTTTATACTGAAGCTGGTGTCAATCCATAGGACAGTTGGTTGTGCTTTGTGTAAAGGAGATGTATCTGTTCCACATAATCCTTTATAAATCATGTCAAAAATTTTCACTCTTTATTCTGAACTAGTTCTCAGATATTTCTTGCTATGCGTAATGAATTACTAGCCTTATTGTCTCTTTCTTCTTAAGCTTAGCATCCTGTTTTTTCTCTACAGTGTCTTCTGCTGGTAAAGGGATGTGGTTTCTCTCTTGCTTTTTTATTTTCTTCAAAATGTTTTAGATCTGCTTGTGCTTCAATTCCAGGGCTAATGAGATTTTTGTCGGGTAGCATCCCATCCTTGTTTTTTTACAATTGGAAACTTTATCAATTAAGGGTGATTTTCATCACAGCCCTGTTGGTATCCAGTTATGGTTTTTATGTGTCTTTTCTTTATCTTTTTCTCTTCGTCCTGAAAAAAACCTGCTCACAATTTTTAAGGGCCGTCAAATAAAGGTGTGCTGAATCTCTAAGAATATTATTTGTTTCTTTATTTCCAGCCTCTTCACCCTAAAGTTCCGAGTGGTCTTGTATCTATAGCATTTGGTGCATTTCTTACCAGCCAGAAGGGAATAAAGAGCTTGCTTCAATATTTAATAGGATCTCTCCTCTGGATGCCTTATAACTGTATGTTATTCTTTCATGATTTTCTTATATCCAATGTTCTCTGTAGGGTGCTTCTCTTTCTCTTTTTTCTTCTTTTTTTTTTTTTTTTTTTTTTTATAACAATCTTTATTTTACCAGTCTTGTCTTAGTTGTAGCTTTTAAAATATATTTAGCTTAGAGACTGTACTTTCCAATTCCTCCTTTCTCCTTCATTCAGTTTTGGAGGTACAATTCTGATCTCAGCTCATCGGGGACCTCTCTCCTCCAACAGCCTGTTTTATGTCTCTTCTTTTCTCTTCTGCTTGTTCTGTTTCTCACTTGAGAAACCATATTTTATTTGCCAAATTCCACATCGTATCCAGAGCTGTAATCCTCCCTGGGGAATTAATTTCCTTTGGGAAACAGCACTTGTAATTGCTCCTTTCCAGAGAGGATCTGTTTCACACCCAGGGGAGTAAAGGTAGGAGTGAACAGGGAGTGGTATTTTTGGAAGATTTAGAAATCTTCCCCTTCAAACTCCAATGTCAAGCAGTGACACTGCAGAGTCCCGGTCTCTTAGTGTTTCTTTTTTTATAATTTTTTTCAAGTTTACCGTAAAGGTGAATTCTGAAATGAAAAAAACTATTTGGATGCTACTAACGGTTGGTGCTATTATGAAGGTTGTAAAAGATGAATACTGGAGAGTGTGTGTGTCTTATGGATATTAAAGTACCTGAACTTGCTTTTAAATTGCCAAGCCATGTTGCCAATATTCTTTAATATCAATCCCAAATGCCAGAAGAAAAAGCCCAAAGGAAATTTTAAAAGTTTTCCAGGTAATGATTTCTGCAAAGCAGAGAAATAGTTTATAGAACCCAAAATTTGTTCTTGTTATACATCGCTAGTTCTAAGATGATAACATGTTAAGCGCCTCCGCTCTTTTTTTTGTATAAATCAATTTGTCTGGAAATTCTTGAGCTTCTCCCATAACGAAAAGTCTTTTAAGTGGAAAACCTCGCAGCAAGTGATACTCTGCACTTTCAACCATGGAAGACTGACAGAGGATAACAGAGGAGCAATAAGAACAAAAGTGAGGAGAAAATAAAGACTGCGGCTTTAGTGGCTTAAAGAAGGATCAAAGGGCCACAATAAGAAATGAAATCCAAGTTACAAGGCAAGGATCACTGCAGAGTCAAGAACATGCACGTGTTGCTGTTCGATGGGACGTGTTATGTGGGAGGGAAGGACTCCATACAGTAAAAGTTTATGTAGCTTGGGAGGAAGGGAAGGATGTTTCCAGACTATCAGAGTAGGAAGATTATTTTAGCAGCTGTGATTTGAACAGGCTGGATAAGAATGAAGCATGTGGGAATTGGATCCCAGGTAGGAAGAAACCTCAGTAATTGAGGCAGGAGATGATGTGGGCAAGGATGAATGATTTAGCTGGGCTGGGAGGAAGAATGTTTGATATTCAGTACATTGCAAAGCAAGGAAGTGATGTGACCTGCTGAGCATCCAGATGCTGTGCTGAGGGCAAAGCGAGCAGCAGAACGGATGTGTGTGGGGGGGTGTTGCAAGGCTGCTTGAGCACAAGGTTGGGAGCGGTGTTCCCAGATGTGGAAAGAAGAGATGTTGGGTGGAAAAAGAATTCACCCGTTGCTAGTCTGGGATGTGCCCTCCGGGCTCTGAGTTCTGGAGCTGTGCTGGGAGACCACACGGCAAAGTTTGTGTGGAATTTCAATATTAGCTCATGAATGACTGAGCTTGTAGGCAAGGGAAGAAACATGGAAACTTAAACGCACAGGCACTTTGCGGGTGAGAGAATGAAATGAGAAAGGTACTAAAAAAATACTTGGAGAGCAGGTTAGAGTTTACCAAAACTTATAATTACCCTTATCACCCCACACTGCAGCAAAGAAAAAAGCTTTTTAGTGACATCTAATACTATTTAGTCCGGCAGGTTTTGATTTTTTTAACAAAGCAACCGTATTCTGTCTTTTCAGCTGGAGGGAAGTGACATATGGTGTTGTTTTATAATTGAATTTATTTTAGAGCATCATGTAACATAATTGCCCTGGAAGTACTGTACATACTGCTTAGCTGCCTCTGAGAATGAAGAGCAGTGTTCATTTCTTGCCTGCAACTGTGCTATTGTGCTGGTAGGTAGCTGTGAACATCAACAAATCAAATAAGTGATGTTAACTGACGGAAGTGATTCTGGAACCACTTAGATCTGGGGAAGTGAGAGATTTTTCCTGGCTTTCACTCTGCTTTTCTTGTCAACTGGTTGTGACCATTTGCCGGCCAGGATGAGACCAAGTTATGACACCTGATTATTGTCACCAGCTGTAAACACATGCATTTCTTATTCTTGACTCTTCTTAAATCAATAATAATTTTATTGTTAAAACAGACTGGGGCGTGGGGTGGAAATTGATGTGCCCTCCACTTGTTCTTCCTGTATCTACAGTTTTTGCAGAGTGAGTTTTTGGTTAGAGTCCTTTTGCCCTGACATGATTTAACACGGAGTGTAGTGAATAGGACAAGGGGTAATGTTTTTAAACTGGAGGAGGGGAAATTTAGTTTAGATACCAGAAAGAAATTCTCTCCTGTGAGGATGGTGAGACACTGGAAGAGGTTGCCCAGAGAAGCTGTGGCTGCCCCATCCCTGGAGGGGTTCAAGGCCAGGCTGGATGGGGATGTGAGGAACCTGGTCTAGTGGGAGGTGTCCCTGCCCATGGCAGGGGGGTTGGAACTCGATCATCCTTAAGGTTCCTTCCATTCCAAACCATTCTATGATTCTATGACTCTGTGATATCTGTCAAGCTTTCTTGGGCAGCACGTGTCTTGGGCAGCATCACTCTCCCAGCACGGCTCTTGCCCACTGCTCTATCTGGCATCAAAGGTCCCTGTACAATGGGGAGAATCTTCCAATTTATTCCCAAAAGCAGTGAATTATCTGAGACTGTTTGGACTCTTCCTAGTGTTAAGTCCCTGGTGCTATTTTCTTGGTCCTGGGAAAAGAAACTTTTGTTCTAATTGGATTGTGCTAGTGCGTTATTTATGAATATATCTTTAAAATTCTTCATGCTATCTCTTCATAAGATTGAATGAGAGCCAGAAACAGCAGGATTGATACTCTGCCTTAGTTAGAAATAAGTTTTTTTAACATATTAGGTATTTTGTTGTCGTATGGTTTCACTTCCATTAGTACAGGGCATTCAGATGTTTATTTTCTGAGTTATCTGAGGTAAATTATAAATTAATAAATGCAAATAGCTGCGTGAAAACAACATTAGGACTGAGGGGGAAGAAAAATAAGAAATAATTAATATAGAGGTAAAGATTCTAATTTCTCTCCTTCTCCTGCTCCCAGAGTCCCAAAATAGGCATTCACACTGCAGACTGGGCTTCGTTTTTTGCCAAGCAAGAGATTTCCCAGTGGAAGTGACCACACTACGGTCCTTCCTCACACTGCCCTGAACCAAGTGGGGATGTTGTGCAGTTTGTCAAACAGTTTCCCACCCTGTTGGATTTGTGCTTCATTTATTATAGTATAGTACAGTATAGTATTTGTTGTATTGCATTATCTATTTGTAATGCTATTAACTGCAGAAAGTAACTCCATTCCTAGCTTTCTACACCATGCTCAGATCCATAGGTGCTTAAAAAGGTAAATCAGCTTTTTTTAGGGGCCATAGGGGAACAAGTTATGTTGCTTCTACGGTTCAGCTTTGGGTCTTTGGAACCTCCATTATTTCTCCTAGTACTGCTGGCTGCTAGTTTTTCCTCATTTAGATGGAAATTCCTAACTATATTTGCAACTGCTGGGTAATTATTTCTGGATAACAATTTGGCTCCATAATGCATTTTTTCTGTTCTGAATTATATCTGCAACTGTACTTATTTTAGAGGAAGACAGTCCTTTTACTGAGCTCTCTCAGGAAAGTGTTTTTACCAGCAGATGTTTTGGAAGAAAAGCCAGAAAATCAAAGGCATCTGTCTCTATGTCCATTATGAGGCCATTACCCCTGTGTTACAGTGGGTTATTTTAGCTTTTTGGCTGATAAAAGAGGCAAGTAAGAGAACAAGAGTAGCTGGTTCCTGCCGAGGAATCACCCTTTCTGTCCTTTCCCTTCCATTTCCTTCAAGAGAAAATGAGAAGGAGAATATGAAAGATAATATCTATATCTGTAAAGATTTCACCAGCAGTTCTTCTAGGCATGGCTGGTGGTCAGTAACACACTGTATAGGTTATCTGTATTATAGAGGGGAATAACTAGGAACTGCTTGAGAAGACACTACAGATGAGGCTATATTACTTCAGGGAGGAAGAGAGTTTAACCATGCATACATGAGACTTGCCTGCCAGATCAATTTTATCTTCTTATACTAATTTAGTGTTTGAGGCTGTCGGAGCTCCTGTAGGAAGTTGAATCTCCAGCATCTTCCAGGAGAGATTCATATGTCACCTCTTGGAAAGGGAAGACCATAAAATTAATCTCCAAACTCCCTGGTGGGGAGATTCATGGCCAAACACCAATGACTGGAGTTTCAGTAGGAGAAATGAATGAAATTGTATGTCCTGGAAAGTACAAGAAGTCAGAGAAGAAGAAGATGGAATGTTACCTGTTGTTTGTAAAGACTATGAGTCAGGGACAAACAAAGGAAACACTCAAAAACCTGAACCAGTCCCCCTGCTCGATTTATCTTAAGCCATACTGATGGGTTGATGGGTGGCCTCTTTGCATCATGAGCAGCAGCAAGGTCCCTTCTCTCCACTTGAGATGTAGGAACCTGAAATCTGAGAGTGTCTTTGCAGAAATGTTAAAAGTTCCTGCCTGGTATTTTCCCACTGATGTGCACAGCTACATAAAAATCATGAAAATGGAAACATGACATGTATGATTTCTTACTTCCTGGCCAGTCTAGATCTTGCATGGCAGGTTAACATCCCATAGATGTGTTTGATGAGGCTGCATTATGACAGACTACCATTTCCCTGTCCCCTTTTTTCCCAACAATGAAGAGGCCAAAGGAGGGTTATTAGAAGAAAGTGATATCACTGCTTTAGGCTGTGGAAATAAACATACAAATCAACAACTTATTCAAAATGGAATTGATTTGTGTGGTTTGTGATTTGAGTAGTTAAGAAGTAAATAATAGCCTTGCGCTCCTTTGAGAGACTTCTCATTTGTTTGTATAAGCATCCAAGAAAAATGATGTTTTGTTTGTTTTTTTTTTTTTTTTTTAATTAACTCAGGTAATATTCCGTGAAAGGAAGATGTATTCTAACAGAAACAATGAGCACAGGATTCATGGTACTTGATGTAGATGTCTGTACTTAATCCTGTTGTGTTAGGCTGCCTTTATAATGGAATGAAAGTAATAGGCACTTGTAAGGTTTGAGTTGTTTGGCCTGTATAGTTGTCTGGGTCAGGACCTGCCTGTATCCCCATTGACCTCGAAAGGAGCATAGGAAGATGTAAAACTGGTGAAAACCAGCTACATTTGCTCATTCTGTTTTAATTATTTCCTGTATTAAGGAACCAAGGTTTTAGTTTGTTTTTTTTTT
>VXBJ01004449.1:479926-625487 GCA_013400055.1 Nycticryphes semicollaris
TTTTTTTTTTTCCTAGCTCTATGAGTTATAGAATACAACCTTGGAACAGCTCCAACCATGCAGCATGCTATGATAACATCAATGATAACATGATAAAATCTTTACAGTTATTAAGAAATCAAGCAAGGTTTGTGCTAACTACCAAATCGAATGCTGCTTTACATCCCGCTAACAGTCATTGGCCTGTGTGCCATGCCAGAGCAATACTTAGTATATAAATATTTAAATATTAAAGGAAAATTGGAAGTGCTGTGCATATAAGCTATAAATGAGGTAAGACTGATAATACCAAAAGGCAATGTCATTTCAAGAAAACCTTTAAAATGTTTACTTTGTAAATTAAACTAAATTGGAGTATGTTCATTGTCACAGGTAAAATTTCACAATGGAATTTGCTTCTAGAAAATGTGGAACACTGTGCAATATTCCCCTGTGCATCTGAGGGCAGGATTTAAGGGACACAGAGACTACTAAACACTGACACGCAAACAAACCCTTGATTCACAATTTCATGAGTAGGAAGAGCAGAATGCACATTGATTTCATAAAGTTATCTTAGAACTCCAGCATGTTGCCTTTAAAGGATAAGAAGACAGGCTGAGAGAGTGATGCTCAAAGGACTGGAGCACCTCTCCTCTGTGGACATGCTGAGAGACCTGGGGTTGTTCAGCCTGGAAAACAGGAGGCTTTGAGGAGACCTTAAAGCCCCCTCCAGTACCTAAGGGGGCTACAGGAGAGATGCAGAGGGACTCTTTTAATGGGGAGTGTAACAATAGTTTGAGGTGTAACAGTTTTAAACAGAAAGCGTGGAGATTTAGATTAGGTCTCAGGAAGAAATTCTTTCCTGTGAGGGTGGTGAGACACTGGAAGAGGTTGCCCAGAGAAGCTGTGGCTGCTCCATCCCTGGAGGTGTTCAAGGCCAGGCTGGATGGGGCTTTGAGCAACCTAGTCTGGTGGGAGGTGTCCCTGCCCATGGCAGGAGGGGCTGGGACTCCATCTTCAAGCTCCCTTCCAACCCAAACCATTCTATGATATTTGAAGGACGCAGGTTAGTTCTATTGGATCAAACCCAAACCACTGGGGTTGTTTAATACACAAGATTGAGAAGAGGAAAAGATTCTGAGTGTGTTTTGAAGTCTTCACAGCACAACTACTGTAGTTTGCCCAGGGAATATTAAAACACTAATTTGTTTGCTGAAAATGTGAAAGTAAATGAAAGTGGCTGCTAAACTGTTGATGTTTGTTTGCTTTGCTTTGTCCCCTTGAGGTTTGATCTTTGGAGATGTTGGTGTTATTGCAGGTTTGAAGTTGAGTAACTTTCTTTCTTATAGTTTATTTTAAACTGTGTCCCAGAAATTAGATGCTACTCAGGGAAAGAGAGATAATTTCCAAAACAAATGAGGTCTCCTGAGTTGAAGCCTCTGTTGACAGCTCTGCCAGGTCTCTTTCAAGAGCCTCACAGAAGATAGCTATAATGTATGATATTGAACTTCTGTAAATTCAGTATCAGTTTTGCGTTTGGTTCCTCTGTAATACCTACTTCCCATTGTTACAGATTCACTTTCCTGTATTATGTGCTGTGCACTCCTGTGTGATGCAATTAAATGTAATTAAGAGCAAAAAGGACAAGAAAAAGTGGTTCCTGTTGGAAAGCCTGCTGGGTTGAGATGTGCTGCGTGGTGGGTCTTCTCACAAGAGAAGTGGTGGTTGTCCCATGGCTGTGGGGCCTTTTTGCTATTTGGTAAAAAAACCAAAACCCAAACACAGGGAAGTATGTACCAATTCTTTTCTGTTTCATATGCTTCAACTCCTCAGGTTTCTTCCTAGCCCATAATGAAATATTCAGCTAAAACTGTCTTGGCCTCACAACTTCATTCTGTTGCTTCCAGTTGACTCTGCAGTCTGTAATTCTTTCACCTCTCTCATTAGGCAGAATATTATCTTACATGACACATTTGGCCACTAGACAATTCAGGTAAAACAGCATAGGAAAATACAGATCCAGGAAATTATTAAAAAGCCCCACAAAATCAACAACAACCTCAATCCCTTCTACCGTATGAATTTAGAGCTGATCACGTTCTAAAGTCTATGTGAAAATAGAGTATTCCCACTGAGGAGAGTATTACAACTAAACTGAAAAAAAGCATACTGGAGGTAAGGAATTGCTTGGATTTCAAAATGCTGTCTGTTTTTTTGAACAGCTTTTATGAAATTTGAGGTGAGTTCCTTAGTAGCTTCCAAAGGGACTGAATGTCTGCAATATTCAGGTTGCCCTTCTGTGGGATCCTCCACCTTCTTGTCGCGGTAGGAAGAATTTTCTGCACATGTTGAGTGAGGAAGTCGTGTGATTTAATAGACCGTTTTGCTCTTTAATTCCTAAGACATTGGGGTTTTTTCCCTCAGGAGTTAGCACGTGTCTGAGTTTTCACTGGGCTTAAAATTGCTCTCCTTTAATGGTTCATTTGATCAACAGCCCCTGCAATGTATACCAACTGTAAAGTGTTCGTTGTGAATAAATGGCCTCCTTCCAGCAACCAAAAATAGCATGGCTTCTTCTGTCCATGGCTATGAATCCTGGTGAGGATTTTGAAAAGCCTGCTACTAGGCATAGGTGTAAATTGTTCTTATTTGACAATGAAAATCCCATTGGTATCTTCAAGCTAGGCTGTATGTGTCGATCTCTAATAGAGGGAGATAGTTTTAGTGATAACATCAGGAAATTGATTTTTTTTTTTCATTAAGATAGAGGAAAAATAAGGAAAAACCAAAAATAATGGAATCGCAGAATTGTCAGGTCGAAAGGGACCTCTAGAGATCATCTAGTCCAACTCCTCTGCTAAAGCAGGATTACCCGGAGTGCATTACTCAGGGCTGCATCCAGGTGGGGCTTGAAGGTCTCCAGAGAAGGGGACTCTGCCCTCAGAGCCTCAGAAGGGCTCTGCCACCCTCACCCTAAAGAAGTTTTTTCTCATATGTGAATGGAACTTCCCGTGTTCCAGCTTGTGCCCATTAACCCTCGTCTTGTCACTGAGAACCACTGAGAAAAGTCTGGCTCCATCCTCCTTCAACCTACCCTCCAGATATTTGTCAGCATTAATAAGGTCTCCCCTTGGGTTTCAAAAATCAGTATCTGATTTTTGAGAGTGGAGCTAATAAGTGCTAATGTGGGAAAGTAAATTAGAAAATATGATCCATGAAAAATGACAAAATTACTTATTTGTTTTCCCAACCTCCTGATAAGTTCGTTATTATTTATTATTTCTGCTAGCACAGAACCTATAAATCCTGCTAATCCAGCTAATTGGTGCATTGCAAGCAACAGGACAAAATGGGAGGCTGTGTCCTGAAATAACCATCTTTGTAAAAGATGAAAGAAAATAACTGAATGAGCTGGGGAGGGTTTGAGAAGACAGGGAGATGCTGTGGCTCAGCACGATAGGCAGTGATCTCTGCCATCTCCACAGCGTTACCCTCGTGAAGCCTTTGTGGGCATCACACCAAGGAAGTGCTTGAAGGAAGAGAGTAAAGCAACCTAACTCTTCTGAGAGCCAATGGGCAGCAGGAGCAGCAGCTTGGAAAAAATGCATGATTGAAAGTCAAACAGATGGGTGATGGATGTTCTCGCACGCCTGCTAGAGGTGAGCACAGCCATCCAGTGCAGAACGAGAGAGGAAGAGACGCGGAAGGACAGCCTGCAGGAGAGGCCGAGAGCAGTGAAATGTGGCAGGCATTACATTTCTGTGCTGCTTATGTGACAGTATGAAGTCAGAATTCATTAAAGCCTTTTTATAGATACGGTAGCAACACCATATGGAATATTTCTATCTTCACCACGGCCACATGATAGTCTCTGAAGAACACCATGTGTATTCAGTACATAGTCTGGGGCACTGAAACTTTAGAGCTGTGTGAAAGGGATATACAGAGAATTAAATGTATCTAGTAGCCAACTAATACCTAGTAAATTCTGTTCTCCTTAGTTCTCAGAGGAGTATACAATCAATGATTTCCTGTAGAGGGATGTTCTGGCTTGACCTTGCCAGCTGTGTCCCCTGCCCTGGACACTCTCTTGCACACACATACACACTTACCCCTCAACAGGATGGGGGAGAGAAAATAAGAGATAAAGTTCTGGGTTGAAATAAAAATGGGGAGATCACTTACCAGTTACTGTTATGGGCAAAGCATCCTTTACTTGGAAAAAGTAAATTTGATTTCTTGCCAATTAAAGTACATTTGGATGGTGCGAAACAGACAAAAGCTAAAACACCTTCCCCCTACCCACCTCCCTTTCTTCCCCATTCCCACCTTCCCTCCTCAATCCTGGCCCCCTCTCCCCACCCCAAAGTGCTCAGGGATGGGGATTGGGTTTGGGGTCCATCCATGGCAGCCCCTCTGGGCCACTCCTCCCTCTTCACCCCTCTCCCTGCTCCAGTGCAGGCCCTGCTCCGGGCTGCAGTCCTTCAGGGACAACCTGCTCCTACTTGGGGTCTCCACAGCCGTGTGTCCTTCAGGAAATTTATTCTCCCCACCACCACCACCAGTTCTTCATCATGTGAAGTTAATTTCAATGCATAAGATGCAGTCAGAACGTTGATGCAGTCCCAGCGCAGGATGCAGATCTGGGACTGAAACCATTTCCATTTTCAAGGAATCATAGAATCATTCAGGTTGGAAAGGACCCTTGGGATCATCGAGTCAAACCATCAGCCCCACTCTACAAAGTTCTCCCCTACACCATATCCCCTAAAACCACATGTAAACGACTCTTAAATACCTTCAGGGATGGGGACTCAAACACCTCCCTGGGCACTTCAGAAGTTTGGCTCAGCTAATCGTTTTCTAATCCCCTCTTCCATTGCACTGTGCCCGAATGCTCATTTTCAAATCTGGAAGCAACTGCATTGCTAACTATAAAACAGGAATATTTTTGCTTGGCTTCTTGATTGTCTGAAGCAATTTTCTGGTATCACTGAAGTTAGAGCTTCTTCTGACACTGATAACTAGACTTACATGATTTACATTACTCCCACCAAATGTAAACTCACAAGGTTCAAATTGGTTCCTGTGTTACTGTTGTAGCAATGTCTTGAAGACAGGACAGATATATTGACATCGGAAATGTTTTGTATCTAAAAGAAATTCACATTCAGGAAAGATGGAGGTTTTTCAGGCTGTCTACAGCCCAATGAGGTGGCACACGTGTACGTCAGATACATGTGTTTGATGTGTCCCTTTAAATCAGCTACCCCTTGCCAGCCCAGAATAAGAATAATTTGTAGATTAGTGAAGGTATACCGTGGAAATTTTTATTTCTTTCCAAGATGTTTGCATGCTGAGGAAGACTTGTTGATTGGGACTAGAGATTTACCCTGCTATGTTTTCAGTGCCAGGCTGAGGTTGTCTGTGCCCATCCTTTGTGACATACTCTGTGCCTGCTTGCACCATTGTGTGGTGTGTGAGCTTCAATAGATCATACTTCTTGAACCAGTGAGTTACCAGCTCCATTTTCAGTAACATCAGGGAAGAGAAAACGCATCAATTAAGCTTGACCTATCTCATGAAGAAGCAAAACTGAGCACTAGTAACATCCAAGGTGGTATTAATCAGAAAAATAAGAACAGCACCAGTACAGTTTATGAAGATTGTTAACGTTTCCCTGAAGAAACTTTTACATTTTTGTTTGCCTGACTTGTGATGCTCTCCTCTTTCATCTTAATATTCCATTTTTCTCTTTTACTTGCCTACTTGGAGAATGTCTGAGAAACCCCTTTATGTTTATTTGGGCACTTAGAAGAATTAATGCTGGTTTATTCTTCTCGAAGATAATTACATTTTACAATTAGCTAAGTTTTATTTTAGTTCTTCTGTCTAATTGTTTAGATGGCAGCAATACTAAAATTGCTGCGGTCTTTCATATCTCCTCTTCTCGGAGGAGCTGGCCCATGTTCATTACAAAGAAGCCTTTGGGAAAACAATAAGCAGCAAAATTTCATTGTTCAAAGGCAGCTCACACCATGTAGAGTGCATTAAATTCGGTCGTTTTCCAGTTATCTTGTGTAACGGCAATATGGAAATTTTGATGAAATCTGAACATGGTAATCTAAATATACTATATATATATTACACATACTCTTTGCACATTTTTAGTTGTAAGTTATTTTTATGTTTCCTTTTTTGGAAAGTAATTATTTTATAATAAAGATTTTAAACTGTTACCTTAAAGCTATATAGGTTCCCAACACATGAACAGACTTTGATGTACTTATACTATCGTGGTTGCACCAATCCTGTTGTTAAAAAGAAAAATAGGTATAGTTTTGAAAAACTGGATGAGATTCAGAGATGCTCAGATGACTAGAAAAATATGTTAAAAGGACTGGGAGGGAGCTCAGTGTATTTGGTTTTAAGAAGACAAGGTTATGAGGTGTTTGATTACAGTCTGTGCGTAGCTTGTTGAGGAACAGAAAACTGGTGATGGCAAGAAAAAATGGTGATGGCAAAGGAAGATCCAGCAGCTGGAGGCTGAAGGTAGATAAGTTCAGACTTGAATTGGATGGCTTTTCTGAATAGGGAGAATAACTCACCAATCACAGCAGCGGAAACATGAAGGGTGTTGGATTTACAATCTCTCAGCACTGATGTTTTTCTAGAAGTCGCTCCCGGGTGAACACAGATAAATTGGAGGAATCTGATGGCGTGTGTTATGCAGGTCACACTGCAAGTTCAGAGAAAACTTGTTTTCTCTCTGGGTTACAGCTAGTGTGGGCAGACGTGTTAAGAGATGGTGCAACCTGTAGAAGTGACAGTGTGATCTGTGGATGAGAGTATTTAGTTGATCTGGTGTCAGGTCTTTTCAGGGATGTAATTCCTCTCTAAACTTAAAAGTTTTGCTAATACTCCTAATGCCCTAATTCCTTTATGTCTAATAGGCAGACTGACAGGAACAGTCACTGCCTACGTCATGAGAAGAAGATGAAGTTGAGTTAGAGGGATGAAGTGTGTGTTCCTGTTCTCCTTTTCATTACTAAGTAATATTCTTGGTATGAAATGATTGTAGCCAACATAGACGGGTAATCATTTTTCAAAGTGACTAGCTTTTCTGCTCTACTCTCAGGCACATGATTCATCTCATCGCATGACTTAGATTGAAAATAAGCATGCTGCAGTGTGCAATTTTTTTTTCAAAGCAAGCTTAATGCTGCAGGCTGAGTTTGCCAGAGGAGGTGAAAAAAGACAGTGCTTATTGATGGTAAGAATTGTGCCTGTTATTTGTCAGGACCTTTTGTAAATACCGATTTGACCTATTCATTCTATTTTATTTTCCTTCTAATTTGAGATCTCCTTCTATAGAAGTCAGCAGTGATTGAAGAGAAAGATGTAGGATTCCTTTAATTTTTTTTTCATTCACATCTCATTGGAGGTACAATATTGGAAGAGCATTATAAGAATTCAGACTCAGTTGGTTATTCATTGTTTCCATGCTAACAGGGAACCTGCTTTCCTTTAAACTTTGTTGTTACTCTGCATTTAATTTATGTTAGTTGCTGAAAACAATCCAGAGGGTAGGATGAAAAAAGTTGGGATGTTAAATATTTAAAAGGAAATGGTAGGAATTTAAGCCATGTTTGGTTTGGTTTTTTTTTTTTTTTTTTTTGTTTGGTTATGGTTGGAACCCAATCAGAAGTTGAAATGTCCTTTTTGGATGTAAAAATCTTGGGGGATCTTCTTGGTAGACATCGGTCTACATGATAATTTCTAATGTGAAGAAAAGTGATTTTACTGCCTTGGGAAACAGTACTTCTGTGTCACATACGGGATCTCCGTTTTGCAAACATCCATATTTGCATATCTGTGAAGGTAGTTTAAAATGGTTTGGTATATGCATTTAATTCTGCTATTTTAAATTATATGTGAAAATCAGTACTGATGAATGAATCATAATAAAATATATATATTTACTAAACCTTTACTAGTCAAGAGTACATGAAACACTGTTTTCCATACATCATGCCATCTGTTCTAAAAATAGCACAGATACCACTGTTATGTACTCCAATATTGACTTTTATTAAATGTACACTTCCAAAAAACCTATAGCAGTATATTTCTACCGTCAAATCCCACATCTGGGCTAACCGTGATCAGCTTGCTACCGTGGAGTGTTAAACAAGAAGTCTCAACTGCGCTCCAGAGACTAAAGGTTGGCAAGTGGTGACTGCCTTCCAGGCTGAGTGGAGAAGGGAAAATAATCTCTGTGTAGAGATACAGAGAAAAGCAAGAAAGGTTTGATCTGGTTTTTTGTTTGCTTTTTCTTTTCAACAGCTGCTTCTCTTTTTCAATCCCTAATTAATTTGAGCAGTTATTACCCTCTTGAAAATCTCTTTTTCGATACGTAATATATGTATTTGCTCTACAATCCAGGTAGAAGGGTGAACCCAACAGTAGGACCTAAATCATGTATTATTAGAAGATAGACACTGAGGTTTAAATTGATCTTTCTGGAAGAAAAACGCTGTAAGTAGTTTCGCATTCTTAGATCCGTGCTTCTAAGTGCAAAGTCATACTGATCAGCATGGGTTTATTGCATTATTTCAACAGTGGAGATAATTAAATGAATGATGACTAAAAGAGGACATTTATATGACATTCAATTATTTAACGATGTAGACTGTCAAAGTGTTTTATTCCAAGACTCTAAAAGCTGAATTTAGAAGCCAATCCAGTGAAGTCTTTGGAATTGAATTTTTCATTAGCTTTAATGACTTTTTTTTTTTTCAATGGTTATTGTATGGGTCATCTGCAAACTGCAGCAATTAAAGCACTGGTGGTAATTATAACTTACAGAAAATAACTGAAACTGAGTTTGAGTATAATGCTTGTCTGTGCCACAGGACAACACCAAAGGCAGGTTTGACTGCTTTGCTTTTAGTTGCCATGCCTGCCCGCCTATGGGGGAAGCCATTGGGAAATAATTGCTCAGAAATTCTGAATACCTTCCACCACAATGATGTGGTGGTTAATTTAAGGTTCTGTTGAGGTTATTTTCTAGTCAAATTTTAAAATAAGCTCATAGTTGCTAACATCAGAAGTCTGTTTCTCTGCCAGATAACCCTCTTTCTCAGCCCTTGAACATTCTTTACATACACTTCATGCACACAGTCCCAAGCATTTGACCATTAATAGATGTGTGAAAAAACGTAGATGCCCTTTTTTCCCTAGAGCCTTCATCCTCCCTTAATCCTCAATCTTGCCTTTAAAGGGTATAAATATCAGAATGTGGTGTAAAGCTCCTTACCTCAAGGAAGTTGGTGTATGTCCTTTGATTCAAGAGTCTTCACTGAATCAGATTAATTGATGATGCTCAGCATATGTTTTAGCTTTGACCCCCAATGGTTTATTGTCCTTGTAATCCTTAGTGCTGGGGGGGAGTCCAGTGGATAGGGTGCTAGATGGAGTTTTTCTCTGTCCCGATGAATGAACACATCTTTATGCCTGTAAAAGAAAAGGACATCTTCCCTTTTGCCTTAATTTTAAAAGGCCCTTTTATTATTATTTTCCTTTGAACTTTACTGGGAAGCAATGGACCTAGCATATTTTCTTAATTATACTCTTGGGTTGATTTTGGTCTCTGCCATTTATTTATATTGAGTTGGAAAAAGTCATTTGATGGTACGTTCCTTGGTTGATGTATATAGACATGAATTTCTGCAGGAGGAGATGATACTGTGCTGCTGTGTTTCACGTATGTCTTGATGACTTAAAATTACTGAACATTTTTAAGTAGGGATGCTCAAATCAGTGTGTGTTAAATGTGTGCCTCAACAAACCCCTTAACATAGTGTAAGGGTGCACAGCAAGTGATTAAAACTGAGAACAGTGTTGGTCCTACTAGAATAATTCTTACTGTTTTGGTGCAAAATGTCTATTTCAGCATCAAGTCCAGTGGCAGAAAGAAGAAAGGAAAAGAGGCTGTTTCTGGTATTAAGGGCTGCCAGCATTTTGGGAGTTTTGCAGCAGAGGCCCAGAAATGAACTAGCAATCGAGGTGATAGGTTAAACAGATTATCCTGTTCAAAGATGTTTTGTCTCATGGATATGCGTAGCATTCCCTTTCAAAGGTTAATCATCAAGGGAGAAGGTATATAATACGCTTTTTGGATAGAGGAGGCTAAATATAGCTGAGAGAAATGTTTTTTTTTGGTTTTGTTTTCTTTCTAACATCTTGTAAAACAGATGAGCTCGGTGTTGTTTGTTTCATTAGTGTGCAGAAGTTATAAATTCCTTAGCTTTGGGGTGGTTCCTAAGGAAATACACTTATTGTTTTGGTTTTTTCATGGGTTTTGAATCATCTGTTAAAGTCACAGGTCCTTGCTTACAAATCGAGATCCCATATGTGAAGCAGAATTGTAATTTCTTGAATATTACTCTTATTTTGGTCACATTTTTACAAAGCATTCTAGTCATAGGGAAGGATATTATTAATACTTCAGGTTTTTAATTTTTTCAGTACTGTGTGGCTTCCAGAATAAGTGCAAACTCTTTCCTGGGAAAGCCTGTTTTGAGTTTATAGTAAAAAAGGATTTAAAGGTTGCAGATGTTCCAGCTTTGGAAGCAGGCCAGACTAGAGCTGCAAACTTGATTTTATACCCTATAAGGGTAAAGAGATTGGAGAGTTTTTACCAAGAATACTCTATTAACAGTCTGGGCTTCACTTTGGAGAAAGTTGCCAATTAAAAAAAAAAAATCCCTCCAATACTTATTTATGTATTTCTCTTCTAAAAGGTAGAAGTCATGGGCCCAACTCATGTTCCTGGTGAAGTTGAGAGGATCTGCCCTTCATCACCATGTGACATTATTGTTGGGACAAGGTTTTCATTCTGCCTGTGTGTCACTAAGCACCCAGGAGGCCAGCTCTGAATATCTGACTCAGAGTCTACCTCAGGCAAGAGTAAGTGGAGATCTTGCCTGAGGAATGACTATTTCACGTAGGAATCTTTAGGATATAAAGTGATTTCTAGTAAACCAAGGGAATTTGATTCCTCATAAAGTGCTGACAAGTCATTCCCATTGGCGAGAAATTATTCCTTCTTGTCTGATCTTGTAAAAGTAATGTCCCCAGACCCTTAAAAATCCTGCTTTGTGCCATTTTAGGGGTGATTGCTAGCTCTTTTCTGCTGGTTGGAAGGGAATGGTTTGGTGCAAAGGAACAATCATTACAATGATGATGCAAACCTGAATACCATTTCAGAAAGCTGAGAAACATGAGGAAAATGGGTAAAGATATGGAAAATTGCTATTGGCCTCATGTTTCCTAGGTGTTGATGTTACCGATGGTGATATAACTACAGAATCTATTGAGAATGCTGGAAGTAGGGCTAAGGCTCAGCAGGTATCAAGAGTCAAAGAGAAAATTGAAAATCGCTCTCTAAAACTCCATAATATTTTACGTAAAGAAAGGATCTACTTTGAGGAGCAAAGTGGAGATAAGAAATGGAGATACAAATGGGCATGTGAATGTCTAAATCCCTATCACCCTCATCTTTTGGTGATTCCTTATGGTACTCACATTGATGTTATAGGAAATTCTTTTGAGATTTTTAAATTTATAAAGGTAGTGAGCAATAAGATTCAGAGCCCGCTTCAGACCACATGCACATTGTGCTTCTCATGCAGATAGTTCTGGTGGTTTGCTTAATGACATGGTTTAGTGACAGTGTTAGGTTGATGGTTGGACTAGATGATCTTAAAGCTCCCTTCCAACCTGGACAATTCTATGATTCTATACTGATTCTATGTTTTGTGAAGAAGCTTTCAAAATGGTACCGTTTTCCAGCTCTCTGTTGGAAAATTCAAGTTTAGTTAAATGCCAGCTGTTTTGTAAGTAAGAGGGCAGATTGCTCATTTTTTGTTCCCCCTCCCCCCTCTCCCCCCCCCAGTACCAGAAGATGAAGCTCTTTGATATCCTTCTGAAGTATCGGGTATAGAGTTGGATGAGGTGAGTCTGCTGTGCAATTCAGTATAGTGATTTCCACAAACATCAACTACCCTAAAATTACATTACTGATCTATATGAATAGCTTCTGCCAAAGAACTGTATACTTAGGATGCTTTAAAATAGCACAATGCCCTTAACCCTTGTGGTTTAAACTTATTATTGGCTACTCCTTTCACAGAAGGTAGGAGGAAGATGGTGGCTTGTGCTCGAAGACACTGGAATATAGTGCATGGCAACTGAAAGTTACAGACCTTGGTGAGGAATCCAAGAAACGATGAAAATACATATCACAAGATCAATATTGTTTACCAAACCTGTCCAATATTTTGAGCTTTCCTGATCCTCCAGTGACTAATGTCGTTTCGGTCATAACAAAAAGCTTTGACAACAACAATTCCTATTCATGTACTGAGAAGCTAGATTCCTTTAGACAGAGAATGTAAAACCAAGTGAGATTTGGGATTTTTGAGGGGGAGATTGTTACATTTTCCCATCTTGACAGATTTTAAGGAACTAGCTGAAAGCTCCAGTTGAGGTGGTTTTGTCTGGATTACGATAGGTTCAAATCTACCTTGCAGCCTAGAAGCCCTTTTAATATTTTTTTTTTAAACTACTTGAATCTCTATCAGGAGGAAAAAAATGTGTAAGTAGCCTTGTGGCTGGTGTCTTCAGTGGGGCCTTGAGCAATCTGCCCTTGCCTAAGCTGTGAACTTACTCCACCTTTTGAGAGAGCAACAAACAGTTCTCGGGACAGTCCTCAAGCAAACAAGGGCAAGAAGTGTGTATCAGAGTGCTTAGCCAACTCCTCTCCATGGAGTCACCAGCATACGTTCATGGCAGGATGGATAAGAAGACAGTTTTGTGGAAAACCTACTGAAAGTTATTTTGGGTAGAAAAAAATCAATCCTGAATCCCTTCTGCTGCTATGCCCATAGTTGAAAGAGTTTTTTGGCCACCAAATTCTCAGATAAAGAAGATTGAGGTCTAGTTGGAACCTCAGTTCTTTGGGGTGATTTTCTCTTATGTAAGTACAAACTCTCAAAAGTCAATGTTTGAAGAGTCTGACATCTGAAATCTCTGTTTTCACTTGATATTTGGAACTTCCTTTGAGCAAAGGTAACACTGTGTTCCCATTTAAATATATAGATGTAGATACGTAGGTTTTAATTTACAAGGTAAATTCACTCTGCAGTTATGATTGCTTTAAATCTATCTGCTAAATTATTGTACTTGCTTTCAAACTGTTCTTTAGAGATATTATTTGTGGGTTTTTTGAGAGAATGGTGATGAAATTTATCACCGTGTTCTCTATAGCAACATCAGTTACTCCAATAAAGGCCAAATAAAAAAAAAAAAAAGCTATTTACTTGTTTTCTCAGACAAAGACTTGCTGGGACTTTCAAGTGCCTCAGATGTCTGTATCACTGCAAGCCTCTGTAACACAGTGAATGAATTGTCATGCTGCCTTCACACAAGTTCCCACACAATTCAGTAGAGAGGTCCATGAGAAGGCACTTGGTGATGCCCTAGAGACCACCCTGTTATCAGGCTTTTTGTAGGCTGTTTCCCCAAGTAATGCAGTTCAATGCAATGGAGCTTCAAATAGGAGTTCAACAGTGTTGAAAATGGGTTTGGTATTTCACTGAGTGAGTGTCGCTTTAGCAGGAGCAAGGCTTTGGTCTGCTGGACTGAAATAAATTTGTTGCTGTTGAATGTGAATAACTGGGAAGCTCCCTGCTGTTTATTTTGCAACAACAAAGATTGTTGTTGCCTTTCTGTTGGAGTTTGTAGTAGCCTTCTTCAGAACAGGCAGGCACCAAGTAAAGTGTTTTTAAAGGATGGGGAAATCTCCATTTCTGCTGATTCCAGGCAATTCTACTCTGCGTGGAAAGGAAATAAATAGAGGCCTCGTCCTGTGCATGTGCCAAGTGGCTACTTAAGCCTGAAGCATATGAGAAGATCACCTCGCTGATTCACTTGGGCTCTGTGGCATTATCACTTTTGGTCTGGTTTGTTGCATAGCTGATTGATTGGCATAAAAGTTACACAAACGAAATTTCTCAGATTTAAAAAAAAAACCCAACAAACTATGAGGAAAATGAGAATTAACATGGGATTTGTTTATATTGGTTTTTTTTTTCCTAAGAAACTTCATTTCCATTAAGTCTGTCTCACTTATATTCTGACTGAGAATTGTACTCTGAGTGGACAGGAAGTAACGAGCACAAACTTGAACATAAGAAGTTCCATCTAAACATGAGGAGGAACTTCTTCAGTTTGAGGGTAGCAGAGACGTGGAACACGCTGCCCAGAGAGGTGGTGGAGCCTCTGTCTCAGGAGACACTCAAAAACCTGCCTGGACACTTCCTCGTGCAACCTACTGTAGAATAACCTGCTTTGGCAGGGGGGTTGGACTAGATGATCTCCAGAGATCCCTTCCAACCCCATATCGTTCTGTAATTCCGTGATTTCCTTCCTGAGAACAAGGGCAATAAACTCCGCAGTATAATATTAGCCTTTGATTAAAATTGTGCAGCTCATGCTCAGAATAGTAACATGTTCTACAATTTTTTTTCTTTATCTGTACCACTCAAAGGGATCCATAAAGAGGCAGGTGGTATTAACACTGTTTTGTAGATGAGAAATTGAAACAGAGAGAAGGAAATGCCTTTCCTGAGATTTCACTCAGTTGACCAGTCCAGATCCCTCTGTGACATTGTAATGCCATTTATCTGTAAATAACCCAACTGAATCAGATTATTTCATGCTTCTGCTCTATCTTTGGTGATTTAGCTGGATGCTAACATAGTCCTCCTTTGCAGACAGTGACATGCTGGTGTCCTAATGCTGGTAAAATGCTTGGAGGGGTTCAAGGCCAGGCTGGATGGGGCTTTGAGCAACTTGGTCTGGTGGGAGGTGTCCCTGCCCACGGCAGGGGGTTTGGAACTCCATGATCTTTAAGGCCCCTTCTAACCCAAACCATTCTATGAAAAGAACAACATGGGTACTTCATTTTGAGCTCTTTTTTTGTTTGTTTGCTTTTTTCACCCATGATTTTAACAAACCCCCACATAATTAGAGAAAAATTACACAGAACTGTAGCAGATGGGACTCATGAGCTGCTAAAATGTCCCAAAGCTCAGCTTCAGTGATTGGACATTGATGACACAAGAAAACCAAATCTTGAGAGGAAAAGCTGTCATTTTGGCAGCCAAAGGAATGACACCTGAGGGACATGGATATCCAGTAGTACCCCTAGGGTACTGAGGTTGTACAGCACTGGGGTTGTCTGTGGCCACCTCATTGCAACGGGGGCTGAGGTATTGCAGCGATATCGGTAGTTTTAGATCTGGTCTAGAGCCTGCTGTTGGATGATGCTTGTGGTACTTGGTCTCCATCCACAGTATCTTTCAAAACACTTAAGATGAAACAAAACTTGAGTTTCTCTAACTTCGTTATTTTCTGGAAGTAGGAGGTGAAAATATGGAGCAAACAGTACAAGAGGAGTACCTAAGGGATGGCCTGACTCTGGTCAAATTTTGATGAGTTTCTCTTTGTAGCCAGCTGCATGAACAGCTGCCAACCATACAAGATTGTTTTCAAAGGAAGACACAAGTAACATTTGACAAGTTTTCCAAGGCAGAGACTGTGATAAGTTGTTGACTCCTAAATTCCATAGCCAGGTTTGATTAAAAAAAAATCTCCATCATTGGACCACATTTACTCACGTGAAAAAAGATCTGTTCATAGTAACTTTCTTGTAGCCATGACTGTCTGATAGTCTAAGGATATAAATGAGATAAGTTTCTAAGAAGAGGTCATCTCTTCTATTACTTCTCTCTACAAACCCTTCATTCTAATTAATATGCATTCCTGTTCCCTCTACTATAGAAAACATAATCGTGCACCAAAATGACCGTTCCCTTTGAGCTTTGTCACCTCAGGCTTTACAGTGTTATTTCATTTTGGTTCTCATTTAAGAAATTACTCAAGTACTGTTTCTAAAAGAGATTTTGAATGTTAATTAGATCCATTAGGTGTGTGCTGAAGCCATCAAATTAATTTTGCTTCTGTCCTATGTAGATATGAATCTCAGCTTCCTGAATTGCAAAGGCTATTGCATTATAAACAACCCATTGTGTCCTGGAACTTCTCCATAATGCATTTATAGTACTTATCTGCCCCAAAGAAATATTTCTGCTCGTTCAGGATAACTTTAAAACACCTACTTTGCAGAAGAAGACAGACTCCTCTCTCTCTTTTTACTTCTGATTTGTGGCAAAGATCTAACTTAAACTGAAACAATAAGTATATATTTAAACTATAGGACTTTCAGGGGGGCTTCAGAATCTTGAAGGACTGTTGAAGGAAAGCATTATTCATGGTAGTCAAAAAAGGCACATAAAAAAATCTAACTTGTTGGATAAATGGTTGAAAATTGAAATTTCAGCCACTGTTGCGACTTTCCTTGTGAAGAAAAAAACTGGAATGTGGGGCTGTTGTGCATTTTATGAAGTAGGGAGGATTAGGATTTTTCTCAGGCCTCCTTTGGCTCACTTTTCCTCAGTGCCGCTGGCTCTGAGTAGCCTCAGATGTCCACCTCATTTGTGTGCACCACCTCGTGTTCCACATCAATGTCTGTGTCACATACAACTCATAAGTATCTCAAATACCTGCCTAATTTGTTTATAAAATTAATGTCAATTGGGAAAGACAGATTTAAAGTCTTCCTTAAAGTTATCTGTCCCTGTCACTGATTTGGGATTTACCAAGGGAAGATAAGCAGTAATTGCTTGATGGCACTGGAGGTTCTTACAGTTTAATTAATGAATAACTGTAGATGCAGTGAGAACGACTGATAAAAGATACCCAAGGCATAGAAAGTATACTTGTTTTAATGCCTCATTGCAAAGAACCTTTCTTGAAATTAATATCCCTGGGTTAATATAATTGTCATAATAGTCAATTACAAGTCTGTGTAGTTCCTCTGTAATTCTTTTTTTCTTTTCTAATTTTCACCTTAGGAAGAAATTATTCCAGTTACATTTTTCACAGCCAAGCTGTAAACTGTAAGTTAAGCTTAAAGGAAACTAGTAAAGGAATGCAGTAAGAAGATGCAGCTTTATGTGTGATGTTGGGAAATATAGTATAATTAAGATTTTTTTTTCCTCAGAGGGAGGAAATATAGAAGTGGTAGTCTGGAGTACAAAAAAAAAAAAAAAGAAAAAAGTTTGCATTTCTGGTATTTCAAATGAGAAACAGAAAGTACCTGGAAGTATGGAAGTAGTTTACTGAGCTCTATAGTATGGAGATGAGTTTATGGTAGGAAATGTCAGTAAGAGCTTGTCACTGATGCCTTTTCTGGGCTTGAACAAGCCATTGAACTGAGCCTTGATTTCTTCATCAGCAAAATTAAATTAGGGATTGACATTTTTGTTCAGAATATTTTGATGAACCTAAGTGTGTAAATTTAAATAGTATTTGAAATGTGTTTGCCAGTAAGCTGAATTTAACCATCCAGATAATTGCAGCTGATATTAGGAGTACATTAAATTGATGTTATTTCATATGTTTTACTTTAAGCAATCAGAGCTAAAACAATGTATAATTTGATTGCATGTCTATGAAATTCTGCCTGGGGACATACTGGGGTTTTGAGCCTGCAACATGCCCCACTATTCCACAAATGAAATCACAGCTCTTTCCCCCAGAAAATGCACAAAGTAAACACCATGGTACAGTCAGTGATACATAAGTATTTTTTGATTTCATAAGTGTCTTTTTCCCACAACCTTTGATTTTAATTCTGTAAACAAATTTGCACAGTTTCTTTTGGGGGAATTCAGGACTCTGAAGCTTGATTTTTCCCGACAGCAGATGGATTTTCATTTCTTTGTTCCATTTAATTTGTTGTTCTTATTAACCTGATCCCTGAAGGTATGCAGCAGTGAAGAATGCACCATTCATTATTGCTTTCCTTTCCTGGTGCTAAAGTAGCCAAATACATCTTCACTAAAAGTTATTTTTATACAATAAGGCTCAAGGAAAAGTTAAATATTACTGCAGAGAGTCTGACTTGACATAGCTAGGGGTGTCAACTAGATGAGTGACCAGAGATGGAGAGATGTCTCTAATTTTGTAAATGTTATGACGTTAGAAGTCTGAGATGAAATACCGCTGTGTCACGAGCTCAGTCAGCATTCGGGAGATGGATGCATCCATCATTGGTGTTGTGATTAAAAAACATAAAGTGGCATGAATCCAATAAATTATTCCAGAAGTTTGTGAGGGGTTTTTTTGCATCTTTTAAATATGAAAACTTAATGTTTCCTTGTGGCAGGGATTAAGAAATATCTCAGCGAACTAGAAAGCAATAGATTCTCTACTTGAGAATTATGATCCATATCATAATGAATATATGGCAAAAAAACTCAGGGCAATAAAGGGAGACAGCCAAATCCATGGCAAAAAACACTGAAAACACGCCCAATAATATAGCCCAGAGAGTACATGAATTATTGAAACTAGAGTATAAAAGCTGAGCTGGCTCTAATGTAAGTAAATTGGGTGTTGGAGGTAATAGCAAGAACTTGGGTAAATGAATGCCACATCCATCTGTGTCCACTCTGCCTCCAGTGATTTTTATTTTAACTTTTTGCTGATGATGCTTGAAAAGCTAACAGTCTACCCAGCAGAAATCTGGTTTTCCTAAGTTCTATGAGGACAATATAGATTTTAGCATGATATTTAGCGTGATGGTTGGACTCGATGATCCCAAGGGTCTCTTCCAACCTGAATGATTCTATGATTCCTATGTGTTCATTTTCTTTAGAAGAAAAACAAAATTACTTTTTGATGGCCGTATTTTCTGAGATAAACTAACAGCCTGTGGATTCCTGATATATGTATTAATGTAATGGGAACACACAAAGGCCTTTGGAACTGGGACTGGGATGCAGCATTGTCCCAACTGTAAAGAAACAAAGTCCAGAGTGGAAATGAGAAACAAATACAGCACAGATTAGATATTTGAAGGTTTTGGTCTCCAGGCAAATTGCTGTTTGGCAAGTAGCTGATTTTCACTGCAGGCTCGACAGTCACAATTAAGGCATTTGAGTCTTACGAAATAATGTCTTTGTTGAAGTGGAGGGTGAAGAGATGCCAGTGAGGATTTGCACACTGAGCAATGCTACTAGAGGACTGTCTGTGCATGAGTCTTAAAAGGTCTGGTGACTGAAATGTGTGTGGGGAGATAATGAGGAACAACTCTGCATCTTCAAGATTTTTAAGAAATTATACACTGCAGTAATAGTAGTATTTGGCACTTCTGTAGTTTTGTATACCTGATACATGGTTAAGCCATTAAGGGATGCTCATTACATATCTGTGAATGAAGAATAACTGCTGATAAATTCACACTCGGTGGCTTAAAAATGCATGCTTTGATCTTTGGGAAATTGCATGTGTCTCTGTTAGCAAGTGGCAGACCATGGTTTTAACTTACTTGTGTTTCATACCCAGAACCTACTTATTTGAGCTAAGTATTTTGGGGAACATTAAAAATCTAGTTGGCTTCAAGGGAAAAAAAATTAAAAAAATAATTAGTAAATAAACCCTGAGGCAACAATCCAGTATATTCATCACTACAAATATAAATGTATTTAGCAATAACCCTTTCTGTTTTGCTGTCTTGTTTTCATTGTCCTGGATACTCTCAGATCTTCTTTCTGTGTTGAACTCACTGCTTCAAGCATAGTGTCTGCTGCAGTGTGTTACAGATGGGAGAAGTAATCAAGGCGAAAGCTCTCTAGGACCATCTCCAGTGTGATTCTGGTATCTTTCAATCAGAAATCTAGAAAAAAATCCCAGAAATACCCAATTGCGGCAGAATGATTTGGCTTTGGATTTTATACTGTTCCTTTGTCAAATGAAGTTACCACCATCCTCCAGTGATTTCTCTACAGAACTTTCCTGTTTTGGTTGCAGAGGAGCGTGTATATTTGTTGCTTGGGAGAATGTGTCATTTCGTGCCTTGAAGACCTTGTGTGATTTGATTATTTTAAATTTAGTGTCAGTGCTCCCAAAGTCAGCTCCCCAGGCATTGCCCCTTTCCCGCTCCTCCAGGGCTGCTCCATGTAGCTCTCAGGTCTTGAGCCTTGTGAACTTGTCTCGAACCTATTTAAGGCCAGTTTGGATGGGGCTTTTTTGAGCAACCTGGCCTGGTGGAAGGTGTTTTTAGGGCTCAGCTTTAATCAAAATGTTACACGACTGGGAAAAAAATCCAGGCTGAAAAATATATATTAAAAAATGTTCAACTGAACTAGTTTGGATCACACATGTATTTCTCTGTTAGTCAGGAGAAGCATTTGTTTAGTACTTTTCTTGAATGATTTTCTTGAATTCCCCCACAAATGCTTTTTTGGGAGGAGGGCAGTGAGTCCTGTAGAGCATGCGGCTTCTTATGGTTTTAGATAGAAATTCTGTTGCTAGGAGGCCTGTAAAGAAAAATGTGATATGAATAATATGAATGCATACAGTAGTCCTCAAACAGCCCTTGTATCCATCTGTCACGTGTCAACATTTGTTAATGGAAATATCCTTTCCCAAATGTCAGGCTACTTCATTCAAAACTTCACCAGTTTGATGTAAAATTGTCATCTTAAGCTCTATGCAGATGAGGCCAAATAACTCTAGTGCAAATAATAAGCTTTGACCTCAAGCAAAGCCCTTTTATTGTTGAGTTGCTGCCTTTCTCCTGTAGCTTTCGCTGCCTTTGTTCAGCGATATGTGTAATTTATTCTTTATTTAACTTTTTTTCTGTCACAGATTTCATAATTGCAATATAAGCATTACATTGAGACAGGGCAAAGATTAATTTGATTTTAATTCATTTTTTAATTGCAGTTTTCTCAAAAGCCTGAGTTACGTTTCTCTGTGTATTTAGAATTGCTACATTGGTCTAACATAAATATTAACTCTCTTAAACCTACATATTGCTTTTAATCTTAGAAAAAATCCTCTCTTTAGTTTAGGAAGACATTTTATCTCTGTTCACCGTGAAATTTCCAGAAATGAGGAAGAATGGAATTGTGCTGTTAATTCCGTGTGCGTCGCATTGAGTCATTATTCTTTAAAGGATTTATGAATTATCCTTTGAATTGGGAATCTAGTTTTCAAAGAAATTTATGGATTTAATGTTATCTCATCTTGGAGATTTGTCTGGATTTTCCATGTTCTGTATCTAGACTAATGTTTGTCTGGGCAAGGGCTATCTACTGCCAGTCGGCTCACAGGAAAAGATTAAACATTTGTGCTAGAAATAAAAATAGCCTGGAGGACCTGGAATCACTGTTATCACCCAGTTGTTCCACTGTCCAGATGCGCTTTCTGACTCAAAATCCATCTTGGAATATACTTTACAGTGGGACCTACATCTTTGTTGCCAGGTACCGCGTGTAAAATAAAAAGACCTTGCTCTCAGTGGATTAATCTTGTTATTGCCACACTGATGGGCTGATAATAAGTGCCTGTGTTGGTGCTCCTTCTCAAAAAGCTTCAAGGTTTAATGTTTCTACCCATTTTGTTCTTATGGGAGAGATGTCCCCATTGTGCATGGCTTTCTTTCCTGGAAAGCTCATTGGGCCAGGATGGATGACATGTGCCAGCAGCAAAAAAAAAAAAAAGGTTATACAGGTGTCAGCAGAGCAGAACTTGACATCTAAATTTGTCTGAAGAATTAAACCAGCAAAATGATAGTCTGTTATGAAAAAAGCCTTTTTAATTTGTACAATTTCAGAATTCGGTCACTGTAAACATTTCTGTTTTGGGACATGGTGTTATTTACTTCCCTCAAATCGGAGGACCACCAGGAACGTGGACCTTTTCATTCTTGTGTTAGCAATCGTGCTGCTCTTAGTAAGAATAAAAACTCAAGTTAAATAGTTCTTTGTTCCAAGAACAGGCACAGGTAATGTTTAATGTTACCTCGTGAGGCTTGTCATCTCACTCAAATGAGATCAGTTTGAAGGAGAAACTACATCTGTCAGGCCTTAGTCCTGTAACAAAGCACTAACTCCTGCGTCATGTCATGATCCCAATATGTCCTTCCTGGGTATTTCAGGAGGATTTGTGAGAATTTCAAGTGCCTCTTGATGAAGACCAAGAGCAGATACTGCACACTTTGGCCTTTGGGGTGTGATGGCCCGTGGCTCCACCATGGTCATGGTGACTGAGCCAGGATGTGGGGTGGCAACCCCAGGATGGGGTTCAGGCCATGTCCAGAGAAGGGTGATGAAGCTGGTGAGGGGTCTAGAGAACCAGTCTTCTAAGGAGCAGCTGGGGGAACTGGGCTCTTTAGCCTGGAGAAAAGGAGGTTGAGGAGAGACCTTCTTGTGCTCTACAACTACCTGAAAAGAGGGTGTAGCGAAGGTGGGGTCGGTCTCTTCTGTCAAGTAACAAGTGATGGGACAAGAGAAAACGGCCTAAAGTTGCATCAGGGGAGGTTTAGGATGGCTATTATAAAAAAATTACTTCATGGAAATGGTTGTCAAGCATTGGAGCAGGCTGCCCAGGGAAGTGGTTGAGTCACCATCCCTGGAGGTATTTTGTGTAGATGTGGTGCTGAGGGATGTGGTTTGGTGGTGGACTTGGTAGTGCTAGGTTTATGGTCAGGCTTGATCTTAAAGGTCTTTTCCAACTAAAATGATTCTAAGTCAGGATTGGGTCTAGAAACACCAGTCAGTGTCACACACACCCAGGGACTCCATAACCATAAGACAAGTCCAGGGTCAAGCCAGGAAACCCAGGTCTTCAGGTCTGGGTCTGGATGGGAGAGACAGAAGACCAGACGTAGATGTAGCTGCTGCACGGCTGCAGCTTGAAATCAGCTCCAACGTTTTGATTGATTTCACCCTTTCCACCACCTTTCTTTTCTGCAGAGGACAGCATCTCCCAGTGTCCCAGCAGTGCTATGCCCCTGCCTTTGTGCATGTTATTTGTCAAGCATGTAGTGTAGAGTGGAGCATCAAAGATCATCGCAGTAAACAGAAAGACTTACAGGAACTCTCCAAAGATGGACTTACAGCAACTTCAGGCAGGTCATTTTAATGGATTCACTGCATTATTTAGCCATTGTGAAACGTTGTAAAAATGCATCTATTCCCCCAGCAATTTAAGAGCCATTTATTAAGGTGTCACTCGAGTGGATTGTACTTGCTTGTAAAGTGTCACCTAACCACTGGCCCTGCATATGGTGCTTCTTTCTTGGGGACAGTAATAAAGCTTTCTGATGTTGTTAGGAATTTGACTATTTACTAAGCTTTTACTTAAGTACTGGTGTAAATCCGCTAAGTTTCCTGGATTTTATGTGCTGTTTTGGGTAGTGGCAGCTTAAGTGGCTTTACAGGTAGCTTGTGCTGCCACTATGACATTATAGCATTTAGAAAGATTTTGGTGAATCTCTGCCCAGTACTATGTCCTTCTTTCACAGAAAAGCTTTTCTTGGTGGAGATGAAGAAATAATGAAGGAATCTACAATGTCCATACTTATTTTAAATATGAATATAGTTATTTATTGAGCAGGTAAATGGTCAGCAGATGTATGAAGAGGTCATCTCAGTGAACTTTCCCATCCTAGATGAGGTGGCCTATCAAATGATAATACATAATATTGCAGAGCTGCCTCTCCAGTAAATTTTACTGCAACCCTGCCAATGTTTTAATAAGGTGACTGGGAATTACTGTGTTTTCACACTGCATTTGATACCGTTTTACATGTATGTTTTGAAACAGAGAAGTGCAATTAGGTAAGGATTTAAGCCTAGTACTAAAACCCGAAGTCAGAAGCTTGTACTGCCAGTGCTGGTAACGTGCCCAATATTGCTGTTGGAAACACCAGTGCTTAGCCTATTTTAAATTTGCGCATGTTCCTAATATTTAGGCGTCAGCAATGTGTTGGTGTTTCATGTTCCACATGGAAAATAACACCTGAGCTTTGTCTAAAATTTCTGTGAATGAGCTTTAGGGTTTGTTTTTCTGGCAGCTGAGCAGAGAGATCCTAACCAGTAAGTTGAATTTGAAGGATTTTTGGGGAGTACAGTTTGATTCTGCTCATTTCATTCCTTGTGCTGAAGTGATTTTTTTCCAGTGGGTTTTTTCCATGCTACTGGTTATGGAGTTTCTCTGAATGAGGTGTTGAGAGTTTAAGATATGAAGGGATCTTTTCTCCCCATTCCTTATAATCCATATTATTTGCTGGATGCCTTGAACCTTCCTTGTGGCCACGTGTACTTGTTCTGAAATGATGACAGGAAGATTTCTGTAAGTAAGAATTGGGAAATAAATCAGTGTTTTACTTCAACTAAGGTAATTGCAAACCTGAATTTGCCAGAGTGTTTAACTTTTCATGCTACTTTATTCTAAACTTAGAGGTAATCTGAATGTTGGTTTTTAGCAACCAGGATGAGTGGAAATACTTATTATGTAGGTGGCTGGCTACGGGGTTTTGTCGCGTCTCTAAAATAGAAACAATATTCCTTTTAATTTGTGTGGAGACTTTTGCCTGAGGATGTTAATGCGACTTTATAACATTCTTAGGAAGGAGAGGAACATTATTAAATCTAGTCTGCCAGTAGAGTAGATTTAGTCACACTCTGGCAGAGAGTGTACCCCAGTGGGGATCAGAACTGTATTTGCCCCGTCTCTTGAGTTTAAAGATTATATTGGACAAAGTCATGTGTTCATGGTGGCAGATACGTATTTATTTGCAGGGAAATAAGTCCTTTGCAGCATTCCTTTTGTCTCATTCAATAAGGTTCATCAAATCATAGCAAACCGCTTGCAGATCATTAGGATCAAATAAAGACTGGTGTACATGAGCCTAACACAGCAATTCACAGTGATCAAACCTGACGTAAGTCAAGGGGTGTCTTTTGTATGGTATGAATAAAAATAAAACAACATAGCACTTCCAAGACATACATTGAAACTGAGAAACCAGTTGAGAAAGAGTTGTCTCATTCAGGAATCAAAGCTCACAGCAATCTGTTTTCCAAAGGACAAGGCGAAATGGTTTTAAATTGAGAGAGGGCAGATTTAGATTAGATACTAGAAAGAAATTCTTTCCTGTGAGGGTGGTGAGACACTGGAAGAGGTTGCCCAGAGAAGCTGTGGCTGCCCCATCCCTGGAAGTGTTTGAGGCCAAGCTGGATGGGGCTTTGAGCAACCTGGTCTGGAGGGAGGTGTCCCTGCCCATGGCAGGGGGGTTGGAACTCGAGGATCTTTAAATTCCTTTCCAATCCAAACCATTCTATGATATTTGAAGGATGCAGGTTAGTTCTGTTGGACCAAACCCAGCAAGGTCCCTTCCAACTCTAACTATTCTATGAATCTATTTAATGCATTTACTGAAGACATTAAGGAAAGAACATGTGGAAATTTATTACGTCACTAATTGCCCGAAGTTTTTCAGGGCTGACAATACGTGGGAAATGAAGTGACTGTTTGTTAGACAAGGCTGCAGCGAGAGGGGATGGAGAACACAGTGGGAAAGGTGGCATTGGAGGCACGGCGGGTCCAGTGGTTTTGTGAACTGAACCCTGTGTTTCAAAGTGCTTGGCTGTGTGCTCGCTCCATCAGGCCAGCCAAAAAAACCTCCTTCATCTTTTTCACTTTTTCTTCTTCCTGGACAAATCACACAAACTGTACCTGCCTTAGAAATGCCTCGTTGTTTGTAGGCAGGATTTATAAATAGATGTGTTTGTGTGGCGGTTGATTAAAAAAAAATCTAACTAACAAACATACTGTGTGATGAATTCTACGTGCTTGCCTAAGGAATCAATACCCTCTTTGATTTGCACAATATAGATTCAATTTATATCTGCTGAGAGAAGCAGGAATGCACTTTTCTAAAGGAAGCAAAACGATTCTTTAAGTTGTTTATGTAGAATATTTTATTTGCAGAAGAAGAATGTCATGTGCAAGTGTAATGGATCTGTCAGTTGCAAATGATTTCTATGTATATAAAAAGAGATCAAAGATACAACCTTCCTTAAATAGACCTCTTTATGTAATCATAAAATACAACCACAGGCAAGATAAATAGAAGCTCATCATGGTGATAATATACTTAGAAAGTTGAGTTAAAGCCTAATAAGGAAATTATTTTGCTATTATTGCTCTTCATGTGCTTTAATTATTTATAAGCTATCAAGAACGAGACAAAGGCTTTATAGATTAGAAAGCTGGTTTCTTTTTCATTGCTCTTTCTTAAAGGTTTTGACCATTATGATTTTGTGCAAAATGTTATATGTTTATGTATATCTTTTCCCTTTCTTTTTCTTAACGGTTTTGACCATTATAATTTTGTGCAAAATATTTTATGTGATGTCAGCTGAAGGTGGGAAGGAAACAAGAATAACATAACAGAGGTTTGAGTATTTGACTCAAGTGAAAGGAGCCAGCAACTAAATTTAAAGGGTGAAGCATCATTTCAGTTGCTTCTCCTAGGGAAAGAAGGTATGTGCTTTCAGGTTGTGTTTTATGAGCAGCTTTATAAAACCCTTGTGTGGTTTCAGCAGAGATGAAGAAATCAGAGTTAGGAACTTGCAAGCATCTTTGCAGAAACCTTGACTTAGATGTGTAGCAACAGAGATTTAGTGCTGTTTATAGATGTTTCTAGGACTAGGACTTAAAGAGAGAAAATCACCAGTAGAGATTTTAGTTCACCTTGTTACCAATAGAGAAATGTTCAGCAGAAGATACAGTAGAAAGAAGCATTTCTGCTGGTTCCTGCTCCCCTTTCCCAAACGAAGCAGTTGTTCAGTGCAGTCTTTTTGTCTTTTTTTTTTTTGTGGGTTTTTTTTGTTTGTTTGTTTGGGGTTTTTTCTTTCTTTCTTTTTTTTTTTTTTCACCAGTAGTCATTTAATTATTATTTGGCCGAGCTGTGCTTACTGCAGTATCTTTCATACTAATTTCAGCACTCCACCTTTTGAATGATTAATGTCGTCTGCGCTCAGAAATCTTGCTGAACCTTTCCAGCTCTGAGATGTGGTGAAGTGTATGGTCTGGCTTTGATGCGAGGTCCACTGTGCTGAGCAGGAGTAACAGAGGTGTGGCTGGACTGGGCTAATGTATGGATTCTGTAAGCAGCCAGTGGTAAGGCTGGGTCTGTGTTAGTCTGTTCTTTCTCCAGGGGCTCTGATGTTGCTGCTTTGAAGGTTTTTCTCTCCTCCCGAATATCGTTTTGTAATACTTTCTGTAACTCTAATTCTGATCACTCTATATTCATACTTGTATTTTAACCTTTTCCATCATGACAGTATTGGTAATACTCTGACTTGTAGGGAACTACTTGATTTTAACTAAATCTAGGTCCAGCATTTGCCTCACAGCTTCTGCTTTTATTAAGCAACCCACTGCCATCTACCATTGTCACTTCTTAACTGTTTTTGACCAATTTTTGCTTATAAATAAAAAACTGAATTAATTTTTCATTTCAAGTCTAGCAACTCACAGTGGGGAGTGCTTTCATGGAGTTCAGACAGGCAGTTAGATGCACCACGTCCTCTTCATTCACTAATTTTTGTAGATTGCTCAAAAATCCCTTTCTGCATGAAATTAAATATCCTGGGAGAGATGATGTTTTGAAAGCTGTGTGGCAAGGCATGTTCATATAGAAATTAATATTCAGCACAGAAGAGAAGTTGGCTGTTAATTTTCACAAGTGCTTTGTGATGGCAGTAGTACTTTAATACAGAAAGCACTTCATAGCTAGAGAAAATAGATAACTCTATTATCTGTAAACAACAATAGAAACTATACATCAAGTTGTTTATGTAGCCATCCCATTTTTGAGATTTAGTGGGGCTTACTTTTAATTTTAGTTTCTACGAAGCCTTCCTGATTTATGACTTCAATGTCTCCCAGTTTATTGTAGCGCTGAACTGAGCGCAGTCTCCCCTCCATAAATAAACACACCCCATTATTGTATTGTCTGTTAGTACAAAACTCAAAAGTAATATTTAGGCAATAAACTGACAAAAGATTTGGTTGTTGTCTCCTCTAGCTCATTCTATCATCTCATTAGCAGACCTGCTTGACAGTAGAAGGAAAATAAAATAGGAACATAAAATCTGTATTACCAGCTCAGGTGGTCCTCGTCCCTTCTCCAGGACCAGGCTCTCCCTGGGCTTTTGGGAAAAGATGAACATACCTGAGAGTAGGCATTTCTGGAAGTATTTGCTGAGGCACACAACAGCTTCATAACCCTCTCACAGTCTCACCTGTTCCCCTGAAGATGAAGATGTACATCCCTGCCATGTCTTCTTTATTAATTTCAGTAAAAGTCTCTTCCTCTGGTGAAGAAGGGGATGATTATAAAGTCTTATTGAGCCATTGGCTTTACTCATACCTTGGAGAAATGAGTTTGAAATATTTATATGAAGTTGCATTTTGATTTTACGGCATCTAAAATACTAGTCAGCAAATGGGTGTTTTCATGTGTGTAAAATTTGCATTTGGAATGAAAAAGCTTCTTTTGAAAACTGACACAGTTATCAAAAATCTGCAGGAAAGGCAGAGGCCACTGTACACTGTGCTCTTTGCTTGGACTTGGTTTTGTTACTGTCACATTGCCCAGCAAGTAATTCAGGTCTCGGTTTTTACATGAGGGATGCAGTCCTAATATCAGAGCATCTTCAATGATACAAAGATGGGTAAAATTCACTTAAAAAAAAAAAAAAAAGAAGGAAATGTTTAGGAACCACTGCTACGCAGTCATGATTATGCATCTTTGTCTCCAGTTAGACACTTGCAAGGGCCAAAATTAAAAGATCATAGAATCATAGAATTGTCTAGGTTGGAAGGGACCTTTGAGATCGTCTATCATCAACCTAACTCTGCTAAAAAACAACTCATCACTAAACGATGTCACTAAGCACTATGTCAACCCATCTTGTGAATACCTCCAGGGATGGTGCTTCAGCCACCTCCCTGGGCAGCCCGTTCCAATGCTTGATAACCCTTTCAATGTAAAAATTTTGCCTGATATCCAATCTGAACCTCCCTTGGAGCAACTGGAGACCATTTCCTTTTGTCCTATAGCCTATGACGAAGATAAGCCAGTTCTTCTAACAACTTTACACCTTCTAGATGCTGTGTCAGCTGATCATTCCATGATAGAATTTGTCTCTCCTCAACACTGGTCCTAGTTTTCTGTCTGATCTTCCTTTCTAAATTCACTGGAGGAACACTGTGATTTATTGCCACTTGGTGGGTAGATATTTCAGTCATTAAACCTGGAAAAGAGCAAAGTGGGCTGTCAGCAGCAGTGAAGGATGGGCATCTCCACAGGTCTCCTGAGAAAACTGGGGAGGGGGCAGAGGTAGGAGGAGTTGTCTGCACAGACTCCTGCAAATTTGTCTTGAGGTCCTTGGGGAGGTACCTTATGTGTGAGTCAGACTGGATCATCCCAACAAAAATGCTCTCATGAGAGGCCGGAAAAAGACAGTATTCCATTTGTGACTTGTGACTGTGCTTTCCCTAGTCTATTGAACCTCTTTTGGGGAAAGGAGAAAGGTGGGAGGAGGCAGACATACCAAACACTAAGGTTGGGAAGGTATCGTGTGAAAAACTGATTTTTCAAGAGAAAAACTTCCATTTGCATTTAACTAAGGATGATTGCTTTAGAAAAATTTTATGTAGAAGGTAGGAGAAAAAAAAAAAAAGACAACAATTGTTGATCTGGTTTGCTTGTTCCTCAAAAGAGGGATAAAAAGAAAGTTTAATGTCTGAAATGTTCCAGAGATGACAGCAAGACTTGCCTGTGTTATAGAAATATTCATTGGCATGTGGGATTAAATATGGATTTCCTTTCTTGGATGAGTTCTCTAGCCCTTCGTGTACCGGTGTATACACAGTGCTTTGTATAAAGTGCTACTGCAAGAAGAGCCTGGTGGAGACATGTTTTGGGTCATCCACTAGCCAGGCGGTTAACAGTCTCACCGGAAGTGGGAGACTAATGGAAATCCCAGCTTTCAGCAGCTAGAGAGTGGATATTAATGTAAGTCATGAAATTTGCAGTTCTATCAATTTTTGAGAAAGGAACTTTTGAAACTCGGAAAGAAAACCTGGCGTATGCCAGCCCCTCCGTGGAAAACCGACTTCTTTCATAGGGTTAATCTTTCATGTACTCTCGAGATCTAGCAATGGGGCTTCTACCACTTTCTCAGCTGCTGTTTTGAAGGCTGATCTATTATTTCTCAGATATGTTTGCCAGGATCTGAGACAGTACTCAGAACTTTCCTGTTCTCCCATCTCCTTAATTCAAGTTACGGCTACAAATTTCAAAGGTAATCATAGAGGCTCTGAGAGAACAAAAAGAAAGAGCATTTTTAAAGCAGCTGGGCTACCACCTTTCTGTGAAAGGGAAGAGTGAGAAAAATTATCAATATTTTATTTGCAATAATGGAGCGTGTCCCTGTTAATGGAGGATAAAATATCTGTATTTGCACTCAGGTAATGACTGTTCATTTTCATATTCATAAAACATGGAAATGTTTATATTTCTCTTGTAATTTGTGTAATCTTTGGGTTGAACAGCACTTGGCAAAAGCCCTTTGGTTACCACAAAGGCTTCTTTCGGTCCTCTCTTGAGAGGAATGAAAACACATTAGGAGAAGCTGCAGGTACTGATGGTTCTTCCCAGCCCAGCGCTAAAGCATCCTCCCTCATAGCTAGAGATGAACTGCGCTGTAAACTGTGGACCCAAAGCTGTGCTGTAAAGCGCTTTATAACCTACCAGCACAATGTACAACTATTTTGCAAAGCAATTTATGGCACTATTCAAGGCTGGCCAGAGAAAGGACATTACCACTGTGCAGGTGAGAAGCATGTTTTAGAACACATTTTGAATCCTGCTATAATGAGGGACCCTCTAAAATGTATTGGAAAGACACTCAACGGATCTTAAGAAGGAGCTGTAGTCTCGTCTGTAGTGTAGGGAGGTGATATTTAATGAAATTGCATCTGCATTTCCATGTCTTATTTATATCCAAAGATATTGCACTCTATGCCTGATATAATCTCTGGTACATGTAGTGTCCCTCAGGCTCCTCATGAAAATGAAGCATTTAGGATTTCCCTGGAAAATTAGATTTTTACCTAAATACATCCACGCTGATTAGAAAAAGTGCTGCAGAAATCTTCACATTTAGGATTACATGAATGTTTGCATCCTAATTCCTTGACTGCAGTGTTAAACCTTTCTGTGTGTTCCCTCTGAGTAGAATTTTTTTCCCATTCTGATTTCTGCCCGAAGACTAATATATGGGTTTCAACTTTGAGTAAAAGCTGTTCGTCTGCTTTTGAACAGAATGGCAGACAGAAATATTATTTTTCTTCTTATTAAATAAGCACAAGCAAATAGATCTTGTAGCTCAGGTTATATCCTCAATTATAGAGTGCAGCATCACCCACAGATTGAATACCTTTAGGATTAAGGGGTAATTCAACTTTTAAAGGGTTAAGCAGAATTTGTTTGTCCTATTACGATAGTTTCTCCTTGTTTAACTTTTTCCATTAGGCTAAAAAAAGACAGCTGATGGCTAAAAAGAAAGCATATATGCATTTTAAAATCGTACATTCTTTAAAATGAGACTCTATTTGAAAGAAAAAGTCTTTGTGGTAGAACTTTTCAGCAGTTTAGTGACCGCTTTGTATCAAACAACGGCACCGTGAGTCCTGTAGCTCACAAAATGCTCTGGAAGACGGAAGTTTGTGGAAAGCAGCCCGACCTGTTACTTCTCTTGAGACTATTCAGCCTGGTTTATTAAAGCACCATGTTAGGGGATCCCAGAGAGGGCCTTGGTGTGGGAGTTTGTTTTGTTAAATGTCATAACAATAAATGCAACGATATTGTTGCAGAAAGGAACCGGGACAGGTGCTTAGCTCAGTGCAGCGGCTGAGATTTCTGAGTAGGAAACCATTCACTGACAGGGTGATCAAAGGGGACAAAATGCTTGGAAGTTAGGGGATTCATCCCAGTTTGTATGGCTTAGCTCTGTAGCAAAGGGGCCAGTGAGGAGATTTCTCTGTCTCCATAGAAGGAGGAAAAAGCCTGTTTGGCCAGCTGAGATGACTGGCGATTGCTACTAAAAAAAAAGCATAGAATCGTTAGAGTTGGAAGGGACCTTAAAAATCATCAAGTTCCGTGCCAACGTGACATTCCTCGTGTTTGTTAAAATGCAAGTGAACAAACTATTGCATCACATCTAAATCACCAGCAGCATGTGAAGTTATTATGAGGGAATATATTTTGCATTTTGGTAGATATGGATGGAGAAGGAAATTGTTTGTCAAATTTATGTTATCTGCCGTGGTTCAACCTTTCCTTTTTTTTTTTTTTTCCTATTTAGCTCTTGTGAAGAAGGGCAACCTTTAAAAATTAATAAGTGCAGTAATGATAAACATAACGGTGGAAGGGAAAGGAGGAGTGATTAGTTTAAAGGAAGATTTGCCAATCATACAAGAACATCCTTAAGCAAAAATTTAGAAATTTTATGTTCATCAGACCAGTGCATTTAGAACCACTTGAAACAGATTACAGAGCCCAAGCAACTGAAAGCTAATGTTAATTTTTAACGATAATGTATCTGAAATTTACTGAGCGGACTTAAGCAAAGCCTTTGCTTTTCAAAAGCAGTATCTACTTCATCCTTGGTACATAGTTGAAAAATTCTTTCTACTAACAGAGCTACAGTGATGCTGGTTGCTGGTTACGTGTCTTCATTCAGTGTCTTCAGAACGAGGTTCTTGAATATGTTGTAGCAGTAAAAGCAGTTTAGCACTTTCCGATTTCATAGATTGAATTCTTTATAGAGAATTAGGGGGAAAAAGGAGCATTGGATCTGTATGTTGGTAACACTGGTATACCAGCTACTGCAAAATTAAGTATATTTGCATGCATAACAGCCTGGTCGTGAAGACGTCAATGAAAAAGACTATCACACTAATTGGATAGAGGGGGAAAAAACTACTGGGCAAGGTGAGTCCAAACAGCAAAGGGGCTCAGACTGAAGAACACAGGTCCCTTTTTGGACACCTTGGGAAGAAGAAGGGAGCTGGGTGCCGTGGTTTTCCAGGGCAGGGTTGGGCAGGGGTTATGACATTGAGGAGATCCACAGACAACAAATGTTGACACCCTGCAGAGGTGGGGAGAGAGCTCCCCGATGCTTCCATACCTCTGCGCTCTGGTGTGCCCATCAAATGGGGAGTTTTCTTAGAAGTCCATCAGTAGCTCATGATGAGAACAAACAGGGCACAGAGCGAGCTTCTAAAGGGCACGGCTGAGTGGAATAAAGATGCCTTTTATCAGTGCTTGCTTTTCTGTATTGTCAAGTCTATAGCAGGCACAGAAAGACAAATCCAGTCTCAGATTTCTGAGTGAGTCTGAGTAAAAGTAACGCGCTCTAGTTGGCACAGCTGCCTGACACAGAGAAGGCTTTGAAGTATGTGCTTCATTTGTAGTAGGTTGGCTTGTTTTCACCCATCAGAAACTGACTTTCTGTTCTCTCTTCAGTCCCTTCATGTAAATAGATGTTAAATAACATGGAAAAAGTTACGCTATGGATGGCAGTGTGATGGGAAGTTCATACATAGGGTTGTTTCCAAGCCCTGGGGATGGTGAGGATTCATCAGGCCTTCAGCTCCTCTTGTTCAGCTCTCTAATGGGGCAAGTCCAGTGGAAATCGGGCACTCCATCCCGGATCAAAAATCATCATCTTAATCACCCTGTATTATAAATTGGGATTAGAATGGTTTCTTTGATCCTATTAGCTAAAAACTTTTAATGCCTGTCTCCTCTTGAATAGTGTGTTGGAGAGAACTTCTACAGCCCTCATGTTTTAAATGAAGCCTGTGATGTTCTACTTTGGGGTTGCTCTCATACATTTTGTTGTAAGCGATAGACCAAGGAGCTACTTGCAGCATCCTCAGGGGATCCAAGGCTTGTGAACACCTGCGTGGTGTTTTCTTCATTGCATGAGAAACCTCCATGCACACAGGTGCCTACCTACTCCTTCACGAGGCATTCACAGGATCTGAAATTCCCTAATGAGAAGCAAGCTAAAACCTACTATTGGCAATCTGTTGTTTCATACCATGGAAATGTCTACGCTGGGTCATTCCGATCGTTGGCGTGGTCCTCTGTCATGTTTCTTATACCAAATGAACCATGCTTTTCGACACGGGTTGACTTCTCTTGGGTTGTTTTGTCTACTTAGAGCACTTCAGTGACCACCGTGCAAAGGTAATGAGCCACTGGTGTCAGAGACCAAAAAATTGACCCTGTTTGGCAAGCTGCACAGTATATTTTTTTTTCCGTGCAACGCTATGTCATTGGTGTGGCTGGGCAGAGATTTACAGAGTAGGCACTTGTCACTATGAAAGTAGGCAAAGGCCACTATATTACACTGCAAAGTAGGCGTGAAGGCTACAGATTTACTCTTTAGATTAGTGGGTTTGGTTATTGCAAAGCAAAAAGAGATGAATGCCCGAAGCCTGTAATTGAAGCCTTTGCACTTCAGAAGTACGCCAGCTTGTATTACTTTTGAAACTCGTCCCATTATTGTTAATGGAACCTGTTCATAAAATCTGTTTCCCCAAATGCTTACCAGAAAGAAAGCATCGTGCAACAAACTTTATAATTATAGAGATGTCTCTTTTCTTTTTTGTACTTCTTAGTTTATTTGTGCTTTCTCTATCACATAGAAACATATGGAAGAGAATAAATAGACAAAAAAACCCCATATGATTGGTGGAATTCAGAGAAATTGGGAGACGTAGCCAAAAGAGGAAAAAAAAGTGTTTCCATGTATGTCATTTCCATCACTACAATATATCAGATTAGTTCATAATCTGTCTCCTGGTTTGTAAGAGTATCACAGTCTTGCCCAGAAGATGAAGGACTTGAAACAAAGACACTGGAGCTGAAAGTGTGAATCTGTGCCTTGCACTGGTGAGCTCCCTGCCACCGTTGAGGTGGTCCAGCTGCCTTTTTGGGTCATGTCCCTAATGGCGTGTAAAACACCTCCCAAGTGAAGCAGTTGGTGGTAAAAGATAGTTGTTTTAATAATATGTGTGAGTTTTTACACTGTTTCCAGTGACGGGACATTCCAGATTCTTTTGAGGCTTTCTCAGCCCAGCTTTGCCTGGTTAACACTTTGCAGAGATTTAAAGTGAAGGCTGGAGACTGAAAGAAATGTGAGGAGAAGGAAGATGAGGTATTTTTGTAGCCAAGAATAGAAGCACCTGCCCAGTACTGAGTTTTCCTGGCAAGCTGGGCCTGGTCATTCCAAGGCTCTGGGAAATTAAAATGCCTCCTTGTGACTGACAGGGATTTATAGCTCTATCAGTTCTGGTTTACCTCATAAATATCCTTAGTATGATACATACCTTGCATAAAACTGTGCAAATAATGAAATATTAAAAAAATATAGATAAATGGGAGCTTCTGGTTTCGATTACTGTATGTGGTTGAAGGACAGTGGGAACAGAGAGAATTTAAATAGGTTGAACTGAAATGCAGAAGCAAGTGAAAAGTTTTTAAATCTCCCTTGTCAAATACAGAAACTCTTGTAATATTGATCCCTTGCTTTATATTAGTGTAAGGGGTAGAAATGCCCCTTATGAAAATTTATGGAAGCACATTGAAAATCTCTCTTTAGCTTTCAAGATTTAGCTGTAGGATTATTGTTACCATTGATTATAATTAAAGTGACTCACCTGCTTTTCTCGATGTTAAGGCATGAGTTCTCTTCATGGTGCGTATGGATCCTCTTCTCAGCTTGCAATTTGTGAAATATGTACCCTTTTGCCTGAAGAATAAAGAGGCGGCACGAAACATTGAGCATTAGCGAAAAACAGCTTCTACGCTGTTGTGCTGAGGACTTGCTTTGTAGAAAATTGTTTCTTTTCACTGCAATTTCACTGTTACAAAGAGGAAAGATTGAGCACATTGAGCCACAGTGGGGCAGTCCATTAGAAATGTCTCTCTTTGATCAGAGTAAATGCATAACTAATTGCACCTTGTTTTGTCACCCAGTGGACTGAGGCACTTCAGGTTGCAGAGGCATCTGTCTTTTTGAATTGCAGTGTGGACCGACAGAGATCCTTTTACATTTAATAAGTGAGTGAAACTCCTCGGTTAGCGACCTGTAAAATGGTAGTGATAATTGTTACCCAGCCAGGAGAAGTGTTGTGAAGTCTAATTAGTGAATATTTTCGTGTTCATGGTGGAAAAAAAAAAAGGAAAAAAAAATGTACAAACGCAGCTTTGATTTTTTCTCTTTTAAGGCTGTATCTATTAAATTTGCAATTGTGGAATTGTTCTCAGTGCTTTCAGGTATGAGACTGGTAATCGAAGAGGGCTTTGCCATCTAGAAATACTGTGGGTCTTGACCAGCCTTAGGTACAAAGGCTTTTTCTCACAAATGTAAGAAAAATAATGTTTCAGAGCCCTTCGCTTCCTTTCAATAGGATGTTCTAAAGGGAAACTATTATAAATAGGAATGCAAAGCAAATCATAGCACTTCAATAAAAGCTTCATCTTGCCACTGTTTAAGGATGTAAGTAACTTTGCACTTTTGAGTTTTCCTGTAAGTTTGCCAGTCTACTCGAGTGGAAGTGTTTCCAAGACAGACAATGTAACCTGCCTTTCCAACAAGCTTAGATGATTCTGTCTCTGATCTGTCTTTGTTCTTTTTAGGCATTTTTTTTTTTTATTAAGTTTCTCTCTTTGTCAGTATTCCAGCACTTCCTAGGTAAATTATACTTACCACAGCAAGCCTCTCGGTAGACTTCATGGACTCATCTTCAAAGTGGCTTTCTCCTTATAAGTACGCTCATTAAAGTACTTAGTTGCAAAAAGTATGGGTAAGCTTGACAAAAACCCTTGCAAGCTTTCCTCCATCTCTTAGCCTGGTGTTCTTGGGGAAGCTGATCTGCTGGTCAGAAGTGTTGTAGCGCCAGCTCTGCAGTGTTTCATACTGTTAAAAATATCCTCCCTAAGGAAGACTCCTTCCCAATTGTCATAGTCTGGGAACAATAAATAATATTATAGCCAATTAAATTATATCCCTGAAAAAAATGAATAGTTGAACTAGAAAAAAACAGTGGAAATGCGTTGTAATTGCCTTCCAGTCTGAGATTGCAGTACGGAGCCAGGTAGAAGGCTAGCCAATGTTTTTGGCTCATTTTACCCTGTAATCATAGCATGGTAAATGTTGTCACTTACTGCAGCAGCATGACTAGGATTTCAGAAATATGGTCCTAGTTTCTGTTGTGAGCTGTTAACTGCAAAAAAAGCAAATGAGACAAGTGACCTCCTGGCCTTCTCCTCTCTGTCCATCCTCCTCACCCACTGCGGTTCAAAAAAAATCCACGCAGGACTTGGTTCAGTTGCTGTAGCCTGATATCCAGCTCTTGATAATGAGATGTGACATTGGGGCCCTATCTGAGAAAAGCATGGTTAAACTAATGTTAGCCTGGTGCTTAATTTGATCAAGTGCAGGTTTCGGTAAGCAGAGAATAACACTGCAGCTCCGTGCTGTGTTCTCACACATCGGCCCTTTCCATCTTGTGTGTAGAAAATAATGGATGGGCTGATTTTTACTTGCTGTTGATTTAACAATCTAATAGCGCAGGGGCAGAAGACCTTCTGACCACATCTTTACATTTAGGAACAGGAAAAATTGCGTTGGGATTTCATTCTTAGAAACCATACACTGTTATCCACTATTTTGTCTGCCTAAATATTTCTGGTTAAGAGCGCCTCCCCTGCACCTTCCCCTTCTGACATGAAAATGTTTCAAGGAAATCTTGAAGTTCAGTGAGGTGATTATGGTGCCAATTTAATTGTTAGATGGGCCATAATATTGTTGTTATTTAATTATATAATTAACTTCCATCAATTTCTTAAACCATTAAGGAAAAAGTAGCATGGTTAAATATTTGACCGTAAATTTGACAGACTAATCCTTGCCTGGAGCAAGGGCTTCTCTTAGCTGTTCTGTCCTTCCAAGATTATGCAAGCTCCTCCTTATTTTTAATTTTACACTTGATTAATTCTACTTTGTTTATGAATTTGTTATTTGTGGCTGACTCCCCAGGATGCTAATTGCTACTGTAAACTACAGATACTGCTGAGCTAATGTATTCTGGAAATATCAGGAAAAGAAAGGATGTCATGAATGAGCCAGTGATTTGTAATTTTGAGTTCTTTTTTTTTTAAAAAAAATATATATCTCTTATTCTTTGCTTCTTTTGGAGAAAATGCCCATCTTAATGCCTATCTTATATGGCCACTTCATATATATGTTTCTGTGAAAGGTAAGAGTGTATCTCGTAAAAAGAGATTTTACTTTCTGTTCTTTGTACTTGATATGTTTATCCATAGTTATTAAGAAGACAGCATGACTTTGCCTATTCCAGTTGAAATTTCAAGGTTATTTAGACTATAATATTTAGGATTTGGGTCCTGGGTAAAGTCTAAGAGAAAGGGATACAGAAACTGATGGCATCAAACTGACAAATTCTTTGTATTGTCCTTTCATTGCTGCCTTTTACCTAGTGAAGAGAAAGTAAGAAGATGAGTGGAGCTCAGATTAGCTTTAAGAAATACAAAACAATTGACTAGTCCTTTCGTAGGGATAGTTGTCCTACTGGATATGTGATGATCTGGATGAGGATCAGAAAAAAATTTTGTGGCTATGCTGATCTTCCACACCAAGTGTGATGGCCAAAGTCTCCCATGCTGAGGATGGCTTTTGGTGGAGGTCTCCGGATGGATGTCTGGATGTTGTGAAGCTTTCAAATGGCCTGAGGCAAATCACTTTAATCAGTTGGACTTGAGTTTCTTATCTTCACAAATCAAGGCTTAATTGTGTTGATGATGATGTCCCAGGTTGATCTCCTTCCCTGCCAAATGTCAGAGAAACCAGTCACACTGATTTTCCGTGTTCCTCTTAGGTTTTAAGGTGGCATCTTCTTTTCTCGGTTCAGGGTGGATTTTGTCTGTCTTCTCCACCTTGTCCTTTATTCCACCCTCATTCAGACCCTTAACTTCAGCCTCTGGGCAATACTGTGACTTTGTTTCCTTCCTTCTTGTGGCTGGGCAGTGGATTACTGAGTGGCAGTGAGACGCACTTCATAGTAGCCTTTTCTCTTCTTCAGTCTTCATTAAATACCTTAATTACCATGTCTCTGGCTTCAGGCTGCCTTTTCTTATTTGAAGCCTACTGAAGAAACACTGGTAATACTTTGTATGTCAGGTTATGTTAAATATTTAGACACACTTCAGTGTTTGACTACTTTCTTTTTGTGAACATTGATTTAAAAAAAAAAGAAAAAAGAGGGTGCTTAGACCGAGAGCAATATCATCCTCCCCAGCCAGCCTGCTGCAGGATGAGTTTTGCTCTGCCTGATCACAGGATTTCTCTTACACCTACGCTTTGAGAGTGTTTTGAGACCAACAAGCAAACAGTTGCAGTTAAAAGCAAGGTGTTACTTCTCAATGGGGAACACGTAAGTTAGCAGTAAAATAAATGGAGATCCTTACAGGAGTTTCTTCGATGGTAGTGACTTTCTCCAGTGGGGTTTACAGAGTTTAACAATCTGGGTAGCAGAATATTTGCCCATGGGAGTAAGACAGCCCTGTCCTGGTAGTGCCTGCCAACTGCAGGAATTTCATGTACAGCTCTGGAGAACTGTGTTGTGCCAGTAATTGCTGCAGCGAAGGTGCTAATTGCTCATTGTACTGCAAACAGGTGGTGCAGGTTCTTGCTGTTGTATCCACAACGTCGACAGAAATGTGGTGGTTCAGGAAGAAAGGTGTCACTGGCCACTGGGTTTTCTGCAGTTTCTGCCCTTATCTAAGCAAAATATTACTGGCAATGTTTCTCCAGGAGCTGGGGCTGTGTGCTGTGTTTTCATACTGCATTTGGGCTGAGATTTTGCATTTTCATTGGGAAACATTAGTGTACGCTTAATATCCAGGAGAATCTCTCTTACGAGGAAAGGTTGAGAGACTTGGGTCTTTGTAGTATGGAGAAGAGTGAGGGGAGATCTGATCAACAGCTATAAATACTTCAAGGGTGGGTGTCAGGAGGAAGGGGCCAGTCTTTTTTCAGTGGTGCCCAGGGACAGGACAAGAGGTAATGGGCACAGACTTGAACATAAGAAGTTCCATCTCAACATGAGGAGGAACTTCTTGACTTTGAGGGTGGCAGAGCCCTGGCACAGGCTGCCCAGAGAGGTGGTGGAGCCTCCTTCTCTGGAGACATTCCAAACCTGCCCTGGACATGTTCCTGTGCAACGTGCTCTGGGTGGACCTGCTGTGGCAGGGGGGTTGGACTAGATGATCTCCAGAGGTCCCCTTTGCCCTCTGTGACTTGGGCGGTTCTGTGATCCTGAGGATGAAGTAATTGCCTTTAGAGGTGCTTCTGTCTTACTGGGTGGCTTACAGTGCAGTACTTGCCATCCCTTTCTTAGTGTTGCTCTCTGTAAAATGAAGTATTTACCACCAGACACCTGCAGAATCTTCAAAATCATGCAAAAGTATTGTATTGCAGAGTAGTATTCAGAAAATGGGGACCGATCTAGTTTGTGCAGAAAAAATACAATGATTATTTCATTACCTTAATTTAATCTTGCAAATGGGAAGTCTGTGTGGCCTAACATTCATCTCCTTGCCTCTGGGTTTTTTTTTGTTTAACTTTGGTCCAAATGAGCTGATTTTTAAACCCTCACTATCTGATGCTTTATTTCTATGATAACTGGGTTCTTGTGACCTCTGCTCTCCTCTCCTTTGACACCACAAAGTTCTTTGAACTTCAATTCTAATAACTGAATGTGAAGTTTGCAGGTACTGAAATCAAAACAAATGTTAAATCAGGATCTGCCTAGTAACTATTTAACTTGATTAGCATTTTGACTGCACAGGGAACCTGAAAAGTACTTGATAGAAGCAATATAAAGCTTTGCAGTGGCAGCACAAGATATTACTTGTTTAATGTCAGCACTAAATAATGTAACATTGATACTGTTGTCAAATGTCAGTTTTCATTGCTATTTTCAGTGCAGCTTGATTGCTGGAAAATTAATACATCACAGTTTCAGAAATTCTTACAGCTTTTCCATGAAAAAGTAGTCTTTAGAGACAGTATTTCTGAAGAAGAAAGGCTTCTTCATGCCAGACACCAAATTTTAAAATTAATTCTGAGCTTTTATTCATTAAGGTCGACAGGGAGAAAATAAATCTCTGACTCTCAGATTTTAGGTTACAGTTTCGAAAATCTAGTGATCTGAGACTGTTTCTCAGCAAAGAAAAGCAGCTCTCTGCTTTACATCATTAATAAAGTATCAGACTTCTCCTATGAATAATATCCTGGCTTAATTAAAAAGTATTTAACCAAATATTTAAATCAAAGCAAATGCAGGAAAAAGAACATCCTGATATAATTAGAAAGCAGTTAAGAAATATTTAAGTAACTGTGAATCTAAGAGGTGAATAAAGCATTAGAAAATAGGGGCACCTGTCTTAGAAACATAAGATCTTTGAGAGTGGCTGTCACAAAATACCACTGGCTGTTTTGCCCCTGTGGCAACTAAACATCTTTGTTGCCACCATCAAAAACCTCAGCCTTTGTATGGATGCATTAAGCACCTACAACAGATTTTGTTTGACATGAAACCTGTACACTGTCTCCAGTGGCAGTCCTACTTAAATGTGTTTGTGTCAGTTGTTTGTGTACATACATTATAAATATTTCTTTGGTATATTTTATTCTGACATAATACAATGGCTTTCTTTCAAAGTACAAGTGAATATTAGTCTACTAAATTGCATTACTACTTGGGAACTCCCTTTGGTAGTTTTTCTTGGTCATTAAATATACCACAGCAGTCTAATGCTGCCTTTTACTTAAGCATGGCAGAGAAGCTTTTATTCTCTGATGTGGGGCACAGGATCCTCACCTATAATGTGACCATGTTGGTTTCTGCAGGTGGAAGGAAGATTTGAGTTTCTTATATTCAAAGCACTTTCGAGGTGAGGCCGTGATTTGTGTAGCTATAAATCTCAGCAATGAGGTTCTTGGTCAGCTTTCGTGTGATGCATTGCTAAAACGTGTTGGTGGTGAGACACCCAAAAGTCAGTTTGCTGCTGGAGTTAATATGCGGCTCTATCATTTCTGAAAATGACACTGAAAGTGTGTTAAGTCAGGAAAGTTAAGCCTGAATTGCAAAGTCAGATCTTTAAGGAGTTAGGAAATGTAAAAATAAAGGCTCCTTCTATGACTTAGAATCTTGATGAAGCTTTTTGCCGGCATCAGTTATTCAAATATTCAAAAAACACATATGGGACCTACCATGGCTTCATGCTAATTCCTATTATTTTACATATTCAAACTCCTTTACATGCAGGGTTCATGGAGGCCACCTGTTGCTTGGCCTGCAATTTTTCCTGGCTCCCTAATAAACACTATGCATAATGATGTTTTGTTTGAGGTTTCCTTTTCTCTCATTTTCTCAGGTGTAGAATTGATGCCGAAAACCACATTGCTGTGAAGCTGACAGGGGTTCCTGGGCTTCCTTACCCGAGACTAATTGTGTGCTTGTACATACCAGGAAGCACAAAAGGGAGGACTAGATACAGAATCATAGAATGGTTAGAGTTGGAAGGGACCTTAAAGATCACTGAGTTCCAACCCCTCTGCCACGGGCAGAGACACTTCCCACTAGATCAGGTTGCTCAAAGCTCCATCCAGCCTGGCCTTGAACATCTCCAGGGATGGGGCATCAGCAGCTTCTCTGGGAAACCTCTTCCAGTGTCTCACCACCTCCACAGTGAAAAATGTCTTCCTAATATCTCATATAAATCTACCCTCTTTTGTGGATGAGTCTCACCAGGTCCCATGGACTTGTGCACCTTCAGCTTCCTCAGGTGGTCTTGTACCTGGTCTTCTATGGTGGATGGTTCTTCCTTCTCCCAGTCCCTGCCTTTGCCCTCTGTGACTTGGGCGATGTGGCTAGAGCCCTTGAAGGTGAAGATCGAGGTAAAAAAGTCATTGAGTACCTCAAACTTTTGAGGTATGCTTGGCAGTCATCCTGCCTTCTTTCTGCTCCTCTGACATTGATGAGCTCTTGCTACACATGTCCTTTCCCCTTTTGGAATGGACACGCTACAGATACGGTCTTTAACAGACGCTTAGACTTAAATCTTTTTGCTTCCCTGTGTGTACACGCAACGTTGTTCCGTTTATTCGGGCTGTGAAAGCACTTTGTACCCATGCTAACTGTTTTTATCCTTCCCAAAGTTATTTTGACAAAACCGGCATCCTTCCCTTCTGTCTGAGCTTGTGAAAAAGAGAGGAGGAGGAGAGCAAGCAAAATCAAGATTCCTGCTGACTTGCATGGCAACAGCCATCGCCTTCCAGTTGGAATTAATCAATTGCGTAGCTGTGTGAATCGATTTGTCTGCGGCATGCTGTCAACTTATTAGGAAAGTGAAAATGAATGCTAGGGCATCATGTAGGGGAAATGAGTGAAAGGGTTAACTGCAGGCTTGGTAGTCATAGAAATAAAATTAGTGAAGAAATATCTTCTTGGTGTGACACACTTCTGCCTTGGGCTGCACTAATGGGCCAGTTGACCACACTATGGAGTTACTTGCAATCAGTGCTAGGATATTTTTCTCCAACTTGGAATGAAGAATTTCATGGCTTTAAGTGAATTTCAGGAGACTATGTTGATGTATGTCTCTCAACAGTTTAGGGTTAGGTGTTACACTACACATTTGAAGCAAAAAATACAAAACCAAGAATCACTGGGGTCAAAATGAGATCTCTACAAGGCAGCGTTTTGCTCTATGGCCTTTTCAAGTTGTAAAGGCCTGTAAGGAAGTCAGGACTTGAGTGAGATGAGGCAAACGGGCAGAATTTCTTGCTGTTCGGGAGGTACATCTGCACTTCTACAGACAACATGGTTTGGGGATGTTTCTCTTGGCATTTAAGTTTTACGGTGAGAGGTGCCTTAGTAGTGCTATAGGGAAAAACGTGTGTGTTATGAATGAACCGGTTGTTTTATTTTGGTTTTGTTGTTTTATTTTGGTTTTGCACAGTGCATGCACATGGCTTTTTTTTCTTTTTTTTTTTTTATTTTCCCCTCCAACTTTTTCTCTATTCTGTAATTGATCTTAGAGGAAAATAACTCCTCACTTTGTATCTTAAATAGTTATGGTCTCCATCTATGTTTATAAGGAAGATAAACATAAAAAGCACACAACACTGGCACTACAAGGACATAAATGACAGCTGAAGGAAGACTGGTAATTTTGGAGATTCATGTGGGAAAATGTTCTTGAGCTGCTGTTACCGGGACATTGCCATTCTTGATTCAAAGATACACTTTTTAGGGTGTAACAGAAGGTTTCCCACTTATGCCAAGATAGAATATTAGAACTCGTTTCATAACTGTCATTATTAGCTCTGGGGAAAAAAAATCCTAGAAGTTCTGTGGTTTAGGAAAAGAAACTAGATAGATCTCCACAAAATTTATTTCGTGAGGATGCTGACTGTTTAAGACTCTTCAGGTGATTCAGACCTTTTGTTAATAATGGAAGAACCTGTTGCCTTAAACAATTAGAATGACACAGCAGAGGAAAATCAGCCTCTTACAGCATATAGAGAGCAATCAGAAAAACCCCTCAGTGTTTTCTACAGCATGAAGTTATGCAGCGTATGGATTCTTTGTCCAGCAGTTTATCGTGCCTCGTTTAAAATATAATAACAATTGGTAATCAAGTATCTGTGACATTAATGGTACAGAGAAATTTTTCATGCGTGTTGATAATTCACCAGAAATGGCAGGAAACCTATTAACTTGTATTAATCACAGCAAGTATAATATCATCAAAGGCTGGGTAATGAGAAATAAGAGGAGCTTGAAAAATTGGAGACAAAAAAACCCTCATTACTACTTCTCAACTAATAATATATCATTTTTGTTTGTAAAAGGATGATATTACCAGAAGAAAACTACATACTGGCCTTTTTGGCTATTTTATATGTAGATAAAGAAGGATGTTTTATATTTAAATACTAGAAATACAGCATTGTTCCATAGCCTGACACTGCAGGAGCTTGTTTAGCGGGTACCAGCCATGCAGTGTCACAAATGGGGACACAGAGGTGCCCTTTGACTTCAAGAGGAAAATGTACCCATGTCTTCAAGAGAAAACCACAGTGAGTCCAGTACAGTCACCTGCATTTGAACTGGCATCTTTTGCAGCCAATTACAAGTACTGCACTGTGTAAAATGTTGTACGTCTCTGCTGGTTGGTACTGCCTGTGTGTAGGATAGTGGGCAAAGCTTGGGCTGTGATACTCCATTAAAAATTCCCTGAGCCCTTTGGATTCAAGCAGCCTGACTGCTTGGTTAAGGCTTCTTTGCCAGCTTATCCTTGAAAGTCCAGATGTTTTTCCCCATCTCGTTCATGTGCAATGCTTTAGAATACAGCCCTGCTAACCAAAAGCAAAGCATAACATTGGAAAGAATGAAACCACTGTTAAAGGTATGGAGGCTATCAGACAAACAACCTGGTAGTGAATGTTTGCTGATATATAAGAAACAGCCAAAAAGACCTCTGAAATACTGCTAAGATAAATTCAATGGGTTTACTTATTTTTTTTTTTTTAACTGCAAGAGGTTAAAAGTCCAACAGGCATATGATTAAAAAGTGATGGACACGAAGCTCTCTAATACCTTCACAGCTGCCATGTAGCATAGGAGATTAAAGTTCAGCAGCAAAGAGCAGATAGAAAAATATTTAACAGTCCATCCATTTTGATATCGGGCTGCTGAAGCCATCCGTCAGCAACCGAAAAGCAGCAGATTGGTTATGATCTGTTGATGGTTTAGAAAACTTCATCTAAGTCTATGGTCTTCTTTTCCTGTTTCATCCGAGCGAGTCACAGTAGGTGAGACTATGCTTGGTTTGCTTTAAATACAAAGAAATGTGGCAGATTGTATTACAGTTAGGTGGCAAATTGATTTGGAGTTTAGACAACAATGTGAATTTTTGTACCAAAATGGTGTGAAATCAAAAGTTATTTTTGCCCTCTGGTTGGTTCCTGTTTCTGCTGCACTAACTAAATCAGACCAGTTTGGAAGTTCTGCTCCTGGACTCCTTTCAGCTAATTTTTCTTTTGACAACTGTGCATCTTCAGGAATTAATGGACATGCTTTAGCTGTACTCAAGACATTTAGCTGTGTTTAGGTGAGTGCATGAGAATGCGCTGGAATTAAAGTGCCCTTAAATCTTTATTATTCCACGGTGGCTTAAATAAACCTGAAAGTTTAGCTTGTGCTTAAGCATTGTTTTGACTGCAAGTCCTTTCCTGAATTTTTAATTTTAAGATTTGACTTTTTAGAGCGTGGTTATGTCTGAGCACCCCTGAATTTTTGGCTGATGGCAGTCTCCTAAATTAGAGAAGAACTTTTTATCTCTGCTGTGCAGCTGAGAAGCTGGGGGTGGAGTGGGTAGGATTCATGGTGTGCCTCAAGGTGTGCAGAAGGACTGTGGCAGAGCAGGGAATGAAGCCTGGGTCTCTCAGTTCCTCGACTTCAGCAATGTCACTAAATCTTGAAGCTGTGAGCTGCCTTCTTGATTCATTTCTTTTCATGCAGCTGCTCGGTCCCACTTGGACCAAGGAGTGAGAACTAATTGTAGGTATGAACGTGTGTGCCTCTACTCTGATTAAGGGCAGACAGAGAGTGTATGTTGAGTACGAACAATTGCAGCCAGAACTGGCAACTGCTTCTTGTGCTGGAAAAAACTCAGCTATGGCTCACTAGTACTGCTTTTTCTTAAGCTTTATAATCCCCATTGAACCCAGTGTCTGAGTTCCCTGGGCTAGCATTTGTTAGCCCAACTCTGTGCTAAACCATCCTTTTTCTCCAATTATAGGCCTTGGCATCGATGGCTTTTATAAATCTTCTTTTTCAGCAATTTTTTTTTTTCCCCTGTGGATAAGATTGGGATATTGAATGACTACCTTTCTGTAAGCTAATCTAATAACGTAATGATTTTCAGACTCTTAGGTACAAAACGAGAGAAAAGCCTCTTTAGACTTCCTGCTTAATAAGATTTACAGTGTTTTCTATTAACCACAGACATAGTTTCATTCCTAGCTCGGAGTACGTTCCCTTCGCAGTCAGGCTTTCCTAAATAAAAGCCTGATTCCTTTTCCAGCAGTTTTTCGTCTCTTTTAATTAGCACTGGTCGCAGGCCACTCTTGTCACATTTTACCACCACCTCTTCAGCATCAGCCGGGCACTGCTCCCTGAGCTTGTGCTTTAACCTCCACTGATGTCCCCTTTCCCATCCTTCAGCCCTTTCCTTTTCACCGTGTCTAGATCCGCTCTCTCCTGGCAGTCAGAGACTTTCAGAGCTCATCCTAGACTTCTTCAGCTGATATCTGTGAAAGAAATTGCTTGGTTTTGTACCAGTTTACCTTGTTTAGGTGAAAACACCTTAGAAAAGGTAAGAAAGATCCAGCAGTCTCTTGTTTCAGATACACCTCTTGCAACTGGTAGGATATAAAATATTCAAATTATAGCTTTAACAGCAACATGAAATTCTCTAATTTGATTAATCTACAGGAAGAATGGCAGGTGCATAACCTTAATTTCCCATTATATAATTTAAAAGATATAACCTGCTGATATGTATTTTTATATGTAACTTTTTCATATATAAAAATGTATATTTTATTTTAGACCAGATCCTAATTATATGAATAATACCCAACACACACCTACTCCACTTTTCTTCATGTAGGTGGTTGTTAGAGTGCTCTCCAGCAGAAAGCCTATGGTCTGTTTACTTCTATTTTATGTATTTCCTTCTTTTTAAAATAAATGCTTTATCCTTTGCTCCAGTTTATCTTAGCATACACTGCCTTAACTGCACTGACTTCAACAGAGTTAACCATAATCTTCATTTACGTAGGAGGTAAATTGTGCACATTTAGCTAATTCTCTAGGTGTCTGGGCTTGAAATGGAGTGTAATGGATCTTAGTCACTGCTATATTTTCATGCAAACTGTTAAAACAACACTTTATTTGCAATTTCCCAAAGCAATGGAAAATAAAGACATTTATGAGCACGCTTTTGGCTGCAGAAATGCAAATCTAAAATATGCTGATTTCACAGTGAATGGCCTTGGGAGAAAGGAAGGAACTTCAGGAGGATCAGGGAAACTCCAAAATATCAATGGCTGACAAACATTTCCAGCTGTGACTCCCTACTAAGTGTTTTCTTAATATTTTCTTGACGCAGCCTTTTCTATTTTTAGTTTTATTTTCTCTTTGGAGCTGACATAGAGCGTAGTCCCTGCAAGTGCAGTTAGGAAGCAGCAGAGTGGCTGGAGAGACGCCTGACAGGAAAGGATCCCAGGGGGTGTTACTCAACTGTGGGCTGAACAAGAGCCAGCAGTGTGCCTAGGTGGCCAAGAAGGCCAACAGCATCCTGGCCTGTATCAGGAACAGCTTGGGGAGTAGGACTTGGGAGGTGATCATCCTCTGATCGTCCAGTTTTGGGCCCATTACCACAAAAATATATTGAGGTGCTGGAGTGTGTCCAGCAAAAGGCAATAAATCTGGTGAGGGGTTTGGAGAGTAAGTTTTACGAAGAGTATCTGAGGGAACTGGGGTTGTTCAGCCTGGAGAAAAGGAGACTGAGGGGAGACCTTCTTGCCCTCTACAAATACCTGAAAGGAGGGTGTAGAGAGGTGGGGGTCGGTCTCTTCTCCCAAGTCACAGGCAATAGAACAAGAGGAAATGGCCTCAAGTTGCGCCAACAGAGGTTCAGTTTGGATATCAGGAAAAAAAATTACAGTGAAAGGGTTCTTAAGCATTGGAATGGGCTGCCCAGGGAAGTGGTTGAGGCACCCTCCCTGGAGGTATTCAAAAGATGGGTTGACATAGTGCTTAGTGAGGTGGTTTAGTGATGGTTTTTTATAAGAATTAGGTTAATGGTTGGACCCGATGATCTCAAAGGTCCCTTCCAACCTAGACAATTCTATGATTCTATGATTCTAAGTAGAGAAGATAAACCAGAGCACTTTGTCATTCTCTTGGTTTAATACCAAACATAAAGCAAACCCATAAGATTTAGACAGAAGGGTGTAAACATGAAGTGATGATGAGCCACGTGGGAGCTGATGGGTCGGGTTCAGAGGGCAGACCAACCCAGACCATGCTGTGCTGGGTGTCTACTCCTCAACTGACTCTTCAGGGACAAGTCTGCACGGACAGCCACTGGTCCTCATGGGGGACTTTAATCGTGCCAAGAGCTGCTGGAAGGACAACAAAGCAGGGCAAAAGCTGTTGAAGAGGCTCCTGGAGGACATTGGTGACAGCTTCCAGACACAGGTGATTGAGGAGCTGGTGAGTGGACATGATCTGCCTGGACCTGATATTTTAAATGGGAAGAATGGGTTAGGGATGTGAAAGTCGGGGGCAGCTTTGGCTGCAAGACCATGGGATGGCAGAGTTCAGGATCCTGAGGAGATGAGAAAAATAGTAGGCTCACAACCCTGGATTTCAGGAGAACAGTTTTTGACACTGTTTCCCATAATGCTCACACAAAGAAAGTACAGGCAGGGAGGTGGATTCATATCCAGGATCTGACAATCTTCAGTTCACACAGCAAAGCTTCAGAAAGCTTAATGGCCCTCTCTTCCCCTGCCTCCATTCTTGGGTATTGGTCACTGTCAAGGAAGAAGTTTGGAGAAGGATTTATATGTTATCCAGTTCACCCCTACCTACCACTGAGCTGCTTACAGAAATTCTTCGAAGTTGCGTGGGGAACTGTGTCTTCATGCAATATGATTATATTTGGGAAAGGGAAAAGAAGGACACGGCTGTTAGTGAAGTTTCTTGATCCACGGACCAGACTGCTGGGAGGCCCACTGGGTGTAGTTATTTAAAATGACATAAAACAATATGGGAAACACCACACAGTACTGGAATAAGATGTGATTTAAGTTTCACTTAGCAGGGGCAGCAGCAATGCCTTCAGGTCTGTGCTCTGCTCTCAGGAGCTGCAAACTGTTTTAGACTTCTGCCTCGTGTGTGAGACAGAGATTAACATACTGCTTTTTCCTTCTGAGAGACATCATCTCTCTGTGGTAGAATAAATTCAGACATCCCCGGCCCTGGTTTCACTTCACCTCTGTCTTCAGCCTGCTCTCCTTGGCTTTCTTTAACTCCCATTTGCTTTCCAATGCTGCCTTCTTTCATAGTTGGTAATGAATATTTTTATATTCTTCAATTTGTTTTGAAGAGGTCTTGATGAGGTGTTTTTGGCATTCCATTCTCACACTGTCTTATATTAGCGAACATCCTTGGTTCCCTGTTTACCAGTGTTTGTCTCTGCTGTACAGGCATTGTTGAATTGAAATAGCCTTCTGGGGAATCTAGGCTGCCAAATGAGTAAATATGTGAGTGAGTGAGCAGTGAATCAGTTTTATGAAAAGCTCTGAGTCTGAGAAGATGGAAAAACTAGTTCTTGCAGACCTCTGACTGGATCTCCCCTCCTTTCTACATTCAATACAAGCCGCTATATATTTGATGTCTATCTTTATAAAGCATTATATTTAAGGAAAACCTTTGGGAAATGGTCTCCTTTTCTGTAGACAACTCTTTGTTAATGGCTATTTTGACCCAATAAAATTAGATCCCTGCCAGAGACTTCCTACTTTTCCAAAACAACTCAGATGTCATCTATTTTATATCTATGATATCTAGAAAAGCTATAATTTCTGCTGTTGTTTTAGGCTTAATGCTTTGTCTTTGTCTTCTCTGTCTTCCATGGACATCTTTACGAGTATGTGTTACTGCAGGCTGTGATCCTCCCCGTCTGTTTATCTTCAGAAGGTGACTGAGGAGCAGGAACACACTGAAAAATACGAGGGATTGAGTCTCTATCTCAGATGAGGTCTGGTTCCCCATATTCCCTGATTTACCCAAGCCACCCCAGCAAAAGCTGCTCTTGTCATCCACTGCTTGGGTTACTTCAGTGATTACTGTAGTTGGACTTACCTGCGTTCACCATACATGTCCTTTACTCCTTATCCTCCCACCCAGGCTTTCAAGCTTCACCCTTCACATTTGCAAGGTGTAACTTTTTTGTCAGATTCTTTCCCTGATTTTAACAACAGACTTTATCTCTTATTTATCCCATAGTAAGCCACAGATCTACTGTTGTCATTCCCGTCTCTCCCACTAACCACTGCAAACAGACATCCTTGACTCCACGGGATTTATAAATATCTTCAGTCAAAAAATACCATTCAACCTGATCTCTCCCAGGTTGTGGGAGCTTATCTGTCACTCCTTGCTAATACATTGTGCACAACAACTTGAGTTTGATTGCAGAAAGCTGTTGGTCTTTGTATGAAGGGGCCAGGATAGGAGTAATCCCCCTCTTCCCTGCATAATTTGAACAACTTCTGCCCCAGCTTCTGGATGTTACTTTTAGTAATGAGTTTCTCCACTAAATTAAAGAGTCCTTTATTGCAGTACATTTTCTCTCCATAGAAATATTTACACACTAATCAAGTAGTTTTTTTCAATCTTTTTCATCAGCTAAACAGGTTAAGCTTTTTTAAGTCTGTCGCTGAAAAATATTTCCTCCAGGCTTTGGTTATTTTATTTTTTTCCTCTTTTCTCCCTGCCTATTGTTTTGCATTCCCTCTCTAAAAGGGACACCAGAACTGCATTCTGGTTATTGGGTTAATCTTACCAATGGCAAATACAAAAAATAATTTTTTTTTCCTTCTGGTTTTTGCATGTTTATGCAGTTTGCAATTTTTTAATCCAACTTGACATTGCAAGCAAAAATTACTTACTTCCTGAGACTCTTCACGTACAGGAACATAGAAATGGGACTGTTTAGTTTGAGGAAGAGGAGGCTGAGGAGAGACCTCGTCACTCTCTACAACTACTTGAAAGGGCATTGTAGAGAGGTTGGTGCTGGTCTCTTCTCACAGGGAATTAGCGATAGAACCCAGCTGCAGCAGGGTTAAGTTTAGGCTGAACATTAGGAAAGAATTTTTCCCAGAGAAAATGGTCAGACACTGGAATAGGCTGCCCAGGGAGGGGGTTGAGTCCCCATCCCTGAATGTGTTTCAGAGTGGTTTAGATGTGGTGTTGGGGGATATGGTGCAGGGGAGAACTTTGTAGAGTGGGGCTGATGGTTGGACTCGATGATCCTAAGGGTCTCTTCCAACCTGAATGATTCTATGATTCTATGATTTTTCAGGGTAAGACTAAAGACTCTTCTGGTCCAGGATCCCAAGATCTAAGAGAGCACCCAGTGGTCGATCCTGGGGAATGGCGTAAGAATAAAGTAAGAACAGCAATTCATAGCTATTGTCGTGCAGTTCATGGCTCACCCAAGAAGTGGTGATACGGAGTTTAATAGATCTCAACGGTTCGTTCTTCTGCTCCTTTCCTTGTGTCCACACACTTTTTTTCTGAACCCAAGGAAACCTTTTATGTTCATAACTTATCTTGGAAAGCTTAACTATGGATTGTGTGGTAAGGCATGTCCTTTCTTTGTACTTAGTGCACCATCTGCTCCTTTTGTTTGACTTCCTATGCTGCTTCTGATGGAAGAGGCTGTGAACAGTCATTCCCTGCTCACCTACTACATGTCACTCTTGATTTTATAGATGTGTATCATAACCCTCCTACAGCAGTTTCAAAACTACTGATTTTCATGGCAGGTCTTCCACTCCCTAAAAATAACATTTGTTACTTTGAGAAATATGAGTGTGTTTATTTGTATGTTTGTATCACAATAGATGCTTTTTTGGATAAACAGAGCTCTTCTGAGTGATCTGTGTTTCCTTAAGAGTTCCCCTGTCCTCAGTATTTGTTATTATGCCTGTGCTTGCTAAGAAATAAAAGGGGAGTAGTATTATTTCTGTGCAATATTTTCTTCATGAGCCGCTTTTTAAAATACTGACATTTGATCTTTTTTTGTACTTTTTCTCCCAGACAGGTTGACAATAACCATAGCTCAGTACCAGTAATGTCACCTAATTAATTCCAGCTTGCAACCTTAGATACTTAAACAGGATTAGCCAGGTAACATTGCTTTGTTTACAATCTTTTTGGGATGAGCTTTCTTACAGATCTTACAATGTAAAGGGTTGCTATACCTAGTACTTATAAAAACCCCTATTAATTCTTCTCTTTCAGGGAGGTAGATTAGGAAGTCTTTAATGTAACTCCAAGGTTTCACGTGAGCTTTGCCCGCTGGTACGCTGTTGCTGCACTTTTTTGTTTGGCGTACTTAAAGTACATTCTTAACCATATAAAATACCAATAGTTGGCTCTTACATGGTAAGAGCAGCTCTGTGTGGAGAGAATCAATTATGAACTTCTTGTTGGAAAAAATTAAAACCAAGTCTTGTCTCTTCTTGCCTACATCATGCACTGGCACATATGCAGCCTCCCAAATGAGTAGCCTGATCCATATGCTTGGGCTTCTGAGCCAAGAGCATTGCATAAAAGGGTTTGGGTGGTGGTGTGTTGTTTTTTTTTTTTTTTTTAACATGATGCTGGTGATAATTTGAAAGAAACCAACCTGCAAAGTATTTCGTAGCCCTAAAAAGAGTCTCACAGTGAAAAACAGGTTGTTTCAATTCTGTATTTGACTACGACCAAAAAAAAGAAAATCTGAATAAACAGGGAACATTAGGAAATAATGGGTAATTGCTTGGCATTGGTCTGTTAAAAGTGTTCAGAGTGCAACTCTGAATGCATCTTCACAAGAAATTATTTAAGGAAATTAGAGAAAAGATTTGGAGAGAAGCAGGTTTTTGCAGCCTTGAAGAGGTGACATCCTAACCCGGTCATGACAACAATAATGTTAAAAATAGTTCAGGTATCTTTTCAGTTACTCATAAAAGTTAGTCACAGGAAATGGTAGCCTTCTTTTCCCAGCTGCTTCTGAGGGAATTTATTCTTCAAATTAGGATATTTTTTGTGATTCTGTATGATTTTTTCATTTAGGAACCATGTAAGAACAAGTGATATGACAAAAGGAAATGGCCTCAAGTTGCACTAGGGGAGGTTTAGATAGGATATTTGGAAAAAATTCTTCATTGAAAGGGTTGTCAAACATTGGAACAGGCTGCCCAGGGACATGGTTGAGTTGCCATCCCTGGAGGTATTTAAAAGATGGGTAGATGTGGGTCTCAGGTACGTGGTTTAGTGGTAGAATTGGCTGTGTTAGGTTGGACTTGATGACCTTAAAAGTCTCTCCTCTTTGTAATTCTGTGTTTCTTCTCAGTCAAATAGCGTGTTCAGAGGGCAACTGCTTGACTCATCGCTTCTTGGACCACCTGCAGGATTTGCATTGTCCAAGAAGCACTGAAGGTGCACTTAAACAGACTTTTGACTCCAATACATATGAGTTGCAGAACGGTGATGTTACCAAAGAATAATGCAGTTTCTGTGCTGTGTTTGCCTCCTGTTATGATGCTGATCCTACAAATAGGACTAGGTGCCTTCAGTGAGAACTTGGACAGAACCCGAAAAGAAGAGCGTAGGTAGAAATTTGCAACAATCCCTACAATGTACTGAAAATCATATCTAGAGCCTGACCGTAGCTCACTGCCAAAGAGAAAAGATGAGTCTTTTAGTTGGTTGTAGCTGATATTTGGGGGAGACTAAGTTTTCCTAGTACTCACAAGGATGATAAAATGTAAGCTTGACTCATAGAGTGGTTGTGAGTGAAACAACAAAGTTTAGTATTTCCATCATTAGTTACAAACCTCCTCACAGAATTTGCAGAGCTGTATATCTAAATATTATGCATCCTTTATAAAACATCTCTTAACCATGAGCTCCATTGGCTTTATGTTATTAATCTGCCCTGCCATTTGTTATCTTGAAAATAAGTGACTTTTTATAAGGAAGGTGGGTGATGAGACTCAATAGCATTACTCTCTCAAGTAGTGTCTTTTGTTATGATTTGGAGAAGCTGAATTCCCTTCCATGTGCAGGAAAACAGCAGTTACCTTTTTAAAATAATTTGAACTGTTGGATAAACCAATTGGACTGTTGATTCAAAAGGATAAGCCAATGTGACGCTCAACAGCAAAAATAGATGCAGAGATGCTGTGAAAATTAAATTTATAGTTAACTATACACAACATAAAATTTTTCCTTTATAGGATCACGGAGGGACTGTTTTAAAGTTTCCTTGGTGCAACTAAATGCCTATCAGTGTAGTAATAGAAACTAAGGCTTGCTCTCCCGCTTTTCTCTTAGGTCTCTAACTTCTGATTTGCCAGGGAGAGGAGAAAAACAGAAGACTTTTTGTATAAGCTCTCTGTCTAAGTTTCTATAAATTATGGCTAAAAGTAGATAATTAATTATTCTTTCTCCAACTTTTCTCACTCCTGTCACATACTTACACTTCATACTCTCAGAAATAGCATGCTCTTTATGCAAAGACTCCCCTCTTTTGACATAAAACCAATATATTTTTTGAGCATTTCATAAGCAGTGGATAATTTGATTACCTCATGCTCCTAAATTCAGCTGTTAATTATTTATTTGGCAGTGTTGGGTGGGCTACCACAATTAGCCTTGACTTATTAAATAAATAGATTTTTACAGTAATTGGTGGTTGATGCCATGCTGCTTAGAATAGGTTTCAATATTTTGTTCCTGCCTTGGACTTAGCCATAATTTTTAATTTTGTAAAACACTTTAGGACACCGTAAGGAAAAATAATCACATTACAAGTGAGAAGCGTGGAGTAAATTTCTTTTACAAAAATGCACCCGTTATAAATTTAGCCCTTAATTGGTAGCATTACAAAGTGCTGAGATGGAAAACAAACAGGAGGAAACCTAATAATCCGTAACGTCAGGAGCCTGCACCTGCAGCTTGGTTGTGGTCTGCTTGCCAGTTTGCACACAGGCTGTGGAAGAGGTAGGAGCTTTCAGCGGTGAGACAAAATAATCTTCAGATCCTCTGTGCCTGTGTCCAGCTGAGGTGTCCAGCTGAGGAAACACGAGGTAGGCGATGACCTTTCAGTTCTTATTTCCTTTTGTGGCCGCAGCCAAAGGGCTTTCCTGCACCATTGCTTCCAAGGCAGCAGGGCAAGTCATCGGTTGTCCAGGTTGTCTTTCTGCCAGGCTACAGGCTCTCCATGGTCAAGCTGGCTCCTGCATTTTGTCCAGTCTGTTGTTTGCTTTCAGCTCTAGGCAGGCAACTTGGGCTTCTCATGCCACTGTCAACTGGCTGGAGAAAAAGCCCCAAATCTAGCTGCATGGTGACACAGTTGGGCTGTGCAGGTGTATAGATTGGGCTCCCTGGTATCTTCTGGCTGACTGGAAGATGTCCAAGCGAAAGGACTCCTTCTCCTCTTGTTCTGGGCTTCCTGAGAGAACAAGGGAGCAGCAGGATTTGGGTTTGCATAGCAAGTCTGCCCATCCAGGAGCTCATTTGACATTCCTTGTACTGCCTCTCTGCTTCTATTACCATCCAGGTAGTCTGTACCTTGAAAAGCATACAAGGGTGATAAAAAAAAAGGGCATTTGAGGAGCTTTACTGAATCTCAGGCTTTTATATATACAGCAGGGTAAGATGTTATCAATGTATCTTAGTTGATATGTTTCTCAGGGAGCTTCAGCACTCTGTAACCCATTTTTCCTGGGTTACACCAACTTCAGAGACTTCTTCCTTTCAGTTTAGGCATGAATTCGTAATATGATAGTTGCCTGTTGTGATGGACCCTTTCAGTAGCAGGTTCCTCCTACTCCTTTCATTCCATCTTTAGGTACAAGTTTCAGACATAACGCTCCTGCTTACTCACTAGTTTGAAGAGCAGTTTTCTCTTCTGAAGTTCTCCAACCTTTCCATCTTCAGGGAGCTACTGGTTTTCCTCTGTAGACATCACCTGGGCAATTTGCAAGCTTCTGTAATGACAAATGCTGAGACTATAGTTAAAAGTCCCAGAACAATAATTTCTATACTGGAAGTCTGTAAGTCAGAGAGAGCTCATGATATTTCTGCTGCATTTCAAAGGCAGCTTTGAAACAGAGTGCTCTGCTCCATGGTGCTGGAGGTTTGACGGGTGCACATTTCCAAATGATGGACTTTGTGTGAGGTGATCTGTGTCTCAGCATGCTCAGAGACCAGTTCTTTATCCCTTAGTAGCTGGCATCAGGGCAGCATTTTTAGCCCTGTCTTCCTTTCCTTACTAATCAGAATTCTGTTTCATTTTGCAAATATGTTGTAATTGGCTAATGGCTAAAGCCATTAACCTTCCTGTTTTTAAATCTTGTATAACAATATTCTGAGAGGCTGAGAAGAGGGACAGACTTTTTTCCCTGATATCACTATATTTTCTCTGTAATGCCTTGTGTTAAACTGCTGTCTTCATCAGGACCTTCTTCAAGAAACGGTAGCCACATGCATTATCTTATAAAAAGCAGCCAGATTTTGGGGTGATGGTGTGTGGGTGGGTGGGGCAGAACTGTATAATAGAGTATCTAATATAATATATAATTGGGAAACTATATAAATTCTCTTGGAGGAGAAATGGACTTCTTGGCTTTCCAGAAAACCTACGGTTCTCTTTTTCCATTGTCCTGTAAGAGGTAAGAAGTTTTGAAGGAGGAGATGTGGTAATGTGTGTGATGTGGAGAACCGTGATAGACTTTGCTGTTTATTCTGCACTTCTGCAGGGACAGTGTCTGACTTGGAAGGATTCCTCTTATTGTGTGTCCCTGCTGCACCAATGCTTTGTGGTGGTATTTCTGTAAGCTGTTGCTCAGTCAGTGGAGGGAACAAGAAGAATCCTGCTTTCTTTCCTCTTTAGAAGTTCACAGTCAGTTATTGGGGCCTCTTACATGGAGTTGTTTTTCTTCCTCTGCATACTAAACTGCCCTTTTCAAGGGGATGAACAATTTATGAGATAAACTTGTGAACTGACTCTGACAGACTGTTGTTGTCTAATACTGGAGGAGATAAGCCTTTTTAGCCTTTATCTCTTCCTTTAGGCATCTGTATAAATTCAGACAGTGATGTTTGATGTCATGATTGGTTGAATTTTAATAGAAGTTTGAACTGAATCTTAATAAAACTTTTATAGTGGCAATTATATACGCAGGTCAGGAAACTGAAGTTGTCTGTCCATTCAGCCAGGGGATGAACTAACGTCTGCCCAGTGCTCTGTGAATATGTTTCCTTCCGAAATGGAATCAGTTATGCATCAGTTATAGGTTGAGAACTGACGTGCTGGAGAGCAGTGTAGGGAAAAGTGACCTGGGGGTCCTGGTGGACAGCAGGATGACCATGAGCCAGCACTGTGCCCTTGTGGCCAAGAAGGCCAATGGCATTTTGGGGTCCTGGGGTGTATTAAAAGGGGTGTGGTTAGTAGGTTGAGAGAAGTTCTCCTCCCCCTTTACTCTGCCGTGGTGAGACCGCATCAGGAATATTGTGTCCAGTTCTGGGCACCTCAGTTCAAGAAGGACAGGGAACAGCTTGAGAGAGTCCAGGGCAGGGCTACAAAGATGATTAAGGGAGTGGAGCATCCCCCATATGAGGAAAGACTTAGGGAGCTGGGTCTCTTTAGCTTGGAGAAGAGGAGACTGAGGGGTGACCTCATTCATGTTTATAAATATGTAAAGGGTGAGTGTCAGGAGGATGGAACAGTGACACCCAGTGATAGGACAAGGGGCAATGGGTGCAAGCTGGAACAGAAGAGGTTCCACTTAAATATGAGGAAAAACTTCTTCACAGTGAGGGTGTTGGAACACTGGAACAGGCTGCCCAGAGAAGTTGTGGAGTCTCCTTCTCTGGAGACATTCAAAACCCGCCTGGACACGTTCCTGTGTGACCTGATGTAGGTGTTCCTGCTCTGGCAGGGGGATTGGACTGGATGATCTTTCAAGGTCCTTTCCAATCCCTGAAATTCTGTGATAATTAGTTCTCCCTTTGAATACTCTCCTATCTCTAGCCTAACATTGTTAAAACACATAGTGGAAGAGCATCTACCTGACGACCATCTACCTCTTGTAGATGACTTTGGAAACCCATTGAGTAGAGTTGGTTTTGTGTACTCAAAAGTCCTATGCCAGCAGTAATTGCGGGCTGCAATGAAATGCTTAGTATAAATCTTATCAAGATGCCCCACTGGAACGTGGGGTTTTTTTCTGGTGTTACTATTTTTGTAGAGGTCCCAGCCTTATTGCAGTAGACACAGTGTGTGTGTGTGTCAGCAGAGAGGACATAGTGAACCTATCATCTAAACACCAAAAAAGAGACTCCAGTTGTTGGCAATGTAGAGGGGGGATGACAAAGATGGGCATAGTCTGTTCTTACTGCTTTGTGCTCGTGGCCTGGCACAGGCATTTGGGCGAGAAATCACTGAGACTGCTGCTGTGAACGGGGACAGCTGTCACAGTAAAGGTTTGCAAGATTGTTTAGTTTTAATGCAGGGAGGAATTGAAATATGAATGAATTTTGTAAAAAAGCTGATATAATCCATTTCCAGTGTCTCATGTCTATTATTTTTCCACTTTTCTGTAACCACTTGAGAATGGATTTCCCAGTGGGCTAATTAAAATCCTCCTGTGACATCTCATTCTTTCAACAAACTCCTGTCTCCCTGTGTGATGATTTGATACTGTCACTGGGATGATAAGTTTAGATTGTATGGACTATGTGGCATAAACATAGGCTTCTTTAATGTTGGTCCAGTTTTGCCAGAAACTGACTGTATTTGTTGGCTTTAAGAGCATGTCTGAGAGGAAAGTAATGGAAAACTGATAGCAGCAAAATTTAATAAAGTCAGAAGATAGGAAATATTGTGCCTGTGACTACCCGAAGAAAAAGACATGAACTAAAATGCAGCATATTAACGAGGACTGAAGCAATCTTCCTCATCCATCTCTGAACTGGTCTCTGCAAACTCTTGTACATTCTGGCTTTCTGCACGTAAGTCCGTTAATTTAATTGAGTTTTGGGGTACCCCCAGGTACAAAGAAGGACATATTATTTTTCTTCATAAAATTATCATTATTTTTTCACACTAGGTACCATGTTGGGGTAAGGACAGTGAAATTTTTACAGTAAATCCTGGGAGCTTATTTTGCATGTTCAGATAGTCCTCTGGTGTGTGGCATTTCCCTTAATGTGCTGAAAGTTAAGCTGGAGGTTACAAATACTAAAAAAAAAGTATGATTTTTTTCTTTCTTCAGCTATGCTCTAATTGTCAGGTCTCCTGTTTGTGGCAGAGGATCTGTTCTTTGGGGAGAGGAGATGTCATTAATGTGAGAGCTTTTGAAAAACTCTGGCTTCACTTCAGATCTCATGATCCCAGTGTGGTCTATTTGTGTGGCTGTCACGTATGTTTGATGGGGAGGATTACCAGAGTAACACTAACACTGGAAAACTGAGTAGGCTCTGCTTGTGTTTCCAACATGTGCATGATGAGCAGAAATGATGGGCAACCGGACCCAAAAAAATCACTTGAGATTGCATCAATAGTGTGACCAATTTTTTTTTCAGAATGGCATTACACATTTTGAAAAACACTGTGTGTGAAGAAAGACTGATTTCTTGGAGGAATACATTATTTTTTAGAGACTTCATCTCATGGATCGCTTTTATGGTTTCTCCTTTCTGTCCTTTTTCCATAGTCAAAACAATAAGTCTTATCCACAGGCAGTTTGTGTTGCTTCCTCAGGGTCCCTATTCTGGGGATTGCTTTTTACAGGGTTTTATACTGCACTAAAAGTGAAAATAAAATAAACTGTCCAGATGGGACTTTAAAGATACGGACTGTAGAGATGTACAATCTATGCATGCTGTGAATGGTTCCTGATATTTCTGCAGCGTTAGAAGGGAAGTGCACTTTCTTTGTGCTTCTTTTCTACCTTGGAAGCCAAGTACAACAGAAATCCCATTTTCACCATTGTCATGGATGCTTTCATTTTAAACAAATCCAGGACTATGAGGAGGGTACAGGTAAAGGAAACCTAACAGTACACGTTTAGGCCATAGGTAGGACCTCCCAATTCAAACAGCCAAGAAATCGCTACTGTCCCTGTCTTGGATTGTTTCATCTTCACATGTGTTGAGGTGATACTGAAGGGGTCTATGTGAGAAGAGTTTCTATGATGGTTCACACAGCAAATCGTGGAAGTGTCTCAGCATTTTCATCCTGGGTCCTAGAGTGGCTTGATACCGATTTTATGTTGGTCATTTGCAGATCCAAGTCAACATATTGTCATTCCTAAGCCTACAAATGCCCAATACTCCCCTAAGAACCTCCTTCTGTACATTGAAGCTGTAAATGGAGGCTCTAAAAGTCACCTTTTAAAATGCTTCCTGACTAATAAAATGTCTCATGATTGCCATGAAGATGTATTCTAAGTTTCTCAGTAGTCAGTTTGCAAAAAGAGAGGGAGCCATGATGCACTCAACAGGACCCTGGGTTAGGTTTGGGGGGACCAGGACTCTGGAGCAGAACCAGGACATAATCAAGATGCACATCCAGAATCTAGGCCTCTAGGTCATATATTTCAAATTGTGGGTGCAGGGTGACATTCCCATCAAAATATAAGGCGGTAGCAAAATCTGGTAGAACAGCACTTCTGCCAAGCCTTATGTTTTGCTAGAAACCTAAACTGTGTAAGTCTTCAAGAGCCGTTTAATTTACATTAGATCATTTCTTAATGTAAGCAAATGTCTCTTTGTACTGGTAGTATGTTCTCATAATTGCTAAAAATCTTGCTTTTGCTTGGCAGTGCATCAATGGCTTAAGAACAGTATGTTTGAAACAAGAGTAATAGCAAAAAATGTTGATTTTATTAATTGAGTGTCAGGTCATAGAATTATAGAATCATAGAATAGTCTGGGTTGGAAGGAACCTCTAAAGGTCCTCTAGTCCAACATATTCAACTAGATCAGGTTGCTCAGAGCCCTAGTTCAATGTGACCTCGAATGTTTCCAGGGATGGGGCATCTACCACCTCTCTGGGTGACCTGGGCCAGTGTTTCACCACCCTCAGCTTAAAAATTTTTTTCCTTCCATCTAGTCTAAATCTTCCCTCTTTTTGTTTGAAACCATTACTTGTTACCCATCACAACAGACCCTGATAGTTATCGTTCCTGTAGGGCCCCTTTAAGTGTTGAAAGGCCACCGTAAGTTCTTCCTGGAGCCTTCTCCTCTCCAGGCTGTACAACCCCAACTGCCTCAGCCTGTCCTCCCAGCAGAGATGCTCCAGTCCTCTGATCATCTTCTTGACCCTCCTCTGGACTGACTCCAACAAGTCCATGTCTTTCTTGTGCTGAGGGCCCCATAGCTGGAGGCAGCACCGCAGGTGGGATCTCAGGTGAGTGCTGCAGAGGGGCAGAATCTCCTCCCTTGCCCTGTTGGCCACGTTGTTTTTGGTGCAGGATGCAATTGTCCTTCTGGGCTGTGAGTGCACATTGCTGGCTCATGTCCAGTCTCTCAACCCCCAGTACCCTCAAGTCCTTCCCAGAAGGGCTGCTCTCAATCCCCAGCCTGTATTCATATTGGGGGTTGTGCCGACCCAGGTGTAGGTCCTTGCACTTGGCCTTGTTGAACCTCATGAGGTTCACATGGGCCCACTTCATGAGCTTGTCCAGGTCCCTCTGGATGGCATTCCCATCTTTCAGGCGTGTGACCACACCACTCAGCTTTGTGTCATATACAAAGTGGCTGATGGTGCACACAATCCTACCGTCTATGTCATTGATGAAGATATTGAACAGTACTGGACCCAATACATTGAAAACCCTAAAACCTAAGTTCAAACCATTAAAATTTGTGTATAAAATTGCATAGGTGTGGAAAGCTATAACTTAAAAGCTGAAGATGGTTTTATTTTCAAAAGGTTATATAGGTGCAGCGACAATGTTAACATAAAGATGTTAAGATATATATAGTATGGGTATGTTGTGTAAGGGAATAAAGTATCTGATGGATTTTAATATCTTTTAGTAAACTATTCATAGCTATATTCACAAATAATTGAGCAGTCACTAATAAATAAAATAATAGTAATTGCATAAGTTAGTGAGTGGCTTTTTGGGTGATTACTGCTACACCTAAGCACAAATATTTGACGAGCTTTCATGGGCAGTTCCTGTTGGAAGCCATGTTCACCCAGGTCTATTCCAGTGCTGATTTTGAGGAGAATGAAATAATATTTTACAAGTTCATTTTACAGTCTGGTCAAAAGGTTGAGAGCTAAAGCTTAAACTCATAATGTCCAAGTGAATGAAGGCATTAGGTGGAATATAAAGCTTTATTTGATAGACATAGCTAAAAATGGGGAAAGAAATGTCATTTGCAGCCAAAAAGCTGACCAGTAAAAATTCTAGCTAGTCAAAGCTCTTCACTCCTTGTTCACTGAGTGTGTAGGAGCAGGAGGAAGAGGAAGATGAGCTTTTTCTGTCGGTATTGCCTCACCCTAGCCATCTCTTTGTCAATTCCAATAGGAATATGGGTTTGTTGAAACTTCTGGCATACTGACTGGGAAATGCACTATTAGGCTGACATGTATCTTCGATTAGAGGAGCCACATTGCCTGATAAGCTGTGCTGGGCAGGGGGGGAACCACCAGAAGTCTCTGGGTTCATAACTGTGGTTGGCTTCATGAGCCTGGGGCTCCCACGCTACAGAGCAACACGGGTCGGGAAACTGCAGAAATTTACTGTCCCACTGTTTGTAAGTATCTGTTCTATGAGCACACAGGGTGGTAAATTCTCTCCCTTTCCTTTCCTGCTACTCTCCCCTGGCTGTCCCAGTGATTTGTGGGAATTAATTATTTTTTAGTTTTCTTTTAAAAAAAGTGATTTTTTACTTGACAGTCTTCCTGTCAAGCACACTTGAGCAGAAGGGACCACATGAGGCACTTGCTGCTACTGAACAGATCAGAAAAGATGAAAGTAGGGAGTTAGAAATCTTGTGTGTTAAGAACCTTGGGGTTTTGCATTGTGTTTTTGCTTTTTTTTTCCTGATGATTTATTTTGTAAATAAACTCTCTGATGAGAGCAGTGTTCCAATGCCAAAGCCTGATTTTTTTTTTCACTTAAAATGCCTTTAAAATAGTAAGCAGTGTTCTGCTTGCCTGTTAATCTTAGCCAGGGTCTTATTCTAAAGAAAAAAAATGTGAGAAATGCAGTCTAACTGAATACAGTGGATTTGGTGTCTGTTGCTGCAAATACAGCACAAAATCTTTAGACGAAAAGAGACTTTCAAGTGCTGTGTCCCGCAGAAGGGGAGGAACTGGGGGATCCATAGTTAGAAGAGAAAAAACATATCCAAATTTTCACTGCAGAAAAAAATGAGGATAAGAAAGAAAAATCTCTTCTATATGTTTTTAAAAAGTTGTTTTTCTGTTCATTATACGTGGATGGGATCAGCGTATTATTTCAAACTGACACTAAAAGATGTTCCCAACCAATCATTTAATTTATGCTTGATCAGGGAGCCTCTCCTACTGCATTCTGGAATCCTTAATTAAATGTCAGGCTCTGTTCAAAGACTTTAAGGGATTGGCTGCTGTTGGTTTATTTTGAAATACTGGTATTAGTTCTATTAATAATGATATTCTCTCTGACAACAGTTACAGCAGTCAATGAAACCCTTACTGGTTTAGTTTTCTTTTTCTGTATAGGAACCAGTTTCCTGAAGCACTGACAGAAAGCGCTCTATAAATATCTTTGGCTTTTGGAAATAGGAGACCCTNTTGTAGTTTATATATCCTCAAAGTATTTCCTGAAGCAGAAGTGCCTCCATTTTGGAATGTTTTGCTCATTGCATGTTTCTCTTCCCTTTTAACAAGATATTAAAAAGATAACCCTGAGGGCAGGCAGTGAAATCTAACAGCGGAAAGGTCACCCTTTGAAGAGCTAATTCTGCAGGAAATCCAAATTCAGAAGGCAAAAATTTGCTTTCTGAAATTTCATTTCAGGAATAAGAGGTTTTCTTCCATGACCCTATTTGGTTTTCTTTGAACCCAGCATTGCCAGTTTTTCTCTGGCATGGATAGCAAGATTTTATGATACTTCTCTTAATATTCTGGATATGTTGTAGAGGCCCAGAATGCTATGGAAAAGCTCTGTGCACTGCGTCTAATTTTGGGTTGTGCTTCAAAGGCCTATTTTAGCTTGTGGAAAAATTAATAGGCCTCTGTTTTCTTAAAATGTCATTACTTTTTATAGCTTTGATATAAAATTTCCTGTCTGATCATCTTAGCAAGTCCTTCTAACTCTGAAATAAAGGAGTGTCAACCAGCAGTGCCTGTGTAACCGGGGTCAGCTGGAGTTTTAAGATTGATGGTGGCTGGTTTGCTTTCAGAAATCCTTGCTTCTTAGTGACAAATACTTGTTCTGTGGTGGTGTTAATCCTTCAATTTAAGTGGAAGTCATCACACTTCTGTGTGTGTGAGTAGAGGAAAGAAAACTGCACAGGAGAAGGAATTGCATCCACGCTTTTGCCCTTTTTTTAATTGCTTGAGTTCACCCAAGCAATTTAAAGATGTTATTGGTGCTACAACATCAGTTGTTGGTAACTGCATGTCTAATTTTAGTCTCAAAGTTTAAGAGCAGGTCACTGAAAATGTTCATGTTATCGTTCCTCCTAAACTTCCAGCTCACTTTGATATTACGGTTAGAGAGATGAGTTATTGGAAATCTCTTCCCACAGATGAAAAAGAAGCAAAGAATTTCCCTCGTTTGAATGAAAGCTTTGGGTCCCTGAAGACCTCAATGAAAAAAACAAAAGGGGAAGAGGAATGCAATATCCCGACTAATTCATCACTTAACGAAATAAGTGAATAACGGAACTAAGGTTGTTTTGATGGTCCGAGCAGTTTAGTCAATAGAACAATGACACTTCTCTGACTCACCAGTTAAAATTAGTACAGGAATTATGATAGATTGCGTACATGCAATAAAAAACCCAGAAGCCTTTAGTTTCATTTTTAGATGTTGATTTTTCTTTCCGTTTTCTGCTGCCTATAAAGAAATAGCATTCCTTGGGGTGCTATTCAGGCACTCTGTTATTATGAAGGAGTTGTGCTTGTTTCCTTATTGCTGTTTTCAGACTGACTCTTTAGGAGGTTTTTACTGGAGTGGAGATCCCAGTGTGGAAGTCCTGTATATATGGTGCTTTATAGCATTATCTATTATGTAAAAATTCTAGTTGCGAAATTTGGATCAAAAAATGAAGACATTTAGGTACACCTCTTTGCTAAGGACATGTCTTTCTTAAAAATGCAACATGTTCCATGATCTCAGTATGAAAAGTATTGCAAAGAAATTATGAACTCTTCATTCAGTTGCTTCTTTACTCATTTCAAGTTTTGAGGATGGAGGCTGCAAGGTACTAAAACTGTTGTGGGAGGGGATTTTTTTGTTTTGTTTTGTTTGTTTGTCTTTCTCTTTCTGAATTTGTGTTTCATTAGATCACCTTAATCTCTCAGGAATTTCTTAAAAGCCTAAAATAAAGTAAGTGCGGTTCTGGTATGTGGGTGACAGTATGGTGAAAAAGGAAGAGTAATTTTACTTTTCCCACTCAAAAGACTGTCTCAATACGTTTGAGACAAATTACTGTCTCAATTAGTAGTCTTAAGAGAAGGGGCACAAATAATTGAAGAGCTACCTGTCCTTATTACTCTGCTTTCCTGATTGCCAGAGCGCAGTCCTTCACCATATTTTGTGATTATTTCCACAATGATTTTGTTTTTCCCTTGAATATTTTAAAGGACTTAATCTAACTCCAGATAGTCTAAATTCAGGAAAACTTCGTAGTTTTGCTATGTGCAAATTCTCTTTTAAGCCTTTGTTGAGGTCATTAAGACATGAGTATTATTGAGGCAAAATGCTGAAAATTAGCCATTATTATGAAAACATTTTTGCTTTTCATGTTCTGCTGCTCTTAGAGTAAATCTTTCTCTTTGTCAAAAGGCTGTTGACTTACCAATGCATGCAGATGCTTAGTTAATCGCATTTAAAAGTCCAACATAGGGAGTCTCACCTGTATCCCAGTTAGAGCTGTTGCTCCTCAGCCTGACCTGTAGTGAAATTATTATCTGAACTAACTAACTAGAACTACTGTACTGCTTTGTATTTGTGATAAGACTTGTGTCTATGTGCTGTTCTTCATAAAACCTTCTGTCACTAACCTCGAGTGCTGGAATCTGTCACCATTACCTGGAGAACACTCTGTTCTTTGCTCTTTGGGTTTTTTCAACCTGAAAAGTAGGAGCGCTTTTCTAAAATTGTTTGGCTGCTGAAGTGATGTTGCCTCACGAGGAGCTTATGGTGTGCAGCAGGAGGCTTAGCAGGGGTGCTAGTTTTCAGAGTGATCTAAGCATGAGACAGTGAAACAGAGGCATGGTTGCTGTTATGAAGAACAGTAGGTCTATAATTCTCAGTGTGCTTGCTGTTGCCCTCTGTGTTTTATTTCTTGGTTCCCCCAGAGGGAATCTGGGGAACAGAGTCACAACAAATCAGCTACTTTTGGTCATTCTGAGGTTCCCTGGCTGCATGGAAGCTAAAGATACTCTTTCTCTTAAAATCAGGAAAAACACGGAGGCCACCTCATCTTTCTTCTAATGAGCGGTAGGTTTTGGGTTTCCTCCCATCCCTCCATTCCTAAAATGCTTAAAGGTGTGGATAAGTTGTGCCAAGCATAAGTTGTACCCCTGTCTCTCCCTGCCTTACTGAAAAGTAATGATGAAAACCTGACTCCTTTGCCTGCCTTTTCCTGTAACAGCCATCACACACACACAAAGGGCATGAGTCGAAACCTAGATATTGAACATCATACAAAAGTCTGGGTTGGAAGGAGCTTCTGGAAACCATGTAGTCCCGCTCCTTGCTCAAAGGAAGCCTAACCTCAGTGTTAGGTCAGATTGCTCAGAGCTGCCTCCAGCAGGTTTTGCAAAACTCCAAGGGTGGAGAGTCCACACATTCTCCTAGTGTGGATCAAGATTTCCTTCACTACAACTTCTAACCTTTGCTCTTGTCCTTTTGCTGTGCACCTCTGCACAGCACTCAGTGAGAAAATCTGTCACTGTTGTGGTTTAGGTTGTAAGGGACCTTAAAGAACATCTAGTTCAGTCTTCTCTGTAAGGTCCCTCTGTGTAGGGATATTGATGGTGGGAAGCTCCCTGAGTCTCCTCTCCCAGTTTTTTCACTTGTTCCACACACATTGTGTGCTCTAGCCCCCAACCACATGAATTCATTCCAGTTTGTCAACCTCTGTCTTGTACTGGGGGGCTCCCAAAACTGCTGATGGTATTGCAGGTGAGGCAGGTGAGTAGAGGGAAATAATCACTTCCAACTGACCCATAGACTGCGCTCCCAGCAAAGCAATCTAACATCCATTTAAGTGTTGTTGCTGCCTGGGCACCTGTACTGAGGTTGTTGCTTCTCAAATGCAGGACTTGGCTTGTGCGGTTTCTGTCAGTCCATTCCTCCAGCTTCTAGTTGTCTCTCTGAACAGCAAAACCCTCCAGGGTCTTGACAGCTCTCCCCCCCAATTTGGGGTCATCTGCAAACTGGCTGAGAGCACATGGCATCTGATCATCCAGGTGAAGATGGGAGACGTTGTCAGCTCCAGCATTGACCCCTGTGAAGCATCCCTTGTAGCCACTTGTGAAAAGTTGAAGCTCAGTAGCAGTACTCTGGCTATGGTCAGATCGTTTCTTTATACCTACAGAAAAGGAAAATGGCTATAGAAAGTCTCTTTCTCCCTTGAAATGAGAAAATTCAATTCTTAATGTCAGGTTTTTTCTTGAATAGGAATGTTCTTCGCTGATTTTTATGGCAATGTAGTGGAATAGAATTATTACAGTTAAAAAAACCCCAGAAGACAGAAAAGGATCATTCTTGTAATTTTTTGTATGCAGTGATACTCAATTTTGTCCTTACTTGGGGCTTACTGTTGCCCCTCGTGTATTTCAGTTCAGCTGCAAAAAGTCAAACCTACTGCTGCTGCAGATATTCTAGACAAAAATGCCCTTTTGAAAACCACCTTAGAGTTTCACATAACCAACTGTCAATAACTGGTCAATACTGGTTCTGGTCTGCATAATATTGATGTATCCTTATGCCTGTGGAAGACAAATGCACTGAGCCTCCGGTGAGTTTGATTGCCAAAAGGTTATGTGCGCTTAGTTGAAGGATTTGGGGGGGAAAATAAGGGGGATGTCTTCGGCATGCGGATGCAGTCTGAAGAACTGCCCTCTCCTTTTCGCTGAGATCAGTTTAATAAAGTGACAGATACAAATTTTCATTACTGTCAGCAGGGCACAGCCGATACAAGAGGGAAAGATCAAGCTGGGTGCCCGCTTGGCTTCCCCTGTCAGCAGCGCGGGTCATCGGCTCGGCTGTGTCTCCGGGTTCCTCGGTGCAAGGATGAGGATGGGCTGCTGGTGGGGAAAGGTCACCAGCTGATCTTTTGGTGCAGCAGGAATAGTTTGCTGGCTGAACAATGTGAAAAACCTTGTTTTGATACTGACAATGAGACCCACTGGGGGAGTAGCTCGGTGAGCACCTAATGCCGTGGCCGTGCGTGGTTTCGATACACAAAGTCAATGCTTCTCCCTTTCCTATATAATCATCTTTATTTCCAAAGAGACCAAGATGACGTTTTCTCCTTCCCAATGACACCTCCCTTTGCTGTGTGGTGACCCTGCCCATCTCCAAAAGTGATATTGACTTTTCCTGGGCAAGTGTGTGTGCGCGCCACCTCTGGTCCTTCCCTGGACCCGGTTGAAGGACTGACTTGGCCACCTGTATTTTTGTGGATGCCAGTGAGCAGTTGTGTTCCAGAATCCCAGCCCAGCGGTTGCCTTTTTAATCTGCATTGTTTTAATGCAATCAAAGGTGCTAAATAACAGTGCTCTGTGTGTGGGGAGTGGAGGAAGATCATGTTAGCTTTAGCCTGGGCTGGTTATTCATTGATGGAGAGGGGATAGCTCCTGGCCTGTGTCCTCCTACCCTCCTCTTTCTTGCTTTCACTCTCTTCCTTACATGAAACTTGATTAATATGCTATATTATTTCAGGACAAAACCTGATCTTAAAATATGCAAAATAAGTTTTCAATTTTATGTCTTCAGTCACCTTGGCAGGGGGTATTTTTAGCTCAATTTCCACATGAATATTATATCATAAAAGGGCTGATTAAAATGAGGTAACATGACAGGATTGGCTCGTAGTGAATGGATATGTTATTTGTCCTGCTAAAGGACAAAACTGTAACCTTGCCTGCAATCCTGCAGAGTGGTTCCCAGTAAGTTATGTAGCTCCTAACCTTCCCTGAAATTTATTCCTAACAGTTGACACGTAGATTATAAGTGCAGCAGAAGTCTTTTATATTCTGTGTGGAGCAGGAGGTGGCAAGTAAGCAACCTTTCAAACAGAAATCCAAAGCTCCCATTGATAAAACTGGAGATACATAACTTCGATTTTTTTAATTCTGGGTTTCAGCAGAGGAGTAAAAGACAGGCGTTGGAAGAATCTGACTGTCAAAAAAAAAACAGGTGATCTTTTTGTTCTTATTTCAAAGGGTTTTGCCTTCACTTGAATAAGATATTTCATTTCTAAAGCAGATACCTGCTATCGTGTGAGCCTATTATTTTGGAAAAAAAAAAGACATCTTTTGTTGTCTAAAAGTTATCTTTTATATTAAAGATTTACAATTAACCAATAAAAAAGTTTCCTGGGTTAACAGTAACTTCAGCAGAATGTTTTTCAGCAATAGGTCTTGAAGTAATAAACAGAAGGTATCAGGGGCATCCTTTGCACTTGATGGGAGGTGAAACCAGAGCACAGAGTGAGTCACCAGTTTGCCCAGCATACTGGTAGGCAGAGCTCTAAACCAAATGCCGGTTTTAGGAGTGTGCTCAGTAATATCTCTGGCATCATGCACTGAGGCACAGGGAGGTCTCCAACTGGTCATCTCCTGTTTTCAACACACATCAAGAAAATACTAGAAATACATGTGAAATCTCTTTGCAGAACCTGGTGCCAGAGTCTTTTGCCAGAACAGCTTTCTCCTTTAAGGCATCCTGCTTCTCTTCACTCCCTTCTTTTCACAGATCTGATAATTGCAAGGTCTGAAGTAGATTTGCTGTGGTCATCCTGTCCCTGAGTATCACAGATGCTACTACTCCACTTCTTAATTTCTGCGCTGCACCTAGTAAATTCTGGTTGATGGGCTGCAGGACTTTCAGAAGGATACCAGCTATTTGTTTTGAATTTTCCACGTCCTTTAAATATCAATGATGACCCCTATGATTCATCTTTTATTTCCCATTCTAATTTCTCTAGGTTTAACCTCTGCCGCTGGCTGTCATTCTGCTTTTGCTAGAGTGGAGCACCTTTTGGCTATCAAATAATTGAAAGTGGACTCTAATATCAGTTCCCTGAGCAGATATGGTGATCCAGGCGGTGTTCTATTTTTTTCCATTCTGTCTCTCAGTCGGTGCCCAATGGAGTCAGGAGTGGTTGAGAAAAGGACACAACCCTTTTACCTCCAAACTGTTGTTTCTCTGCTGATTGAGAATTAAAAAAAAGGCCAAAGGATATTTGCGGTCCTAATGACAAACAGATACAGGGACGTTGTGCACTTACCTTATCAGTCACTGTTATGTTAATGATTGATGTAACTAAGGCGGTGGTTTGTTTCTTTAGCTTGGGTATGAGTTAGGATTGCTGTAGACAGAGCTAGAGACACATGAGGCTAAGGAAGAGGGCCTGCTGTCTGGCAATATATGCAGGAAACCAGTTTTTAGCTTTATTTCCTAAGGAAATTAGTGTTTGCTATGCTTTCTGTCTATATGCCTGTCCTCAGTTGAATTCAACAGTATTTGAAATGGGACCAAAATCTCAAAAATTAATTATGTTCCTACAAGTTGGCACTGGTCAAGATCTCAAGGGGCTAGAGATGGTTTCTTGTACCCTTGAGGGGGTCACAGTGACTGTGTGGGAGCCAGGGTAACAGTGCAGGATGTGGGTCAGCGGGCACAGCTTTTGCAGGAAATTGGGCATTTTTTTTCTTCTCTTGCTTACAGGAAACCCTACTCTCTGTGTACGCATGGGAGGGCATCGTGCAAGGGAATAGCTGCTGCTGCACATCACATTGGGGCTGCTTCAGGGGCAGTGAAAAGGATGAATTTCCTGACCGTGGGCTGTGGTTTTGAGGATGTAGTGGCCAACATGTTGGCTAGGGGTGCAGATTTAAGGCCATCAGCCTAGGTGGCAGTGGGACACAATTTAGCGCCAATTTTGTTTCTCTGTTTCTGTACTTTCATTCTCCTTCTGTGAAGGAAGAGGTGTTTGCTGGAAAGGATTCATCTAACTTAAGGTCTGTAGTCGGTGAAGCCAGATGATCCTTGGGCTAATTAAGGCTGAGGCTCTTGGTTGGGCAATAACATGCGGTTTCTTCTGGCGCGATTGTTTTTGCTCATTTGGTTCAGCACACAGGGAAGGGGAGTGGGTGCCAAGGAGATGGTTAGGACAAGCTGTTTGTATCTGGTCTTAAATAGGAAACAGTTTCTCCATCCTTGATTCCTTTGTCACTTTATTTGAGCTATATTAAGTGAATGTTATGCACAAGCTATTTTCAGAAAGTGGTAATTACAATAAATTTTCTTCTTCCGGTATTCTTTCATTTTCTCATGTATTTAAATGCTGGTAAGATATCGTCCAGACAAGATGATGATAAAATCTGATCATCTGTTACTGTTTAGTAATGAAAGCAAAATTGGAAGATTGTGTAGCAACTTTAAAAAGGGTACTTTGACAGTTTTTATTTTATTGGAGTTGTTCTAGTCTATTATTTAACAAACCGTCTCTTTATTGGTTAAAGAAGTGATTGCAATATTTCACAAGGAGCTCATTTTCCTTCAATTTCTATTCACACACGCAGCGTTCTTCTGATAGCTTTGTGCTCTCCTTCTCATGCTGATTCCTGATACAGCAGCTGCTGGAGAATCGTAATGAAATTTGGCGTTTCAGCCCCCTTTGCCGCCTGCCGTATCCAGTGCAGCGGCACAACCTGGTCGAGCATACGTGTTGCCACCTCAGCACGGGCTGGTGGAAATCTGGCCACTCCTGAGCCTGATAACCTTTCCTCTAATATCACTTATTTATATGCATACCTCTTTTTAAGTCACTGCATATAAGGCAAATAGTAGAACATTTTTTCAGGACCAAATGGGCATCGCTCCTGCAATGGGCAAAGCTAAATGTTTGTAGCAGAGGGAAAACGGGTATTAAGGCAGTTACCGTGTAATGGTGGTAGAACATTGCTGCAGTTTTTTCACCAAAGAAAACCATCATTTTGCTCTCTGCTGCTATAGACTACTCTGCCATTTTCAATCTAGCGAGTTGCGTGGTGAAAACTATATTAATTCGCATGAAAATCAGCCCTGATTTGAAACTCTTGGCAGGGAGTTCTGCAGGTTAATTGAATTAGAGTCTGTGCGTGCTGCTTTATCCTACCAATTTGTATCTTTTAGTTTTATTGATAGATCTTTTGCTTGCATAGTCAGAAGAAAATGAACAGGAGAGCCCAACCAGCTTTCTCATTCTTTTTCTGTGGTTCAATCGTCAGTGTTTTTTCCATTTCTCCTCTGTAAGGAATTTATTGAAACAGTTTTCTGCGTTCCTGCAAATACAACCAGGCAAATTGCATTTGGGTTGCAAAGGTTTCTGAGGTCTAACGCCATGCCTGTTACTGTTTATCTGGGTGAAAATAAAATAGTTCTTTACACCTACATGTTTATATAAGAATATATATGAATTTTTATGTTTTGCAGAGATAAGAAATTCTGGAATTTAAACATTGCTAATTTAAAGTGTAGCAAATAACTTACGTTTGTTATACAAGCTCTCAAAGGAACTTTTATAGAGGTTAAAATGAAAGGTAAAGGGGTGTGCTCTATCAGTATATCCCATCATTGTCTCTGCACAACAGCTTCTAGAAAAGGATTCTCCTCTATAGACCCCGTAGTCTATACCAAACACCGGCCCTGAACAAAAGTTGGCAGTTGGCGGTTGAACATCAGGAACTCCGTTCCGTGATTCTGTAAAGCTAGGAGGTGGTGTTTCTTCACCTCCTTCATTCTAATTATTTTTCTCACATACCTGACGAGGTGGGGAGCTCTCACTTCTGGTGCCAAGCACCTGGTGCATGTCAGATGAAACCTGCTCAGGGGACAGCAAGATGTGGTGAGGTTGAGTGGGACCATGCATCTCTTAAAGCGTAAGGTGAGCTCAGGGAGGACAGAAACCTCTCATGTAGCAGAAGGGCAAAAGCTCACTTGATCTCAATTTTCAGTACAGATGCAGATTGTGAATGCGGGGCCTCATGATCCTTCTGGATTTTTGGTTTTTAAGGAAAAATCAAACAAGTTACTACAGGGATAACTGGCTTGTGGTGGCCAAGTGTTCATAGCAATGTCGCTTTTTGATCCTGTTGCTGTGAAGCAGAGCTCAACAAGCATTGGATTGTTCACCCATTAAGAGGGAACATGAGCTGGGTCTAGAGCATCATCAGACACATTAGTTTTACCCTACTGATGGTGTGTCATTGCAGTAAGAATCCTGTTCAGTAGGAGAGGGCCCACAGGTTCAGACTCTTGGTGTGGGTGCTTGGCTGAGGAATCACTGCACAAGGCTACCCTCTGTGGGCTCGTGACTGAATGCCTGTAAGTCAGAATCCTGTCTAGACATAGTGATACCTCACTATGGTGATGCAGTGGGCTCATGATAGCTGGTCACTTGGGCTGCTCGTGGTTGGGACCAGAGTGGTGGACAGATGGAACACGACCTCTCCCCCATCGTGTACTACATGCTCGTGGGGCACCTGACATTAAATTGTAGTTGATTCTGGGTCAGAGTTTTGTACGTGGCAGAGCAACTCCCTTGCCACATTCTGTTGAGAATCAGCCCATGATACAAATTTTTGTAATTAATTTTTTTAAAGGTTTCCCAGAGAGGTGGTAGATGCCCCATCCCTGGAAACATTCAAGGCCAGGTTGGACGAGGCTTTGAGCAAGTTGATCTAGTTGAAGATGTCCCTGCCGATGGCAGGGGTTGTTGGACTAGATGGCCTTTAAAGGTCTCTTCCAACCCAAATTGTTCTATGATTCCACAATTCTCAACTTGGCTTGAAGACTTTGCCACCAAAAAGCCATTTGCACTCAACACCCCATTTCACTTCTCTGAAAGACAAACCGATTTCAGGGGGCATTTAATCGCCTGCCTGCTTTCAGCTGTGCTGTTGCTGTATACCTTTCTTAGCTGTCAGTTCTGAGGCTCTGTCTTTTTGGGAACCGAAAAAATGAATTTTCTGCTATGTACTGTGGTCTGGGGGATCCATAGGTTGGTGTATATTGCTGGACAGTATTTGTTCTTGCAGCTACCAGCCTTCAGATATTGCTTTTTATTGTAGCTCTGTACTCCCCATTAGTATTACTACTATTATTTTTAATATGTATGCTGGTGCTCTACTTGTCAGGTGGACCACGAGCAAGTACCTTGATGTCCTTTACAGTTTCCATGTAATCACAACATGTGTCAGGGCCAAATTTTACTCTTGCATAAACAAACATCATATTCACACGCCTTCCCTGATCAAAGTGATAGTCCTTTGCTTTACTTCAGGTAGATGGGAATGCGTTTAAGGTAGAGGGCATCATCAAGTTTATCCCAGCCCATTCCCTCTCCCTCCCCTCAGCCCCTAGCTCTATACTCACAATATGTCCGTTTTGCAGTCACAGACTGATAGAAGTTGAAAATTGTGATACAGAGATGAGGTTTTCCTGCCCTGGCCTGATGGTGGTCCTGGGAGGGGAGAGTCATGCTCCAAACCCTCACCAGCTTTTCCAAACCTGCTGCTTGAGGAACGTGGGGGATGTCTACAAGCAGCGTCTCAGCGGTGTGTGCAGTGTTGTGATGTTGCTGCAGTGCTCAGGAGCAATTCTTCTGGACGGTGAAAGGCACTTCTAATAAAAAAGCAACCATTTACCACGTGCTTTTTTAGAAGAGCTGGGTTGCCACTGGGGTAATCACTCTAATGGAACTGGAAAGGTGTCGTGCTACAGTTGTTTTCATATTTATGTGGTGCTCTCTTTGGCTATTATTTTACTTTTACTGGGTCCACTATTGTGTTTCCCAATTGGAGCTAAGCACTCCCGAGCCCTGGGGATTTTTGCAATTATTGCCACTGACAGAGCAAACAGGAGTGAGGAATCTAAGCCGTTGCTATAGAGGCTGTATATAACACAATACCAGTGGAGCACTGGGCATAATAACCGTAACATGAAAAATGAGCTATTGATTCTCTGCCCACTTCTAGAGAATGAAAAATTTCCTCCCAATCTGTAAGCCAGGCCGCTGACAGCATCGTCCTCCCGAGTGCTGGTCCACAGAGGTCTGACTCTGTCCTCTGGTCACCATTTAGTTTAGACTAATGAAAATGCATGCGTGTTTGAGGAAAAGGCTTGGCATAGGCTTACTGAGTGGCTGTACAGCATCACCCATGCAATGATTTCACGGTGCTTAGACGTGCAAGAGGCTGTTTTGACTTTGGTGGGTGCCTGTCCTGCTTTACCTCTTAGGGAGGAGGAAGGGCTGAATCACAGAAAGCGTCAAGAGGCAATTCTGGAATCTTTACTCATCTGGAGCATTGTTTCTACCTCTGCATAGCCACACTGTGCATAAACGTCCTACCTGATGCAAGCAAATATGTCATGATTTAAGTGACTGTAGCCTAATCATGCAAGAAATGTTCGGGAAAGATTAGCCCCCCAGTCCTGTGTCAGAAGTTACAGACAATAGGAGAATTGATCACTCCCATCCCTCACGAGCTAAAATTCATCTCTTTCCTTTGATGTGATCAACTATTTAGTCGTGCCTGAAATTTTCCTTTTGCTTGCCTGTACTGAGATTTTCAGCGCTGCCCAGTGAGGGTTTGCTCCGACCTCTTCTGTGTGCAGAGGCTTGGGGAGGTGATGGCCCATGGGTACATCTACCACGAGAACTGACATCAGTTTTCCTTTCCTTTCCTTGACATCCCTCTCACTGGTTTTAGGTGCCAATTATTGGGCAAATCGCCCGCACAAGGCAGTATTAATTTTTTTTGTGGGCAGCTGAAAGAGAAGCGCCGTGTGGATATCAGCAAAACTTGGCTGCTTGTTTCACCGGCGTCGGTGCCAGTGTTTCATTTGGTTTGCTCCACGCAGATTTGGGACCTTGTGCTTCATTTGGAATTTTGCTCGGGACTGAGCCCAAGCTCGGGAGATGACACTGCCAAGTTTTCTCTGGTTTTGTGTCAAGAGCAACTTTGGATTGAGGCTGGAACTGAACCAGGCACGTGATCTAACTCTTATTCCGTCTCATACGTTGAGGAAAGCCGGTCTTGTCTAGCCAAAATGGAGTCAGACAGAGGGTGCTGTATATTCCTCATGTAAGATTAAAGTAACATCCATCGAAATTTTCACTCTCCCTTTAATTCTTGGTCTCACGAAAGAACAGCTGTGGAGCAAACCTTCAATGTCAGTGAATGTTCTTTTNTGACTCTGCCCCTTTTGAATGTGTGGTTGAAGGAAGAGGATTGCGAGAGCAGCAAGTGCTGCCCTGTTGAATGCTGGGTGCCTGGAGCCACTGCATCCCTATAGCCTTGGGAACAGGTCCCCAAAAGCAGCACCTCTCCCCCTCTTTGAGTACTTTGAGGTGTTCTGCTGGGTGCTGGGCTGAAGGCTGCCACCTGAGGGTAATATATAAAAAGCCAAGTAAAATGTTTGATGTGTCAGCATTCCTGTTAATACAAATAATTAATGAATAGAATGATTTTTTAACCGAATTCCTTCTCTCAGAGAGAGAAATGATCTCACTAGAGGTATCTTGCTCTTTATTTGGGTACTTCTGCACTATTTGTCACATACCAAAAGAGGCATTGCGGGATAGGATTGGGATGGCATTTTAAAACCAATTTTCTAGCAAAAAACCCCATAGCATGAGACTCTCAAGTGTGAGCAGTAGGTAAGTGTAACCCCACAAACAGTCAGGAGGACCAGGCGAACGACTGCTCTGTGTCTGCAAATACCTTTTGTGCCCTGCTGTTACCTCCCCTAGATCATCCTCCCTCCATTGACTCGTGCCAAAGCGTCTGTGTGCCGCAGTGCTGAACATTTCTGCCTTGATGCTGGGTCTCTAAAACCAAAGAGCCCTTTCCATGGTCTTCTGCTGAGCTCTGCCTCCAGCACAGAGGGAACACCTTAGGCACAGGCCATTAGGTTTTACGTTCCCGGCTGTAGCTCCTGTTATTTTTCCACATGCAAATTATCTGTGCTGTTGACAGAAATTAATTTGTCCAAACTGGGAAGACCAAGAGGGATATTTAAGGGTATATTCTTGTTTTGGATGGAGAGCCGACTCCCACTTACTCATAACTAACAAGTTTTATTTTTAGCATTTGGATGCAGAGTGATAAACAGGCATGGAAAATAGAAAAAAGCAACACACAAAGCTAACCTCAAATTCGGTTTTCAAATGTATAGAGATATCACTCTATTTCATGGACTTCCTGATATCTCTTGTCCTATCGGTGCATGTTTCTGAGCTCTGTGCTGAATCAATCTATTTGCTTTCCCTCTTGGGCTCCCTTTAAAGCAGCACCTGACCGATGCTGATCAGCCGAGAGAGATGTGATATGTGACCTACCCACTCGACTTACAGCAAATCAGGCTCCACACAGTCTATTTTTAGAAGTCCAGTTTCTGTGTTAGGCTCCTGGAATTCTGTGTTTGCTTCATCTGGAGTACGGCAAAAAAAAAAAAAAAAAAAAANAATTTCTGAGGCAAAGCTCCTTGGAATAAAATTTGGTTTAATAATGGAAGTGCATTAAAAATTTATGTGAGGAACGGGAATTTATGTCTCTCTGGGAAGTTAAGATTTAAATACAATCTACCTGAAGCAGATATTTGAGATGTAATAAACACAAGATTAACGTGGAATGTTTGAGCCCTGTTGAGGTCTCCAAACCCATCCTGTCTAAAAACCTTTCTGTACAGAAGCTGGTTACCACGCTTCCCACTCACAGCTTTTTTCTCTTTTCTAGCAAAACTGAAAACACCCTCCCTCCAGTTTTTTTCTTGGTGATTCGAAAGCCTCTTACCTTTCTTGTTGCCATCTTCTGCCCAATTTTCCCACTGCCCTGTGCTCGTTGTGTGCTTATTAATGTGTTGCTGCCGAGGTGCCAGTGATGCTGCCTGCAAAGGAGCGATGACCTCCCAGACTTCTCTGCCTACGTTAGTGCAGCTTGGAGGGATGGGTGGCTATTTTGCTATAGAAGCCACTTGTGCCTGGTTAGCGAGGCTGATAGATGAGAGCCTTTCCTGAGCTGCTGGGTTTTTGGGTGAGTTTTTTAGCTGCTGGATATTTACATTCACATTCTCTTGTTGAAGATCGGTATTCTGTCCACATCTTCAGTGAATTGCATTTTACTGATTTTTGGGCTGAGTTATCAGAACCGCATTGAATTTTAATTCATGTGCTCCAAATCATCAGTAGCATCTTTCAGATTCCTTTCAGAATTCAAATTTCCTTTATTTTTTAGATATATTTTCTTTTCCCCCCTAGAACTTAAATTGTCAATGAAAGTATTGGCTAAGCCTCAAAACTCACTCTTATGGGTTTTGCCTCTGAAATATTCTGAAATATTTTTGGCAAAAGATACCAGATTTTCAGTGATCTCCCTTTGAATGCACATTTTCAATTATCTTCAAATCACATGTGTTACATACAAATTAGAACACAAACAGAAAGGTAGATAGGGAGTGCCATGGAAAAGACTGTCATTTCTGTTCTTCCATCCCAGCTGGAAGCAGGAAACTCTGATTATCAATGAGTATTTTCTGGTTCAGCCCTATTTTGTAGCCCTGCCTCAGCCAACCTTTGAGTTCAGAGCAAGGATTTCAAAGCAGATAACCCACAAAAAGTTAGTATGTGTGACAATATGAAATGGGGCACACTGAGGTAATAGATATTTTTAAAGTTGGGTTTAAGAAAATGAAAAAAAAAGGTAAGACCTTTAAGATCATCAAGTCCAACCATAAACATAACACTGCCAAGTCCACCACTAAACCACATCTGTCAAACCCAGCTTTACATGTCTTTTAATTACCTCCAGGGATGGTGACTCAACCACTTCTCTGGGCAGCTCATTCCAATGCTTAATAACCTTCTCAGTGAAGAGATTTTTCCTAATATTCAATCTAAACCATTTCCTCTTGTTCTATCAAGAGGAGACCAACCCCCACTTTCCCTACACCCTCCTTTCAGGTACTTGTAGAGAGCGAGAAGGTCTCCCCTCAGCCTCCTTTTCTACAGGCTGAACAACCCCAGCTCCCTCAGCTGCTTCTCAGAAGGCTTGTTCTCCAGACTCCTCACCATCTTTGTTGCCCTTCTCTGGACCTGCTCCACCACTTCAGTGTCTTTCTTGTGCTGAGGGGTCCCAAACTGGATACAGCACTCAAGGTGTGGCCTCACCAGTGGCAAGTACAGGGGGAACCAAAAAGGTTCTATGATTCTATATAATTTAATTCTGGGTTCTAAACACAGGGCTGAGAATCCAGAGCTTTAAAGCTTTACACCTGGTTCTGTGACTCGGCAGTGCAAAAGGGGAATTGTGTTCTGGATCACTTTGTCTTCTTTTAACAAAACTACGTGTGGGCAAAGTGCACTAATTTACCAGTGTGTTGGCATAACATTTTTAAAATTTACTTGTGCCCACACAAGTTGAAACGGAAACTATTAATGTTAAGCATTACCTTTTTTGTTTTGTTTTGTTACATCACAAGGTCTAGCTCCTGCACTTAAATCGGTTTTCAGTCTTACATATCAATCTTATTTTTTCACCCAACTATCTTTTATTCCAGTTTGCTTCTTGCCTTTTATAGCTCTAGTAAAATCTATGTAGTTTTCGTGGTCTGCTTAATATACTCTCCCAATATTTAATTTGTTGGAGGTTAACAGCATTCTGGTTGAAATTTCTGTCATTTCAGAAATAGTATCAAAGGCGAAAATGATAGACAGGGGAAATCGTGGGTATTTTTAAACCTAAAAGGCTAATTTAGACTAAATGCAAAATGGATGTGAACAACTGCCCTAGTATTTTCACAATAGACAACCAGATGCCGTCTGAAAAAAACCCCAAGCCCTAATATCCTCATTTCTTTTTATGCTAAAACATTGGCAGGTATTGATGTAGGAAGCAAACTAACTCATTTGAACTAAATTGGGCAGTTCACACTGAACAAGAGGCGTTCAGCTGCAGTTGCATAAAACATGGTACAGAGACCCCTGGATCCTGGAAAGCAATGAGTGAAATTGCCTCAGAACGATGTGTTTGTTTGTTAAATTATTGTTTTTGTGTAAATACCGCCCACTTTTGAATTTATTTTTACTGAGATTTTTCTGTCTGACTCTGCTCTCACTTCCAGTGTGCAGACTTGTGTAATGGGATCTAGAACTTGCCAGCGTAGGACAGGGAGTAAGGAGCATGGTAGTGTCTACTCTGACCAGCCTCTCAACTACTCATTTGGACATACAGGGAAAAAAAAAAATCAAAACACAAAGTTTTGAGTATTTGTCCAGAGATATATTTGGGTTTTGCCATGGGGGCAATGATTTGCCATTACCGTGGTAGTAAGAAATTTAGTCTTGGTTAAGACTGTTGTCTTGAAAACCCTGGAGATTTATATTCTCGATGGATGTGATTGTCATCACAGCAAAAAGACTGCACTGAAGGGTTTTCCGTGGAAGTGAGAGAGGAAGAAAACTTTGGGTACCAGGAGTGCCTTTTGTTCTGATGTATTTTTAGCATTGATCATGATCTGTTAAGAACAGGAGTGGAACGCTGGCTAGGATATACTGATTTGTTATTTTCTCCAGAAGTTATTTTTCTGTACCTTATGAATATGCCCTGTGTGTAGCTAAAACATTCTGCTTAGATTAGTTACATCCTCTCTGAGGATCAGTCCTTCTTCCACCCCTGGCTATGTTGGAGTCACTTGTCACCTCATCTGTTGGTTTTTTTTTTTTTTCCCATAATATATCCATCTTGGAACGCTCATCCCGTTACTAACAGCACAGCCTGTTATCAAATTTGGTCTCTAGATAGGCAGACACAGTGAATGACTGGTCTGATTCAGCTCTGTTAATTCAGATGTAACAAAGTTCCACAAATTTATTATTATTATTATTATTATTATTATTATTATTATTATTATTGCAAGTTACGCCAGAATCAAGGCTACAGAGAAGCCATCCCTACCACATTAATTGAAAGTTTCAATCAATGTATGGAATGAATACATAGGCATTTAATATCCTGAAACTCTTCAAGTCAGGGAAATTCATGATGGATGAACTTCTTGAAAGTTCAGTCACTTTCTAATCTCGGGGTTTGATCCAATGATTTTCATAAAGAAAATTATTTTAAATTTAATTGGTTGACACAAGTCACATTAAGGATGGTGAGGATTAATTGTCTTTGTGTATAAGCTTTTTTGATCTGCCAAATGCCTTTGCAAGAAGCATCAAATAAGGCCAAAAAAACCCAACACCAAAAGGCATTAGAAAATCAAAAGAGGAAGGAAAAAAGAGCCCACTGTGGTCTTTGAGTTTCCCTTTTGTAGCATGATTTATTGCTCTCTCAGTTTTGTTTCAGGCCCCAGCTTGGAGGACAGTAGCTTACAGTGCGACCACGTAGGCTGGCTTGACAGAGATGCATGTTGGATCTGTGATGTAGAGAAAGCTGGAAGGGAAGGTGGCTGAGAGTTCAGGGAAATGAGGCAACCTTCTTTCTTTCTGTTTTTTTTTTTCCTCTCTCTTTCTCTGTTTCTTTGTTTCTTTCTTTTTTCCTCTTTTTTTTTTCTTTTAAGTAGTTTATGCATAATGTCATGCATTTGCTAAATTATTCATTTTCCCTAGGCCACTGAAAGTTAACATCTGCTTGTCCTCATTATATTTTTGCATTATTTACTACTTATATGGCAATCTAACTTCATGTCATTGATTTCCTTTAATGACCAATAGCCCATAAATCAGCAGCGAGATAAACAACTTCCAGTAGTATCACCATGCATTGATATTTATCTTTACAGTGGATATGAAACNCCATCTTGGAACGCTCATCCCGTTACTAACAGCACAGCCTGTTATCAAATTTGGTCTCTAGATAGGCAGACACAGTGAATGACTGGTCTGATTCAGCTCTGTTAATTCAGATGTAACAAAGTTCCACAAATTTATTATTATTATTATTATTATTATTATTATTGCAAGTTACGCCAGAATCAAGGCTACAGAGAAGCCATCCCTACCACATTAATTGAAAGTTTCAATCAATGTATGGAATGAATACATAGGCATTTAATATCCTGAAACTCTTCAAGTCAGGGAAATTCATGATGGATGAACTTCTTGAAAGTTCAGTCACTTTCTAATCTCGGGGTTTGATCCAATGATTTTCATAAAGAAAATTATTTTAAATTTAATTGGTTGACACAAGTCACATTAAGGATGGTGAGGATTAATTGTCTTTGTGTATAAGCTTTTTTGATCTGCCAAATGCCTTTGCAAGAAGCATCAAATAAGGCCAAAAAAACCCAACACCAAAAGGCATTAGAAAATCAAAAGAGGAAGGAAAAAAGAGCCCACTGTGGTCTTTGAGTTTCCCTTTTGTAGCATGATTTATTGCTCTCTCAGTTTTGTTTCAGGCCCCAGCTTGGAGGACAGTAGCTTACAGTGCGACCACGTAGGCTGGCTTGACAGAGATGCATGTTGGATCTGTGATGTAGAGAAAGCTGGAAGGGAAGGTGGCTGAGAGTTCAGGGAAATGAGGCAACCTTCTTTCTTTCTGTTTTTTATTTTCCTCTCTCTTTCTCTGTTTCTTTGTTTCTTTCTTTTTTCCTCTTTTTTTTTTTCTTTTAAGTAGTTTATGCATAATGTCATGCATTTGCTAAATTATTCATTTTCCCTAGGCCACTGAAAGTTAACATCTGCTTGTCCTCATTATATTTTTGCATTATTTACTACTTATATGGCAATCTAACTTCATGTCATTGATTTCCTTTAATGACCAATAGCCCATAAATCAGCAGCGAGATAAACAACTTCCAGTAGTATCACCATGCATTGATATTTATCTTTACAGTGGATATGAAACAAGATGATTTACAGAAACCCCACCTACACATGCAACACCTACGTGTTTTCAGCTGTTTTTTATGCTCATGCTATCTGAAAATGGATTTGGCATTAGAAATGTGCCTTCACAATATTGATAACAATAAAAAGGCATCCCACTGAATTATTGTAAAGTTCTGGCTGTAGGAGTCTGTGCATAATTACCTCTCTTGTGTACTATAGGTGGTATTTATCTCCCTTAATTTGAGTTGTCTGAAAGTCCAGGCTCTTTCCACAATCGGTGGAGTGTGATGAGTAGTCCCAGGGCAGTTCTTCCCATCCTACGAGAACTGCCCAAGGTGGGTGAATCAGAGACACCTATGGAAGAGTATTTATTTCCATGAACTTAGAGAGGATCTTGCTTTTACACAGCTGCAGTTTGAGGAGATTAATCCTGTTGATGGGAATGGTTATGTTAGTACTGTGTCATGTCACCTCCCTGGGCAGCCTATTCCAATGTCTGACAACTCCTCCTGTGAAAAGTTCTTTCCTAATGTTCAGCCTAAACCTGCCCTGTTGCACCTTGAAGCCATTCCCTGTCATTCTATCACTAATCACCTGTGAGAAGAGACCAGCACCAACTTCTCTACAATGTCCTTTCAAGTAGTTGTAGAGAGTGATGAGGTCTCCCCTCAGCCTCCTCTTCCTCAAACTAAACAGTCCCAGCTCCTTCAATCACTATTTGTAGGATTTGTTCTCCAGGCCCCTCACCAGCTCCGTTGCCCTCCTCTGCACTCACTCCAGCTCCTCAAGATCTCTCTTGTGTTGAGGTGCCCAAAACTAGACACAATACTCAAGGGGTGGCCTCCCCAGTGCCGAGTACAGGGGGACAATCACCTCCCTATTTCTACTGGGCACACTATTTCTCACACAAGCCAGGATGCCATTGGCTTTCTTGGCCACCTGGGCACACTGCTGGCTCATGTTCAGCTGCTTGTCAGCCAGAACCCCCAGATCCTTTTCTGCCAGGCAGCTCTCCAGCACACTTCCCCAAGCCTATGCACACATGGTTTCATTAGAAATTAAAGACAGGTCATCAACATTTTTGTCACTCAACTACAATATTACCAGCCTGAAGACATTTATGATATATGTTTCAGTCTTCCAGAAATTCAAATGTGAGCTTCAGGCAGAAAAAGAAGTAAGAAAAACCCTAGTGCCCACGGCTCATGTTAAATTATTGTGTAGGTGGAGTTCCCTCAGGAGACCCTATCGGTGTGCTCCTTCGTGTCTTCCAGAGAAAGTTGAAAAATCCCAAAGGATGGGAGGCTCGGTCTCTGCTCCAGCATCACTGTATGTTAAAAACAGTGATAGCTTTCTCACATGATGCTCTCCTGGCCCTCTTCTTCCTGGTTTCCGTTAAAATGCAGAACTTGTTGTTTCCTTCCAAGGTGCTCGGTGTGACGCCCCTTGGAGGAGAGGCTGCCATTGCTCTGTGTGGCTCGCTCTTCCTTCTTGATATTCCCATCGTGGCTTTGTATGGGATGAATAAGTTGGGGAGGCAATTCAACTGGAATTGTTTGAAGCAGGGGATGATTATGATTTTCCGCAGCGAATGTAAGTCTTGGCGTTGTCAGACAATAACTCATCCTGGGTTCTTCTGATAAATTGGCTCGATCATGGCTGATGAGCACAGTATAGCCACAGTGGCTGTGGCAGCAAATCCTTCAGAATCATTGCAAATGTGTTCCTCTCCAAATAAAATGATAGAGGATTTTTTTTTTTTTTTATTTTATTTTTCCTCCAGTGAAACCTTTGACTGATGCCACGGACTGCTTTGGCATGACTAAAAATTCACTCTGTCCGTTTTCATTCAATATCTCCTATTCAGGCCACACAATGTCCCTTTAATGAAACCATTTAGGAAAATGATTCTATTTTGCGGTAATACTGGCAGGCCAGGGAGGTTCATGCTTGTTAAGCAAACTGGCTCATATACTGACCAAATCACTGCTGCAATACTCCCTTTGAGAAGGCATTTACCACTAAATGTTTGTTAACACAGTGAGAACACTGGCTGTTTCTAAACTTTTGCAAATCTAATAAAGAGAAGTCCTATCCTGGAATATCTTTTTTAGCAGGTGAACTCAGGAGCCATTAAGAGGCCAGGGCATTGTTAGCAGAGAGGAGAAAATAAAATATATGCTGAAAAGAGAACATAAGATTAAAGATAATAGTTCTGCTGTAGGGGCCCCTTTAGGCGATGGGGAACAATAGGATGAGGTTTGTAACATTCTTCTCCTCCTCTCCTAGCCTAAAGAAGTCTTCATGTGCAAAATATTTTTAATCTTGTTTTCTATTTCGAGACTCCGTTTCACAAAGTCATTTTTATACATCCCAGTATAAACACTGCAGCAGATTTAAGAGGGATTTTGTGTCTGTCAGAATTAGGTGCATCAGTCTGTGTGTGAGGCTGGGAAATGTTAGGAGGCAATCGTAGTGAAAAACAAACACACACAAAAAAGGCAAACATCAAGTATGGAATAGTTTTATGTTTCAGATAAGTGACTTTATTCCCAAGGCTGACTAATGACGGAGGAGAGAGAGGTTATTTAGTGGTTATCACAGACGATGGATGATTGGGGCTTTTGGGTTCTTTTTCTTTGCTGACTCATTTTCTGGCCTTTAATGAGTCAAACTCTGTGTCATTGTAATCTGTAAAAATGGGTGTAATAAGTGTGTGTATCCCAGAAGCATTCTGAGTCTTAATTGACGTTGGTAAAATATTATGATATTTTTGTTTGTAGACACTAAAATGAAAATAGCTAACAGACGCACCATCTCTTTCCATGTGAACATTTCTGCATGGAAATACACTCTTGTGGACCCAAATCTTTTGGATTTTCTTTGCTTTTCCTTAGTTTTTATACTTTGCGGATCAGGCAGGGAGCTAAGTGTTTCCACAGGTGCAATGCCACTCAAATCTAACATTTGAATCTTTCCATGTTTCTCTTTCTTTCTCTTTCCACATAAGTGCTTTTATGTTGAAATTTAAGGTTTCACCAAATCGAGCTTTCTCCTTGACAATTGCTGTAGCTCTATGCTGCCAGGTCTTTGGGAGCATAAATGTGTTAAGTTCCTCTCCCATGAAAGTCCGGGACAAAATTCCACTGATAGTCAGTAGGGCAGGATCAGATTCGATATGAAGAAAACTCCATTTCCTGCTAATAATCTGTTTTGCTCTCCAGACAAATTGCAGAGGTGCCTTTAAAACAGATGTCTAAATCTGATCGTCTGCTTGTTTTGTTCTCTCTAAATAACCTGCAAAAAATTACATTTATAAGGTTCGGTTCTGCAGATTGTTATCAGCATTGTTGCCGCTCACTCAAAGGTGACCCTCTTTATAAATAAGGATTACTTCTTAGAATAGAGTCTGGAAGAATAAAACGCTAAAATCCTCATAGCCGTTTGTATTTCAGACCAAATTTCATGTCAGTCATCTGACTGCATTTGCTTTGACTGCAGCAAAACTTCGTAAATAGAAAGCAGACGAATTAATAGTGAACTAGACTAAACTAGGAAAGTTTGAAGAGATGCTAAAAGAAAAAAGATCTTGGGCAAGTAGAGAGCATGGTTTGAATGAGAGAGCATATTTTATCATGTTGGAGGGCACTATGATTATGTGATTAGTAATACACAATGCAGCCCCAACCCTATTCTATGCAGTGGTCTGAAGTTGTACTAAACAGAATATAAACAGAATCTACAAGTTATTTCCAAATAGGGATTGCACAATGCAAGTTAAGGGAAATACTAATAAAGAGGGATAGAAATTGTGAAGCGGAGACATGGTTACGGTGCGGGTTCCAGGAGAGAGAGACTGAAGTGCTGAGCATTTCTTGCAGCATCTTTGATGAGATTTTGCAAGGTTCAGAGCTGGGCAAACACAAATCACGGGAGAAAAATTGGCAGAGATGTGGGACCATATTCTGACTGTTTTTCTACAGAAGCCTATCTTTAGCATCTGAATTTGAGAAAGTGATCAGTGATTCAGGCCACCTACAATCCAGCGCTGCCAGACCCGGCTGTCTGCACTGTCAGTGGAGAAAAGCAGTCATGATACCTAAATTAGCTACCGGCAGCAGATTATACTGCATACAGCCCCGAATTTAGGAATGGAAGTAAGTTCTTGTACTGTTTAACTAAAGAAGGCTGTTGAAACAGCTGGGGACCCAAAAGGATGAAAGCATGCATATTGCTTGGCTCCGATTTCCTAATTTAATATCTATGGAGGAACTCAAAAATCTGCTTTACTTTAAGGTAAAATTTAGGGGAAAATATTACAAGGAGGAAATAGAAAGCAATGTTGGTTTCTGCAGTGCCCTTACATGTCTGGGGCAAGGATTTAAAGCCATGCAGCATGGGAAAAAACTAGGTGTTCAGAGAGGAGCATTAAACCAGAAGAAGTGCAATGGCCAGTGCAGAACCACAGCTTGTAGAAAAAAAAGGCCAAGCAGGACTGTGTTTAGCTGATATGGTGATTCCAGCAAACCTATTTATCAAGGATCGTATATTCACTGTTGCTTTTCATCCTTTTAACATGGTTGCTTATTAAGAAGGTGCTTTTGCGTTGTTTTCCTTTTTTTGTAGCTGTATTTTGGTTTTGACTCATTGTCACGCTATGAAATCTTAGCGCTAATAATAATTACAGATGGATTTTAGTTGTCCCACGTGGGTCCATTATGCTCACTCTTCCTTGCTCTTTCCCTACTCCCCCCCTACTTTATCTAGTATATTGTGCTTAGTTTTGTGTACAGTAGTGCCTAATGAATTTCACGGGTGAATAAAAAAAAAAAAAACTTGTGCAAATAAGAGTGGGAGACAAAGAATAAAGGAAAGGGGGGGGAAATAAGGATGCTTCAGCTCAGAAGTGTAGAAAAAGCTAAGAAAATTGTTGAAGACAGCCTGTATTACACAATTCTCTTGCATAGTGCTGACAAAGATGATTTTAGCCTCTTGATTTAAAAAAAAAAATAAAATTTGGAAGACAGTGGGTGGCTTTCCTAATGGCTCAGTGGGTTTTGGCTGACTAACACTCTGAGTCTTAAAGTATATGAGCAAAGTACTGTTGTTATCTGTCAGGGAGGACCTGATTGCTGTGCCCAAGAATTAAGCAATGTTTAGATTGAAATTCAGTTGGCCTGATGTTGGGTGGCTACATCTGAGCTAGTACTTGATCTTCTGCCAAACCCAGGGGAAACCTCATCAGATTTTTTTTTTTCCCTGAGTGGGGCCTCTCAGACCAAGAAGATGAATGCTGTCAGTCTCTCAATCTCACATTGCCTCAGACAGGCACAGAAGATCTACCTGCTTTTTAATGATATAACATACCAAGACTCCGTCTGATTCTGCCCACTGTAAATGGAAGGAGTAGGGTGGATCAGAGAGCTCTGGACATGCTCAGCTGCAGGTGAGAGATTTGTGACAGTAGAGATCTGCCTCTGAAATGAGCCCGTGGGCAGTTGATGCGTATCCAAGCCTGGACCATCATTAACAAATAATGCTGAACTTCTTTCAAAAAAAGAAATTATATGAATGGCATTCACAGTGCTGCTGTTCTCACTTTCCAGGGAGAGAAAACCCCAACCTCGTCAAACAGCAAAACAACGAAAGATCAAAAAGATCTGGGTTGTTATATCAAGGCAGAGGTTGCTGTCAAAAACCCCTGAGGGCTTATGGTATTGATTTTACCTGGAAGGTTTGGGGAGTTTTTGGTGAAAGGCGGTGGGTGGTAGATAGAACATATTTTATGATAGATGGAATCAGAGCTCAAAAGACTTGTAGAGTCCTGTATGTCTTCTTTTCCTTACCGGCTGGGCCAGCGTCCCTGCCTGGGAGCGTAGAATGAACAGCTAATCTCTTCCAAGCAAGCCAAAATTATCTTTTCTCACCCCAGTGGATGTAATGGCTGGTATTTCAGACATCAGTTCATGCACCATGTGGGTGCACACTGTGTTTATTGTTAAGAGTGGAAAAGACCAATTAAATATGTGACGTATTAAGTATGACTTCCAGATTCTCTCCTGAACAACTTCCCAAAATGGACAGCTAGATGTTTCCCACTGAACTCACTGGCTGATAATGCTGGTATTTGTGATGCACAGGAACATCTTTTACTCAACATTTTTTATATGCTAGCTTTGATTTCTGCTTTAGCATCTTGGAGAGCCTGACGTTGTAACTGGCTTTCTCAGTTCAGTCAATACATTAGGAGAAATACCACTCGGAGGTCATAACATACTGTTCCATCTGCTCTGTCCTGGCCTATATCCTCAGCTGGATTTGCAAATCGGGTCACGGCCATAAACGTTATGTGGGAGCCAGAACTCAGGAATTACAATACCAGGTCAGAGCAGTTGTCTGCCTTGTCTGAGATTATGTCTGGCAGAGTTGGCACCATGGGCCTCAGGAAAAAGGAGTGTGCTGGAGACCCATATAGGACCATACATGTGTTGGGAAGATGAATGGTGGTTTTGTGCCTTCATATCTCTGTGTTAAGGACAGACTGAACAGGACAAGAATTCCCTCGTGTGCTGGCCCGTGGCAATGTGCCCTGTGGCATAACTCTGTGGGAGCAAAACAAACAAACAAAAAGTGTGTAATCATTACTCTCTGGAAAGAAAAGAGAGAATGAGTGTGTTTGCATGTCTTTCTGTCTCTTTTTCCTCCTTCTGTCTCCCCCAACCTCTTTTGAATTTGATCACTGATATTTTATTTTTTTTTAATGCAATTTCATAAAGAGGTAGAGAGCTCAGTGACAATGGAATTCTGTCAAATCTGTGAAATCTGGGGGAGAGGAGAGAGACTTCAAATGAGGGAAAGGCACTAACAAGCAGACTGCAGTCGAGCACAAACCTTTGCAGGCACCACCAAGCCCATATCATGGAAGGTAGAAATGTCCCTTGGAAGGGACTTCTGGAGGTCTCTAGGCTAGGCTCTTGTTCAAAACACCAAACTACATCAGATCAGATTTGCTTGGCCTGAGTCTCAAACACCTCTAAGGCTGGAGATTTGACACCTGCCCTGGACCGCCATTTCCAGTCCTATGCTATTGGGCAAATGGAGAAGCTTCTCCTGATATCCAGTCTGAATGTGGGGCCATTTACCCAAGATTGAGAATCATAGAATCATAGAATTGTCTAGGTTGGAAGGGACCTTTGAGATCATCTAGTCCAACCATCAACCTAACTCTGATAAAAACCAACAACCCATCACTAAACCATGTCCCTGAGCACTCTGTCAACCTGTCTTTTAAATACCGCCAGGGATGGTGCCTCAACAACTTCCATGGGCAGCCCATTCCAATGCTTAATAACTCTTTCAATGTAAAAATTTTTCCTAATACCCAATCTGAACCTCTGTTGGAGCGACTTGAGGTCATTTCCTCTTGTCCTGTCATCTGTGACTTGGGAGAAGAGACTGACCCCTGCCTCTCTACACCCTCCTTTCAGGTAGTTGGTAGAGATCAAGAAGGTCTCCCCTAAGCCTTGTCTTCTTCAGGATGGATAAGGCTGGAGAAGCTTTTGTCTCCATCATCTTTACTACTGCCCTTTGGGTAGTGGCAGGCTGAGGTTAGATTCTCCCTTAGCCTCCTCTTCACAAAACAAGCTGATGTTGGGTCAATCAACCCCAAGAAAAAGAAGTCATAGGCAACCGGTACCCTCAGAATTACTTTGTCTTTTATAAAATGAGACATCCTGCCCTTCCTGCAAATATTTATAAATGCAGCACTGCAATGCATTTATCTCTACTTTTTCCTATAGTCCTTGAAGAGTAACAGCTATTGGTACAAGAACACCTACAAGTGCTTTCTTTCAAAACAAATGGTAAATTGCCTTTTCTTATGTCAGTATTAAAGAACAGAAATCAGTTGTCTATCTACCAGCTTTATGTATTTCATGAGAAGTTCAGATACTGTCCTCTCCAGTGCAGTTTTGAATCAGTACCTTATTTGCAGAGTTTATGTAATGCCTTGTTGATAGTGCTCCCTTAATGTTTGACAGTTTGCATTGCAGAGCTGGGTTTTAAATAACTTCCAAATTGCAAGCTTATTATTGTTTTGCTATTTCCCCCATTGCCTTTCAGAAAATCATTAAAATATTTCCATTTTATTTTTCCATAAAGAATTGTAACAGCTGTTGGTTACACAGGAAAATCAAGGCATGAATAATACCAGATAATGTAAAAGAAATCTAGAGATTTGCCATATTTCCCATTAATGTTGATTTACATTATTTTGGGCCAGTGGTGGGCTAGGTTTTAGTAACTCTATCTCACTGCAACCTAATAAGTTCCATTTAGTAGATTGTATGTTGTTTATCTGTAAAGTTGTACTCTTTTCTGTACTTCCACCAAAAAAAAGACAAAAAGAAAAAAAAAAACTCTGATGCTTTGAACACTAGCTGCTGTGGTTCGTGGCATTCACTAGGAACTCATGAGGTGAGCGCGGATAAAAGAGGCAGCCGACAGATGAGCACTTTCTGTGCTTTCCTTTGAGATGTCCTGGGAGCTCTGAGGGCTGTTGGTGGACCCTTGGGAACTCTGTGAGGTTGTTCAGGGTGCTGGCTGTAGCTGGGAAAGAGTAGCTACAGGAGGCCTGTCTTCCAACAGACTCTAGCAGCTTCTAATGAGCTCTGCCAGCTATTCCTGATCAGACGGTGCTTTGACTTTGTGTTTTTTTCCAGCTGACTTCTAGTTAGGGAAGATCAAGCACCCTTTCAGCAGGTGCTATGGAGAAGCCTATATAGCTGCTGACTATATAGGCTACTGCTCCCAGCCACAGTTGATGTAGAAGTGGTCCAGAAAGAGACTGGGTGGTTCTTCTCCAAGACCCTGAAGATACAAAAGCCTTAACCCCTAACTGTACTACCAAAGGATGTGCTGTCAGTCTGTGCTTCTCAGGTTGAGAAATGGAGATTTCCATGGTGGCAAAGGCAGAAACTGGTGATTTCTGGCCTCGGGAGAAAGGCTTCTGCTCCATCTGCAGATCTGCAACTGCAGAATAGCCTCAGTTCCCTGGGAGCTCTGTCCAATGAAGCATCTGAGCCAGCTGAGCATGAGAAAGAAGGTTGATATTAGTGGGTGACTCTCTCCTGTGTGAAAAATGACTACTTTACCTGCTGTCTAGGGATGTTTTCTGCTTTCCAGTGACTCAGGTGTGGGATGTTGTAGGCTGTCCAGCCCTTGGATTATTACCCACTTCCATGTGAGCACCCATGGTACACAGGGAAACTTGGAGCATATCAACTATGGCTACGTGCCTTCACAGGTCATGGTTGAGGACACGTGGCCCAGATGGTTTTCTCCTTTAGGGAGAAGGGCTAGAGGAGGAGTGGACAGATCCTGTAGGTCAGCAACTACTTGCACAGCTGGTGTCAGTATCAAGGATCTGACTTTTATGACAATGGAATCTTCTTTGGAGATCAAAGATAGCTGCAAAAAGACAGGATCTGCCTGACCAAGTGGGGCAAAAACATCATATGAATGACAGGAGAAGGCAGTGATGATCCACAATGGGTTTTGCTTTTTTCAGTGAGAGTGTCTGAAAACTGGCACTGGCTGCCCAGAGAGGCTGTGGACTCTCCATCCTTGCAGCTATTCAAACCTGGCTGGACATGGCCCTGGGCAACCTGCTCTAGCTGACCCCACTTTTGAGCAGAGGTTGGATTAGATGATCCTCAGAAGTCCCCACCAGCCTCAGTGATTCTGCAGCTCTGTGAGAAACCATTCATTCTTTTCCTTTACATCACTGAAGCAGCACACTGCAGTGAGGAACAAGATACATGGTTTCTGGGGATGTGCTTGGAGTTTACATGAAGAGACAACAAGCGGGAATGGTTTGCAGCACAGCTTTCCCAGAAACGTATTTGCTTAAAGCAATGTACATTTTAGAGAGGGAAATAATCTACCTTGAATTGCTTAATTATTGGCAATAAAAGAAACCACAAGGCTGACCTGCAAATTACAGGGATAAAAAAACCTAAGTGCAGGTTTAGACTTCACTGAAGCTTTGTTGAAACTCTGTAGGTATTCCAAGTGTATGTTTAAAAATGTCAAATTAATAAATAACAGCTACTTGAGCCATCTACTCTTCTTAACTGCAATTAGTGGTACACTGCAATCTGCTTTCTGAAAGAATTGGAAATCTTCCAAACACAGAACAGGCCACAGGATTTTGGTGCAGTTGGTAGAGATGAAGTGATGTGATGTCCTTGCAGGGTGGAGGAAGAAAAGCCAAAAGAGAATTGCCAGGCAGATGCTCAATGGGAAATGTCTGGATTTCAGCTCAAGCTGGACACAGGAAAATATTTCACAGGCTCATAGTGAATAGCTGCTGTTACATTTAAGGCAATGCTTTGAAGACATCTTGAACATCTCTTCTAAAAAGAGCAGCATAAAAGAATAAAAAAATAGTGTTCTTCACTAGTAAATGGTATTCCGTATAGGTCATTTGCCAAGTGCTCAATTTTGTTATTCGTACATTATATGTGATTAAACGCGGTTTGGGACAGTTAGGTTTAACACCTACAGGAATGGTTTAGAAACCATCCAAGGAATGTAGGAAAAGAAACTGTTTCGTTAAATCAGAAATGGTAACAAAGGGAAAGTCAGCATCATGTGGTAAACTTAGTTAACTGAAGAAAGGCGTATTTTAGACTGAAGACAGCCCTGGAAATAAAGTCTCTTTAGATCTAGAAAATCATCCAGCTTACCTGCAGTCAGAAAGCATGTTGGGTGGTAGATTAGATGGCCAAAGACTTGGCCAGAGCAGCTTTCACAAAAAGAAATGTTTGCCAAGTGCTTCAGAGCTGCCTTAGAGATAAATGGGATAATTTCTTTTCTGCTGTGCCAAAGGAGGAGGTCCCTTCCTGCCTCTGGGGCCAGGATCACTAGCAATGGGGTGATGTGAAATTGCGTATTGCAGTTTTGGCGGGTGCCGTTAGCCTTCTGCCGGTTTGCGGCAGAACTATAGCTATTCACTACACGCCTGGTCCGCTCCCTCTTCTTGCATGTAGTGCAGATTGCTTATGTGTAAATGTTGCCTCACCCCTACAGCCTCTCTCCTACCTCTTGTTTCTCCAGTGGCAAGATCTAGCCAACGCTGATGCGAAGGCCAGCAAGGTCTCCTTTTAAGTTACTTGTTTTTCATTCTTCCACTGCTCCCGCTGACAGAAACTTATCACTTTTTTTTTTTCCCTCTAGCCTCTGTACCTGCCTCTCCAGCCGTCATTTGCAAGATAATTTCAGGGTCTCCACTCTTGCACCCTCTCATTCCTTCTCTTCACCTTGATGCCAAGATTTCTTCTCTTTCTCTTTTTCTTCTTGTCAGCCCCATTTCATGACGTCTGCTTTGGACAGGGCTATTTTTCGTTGTTTCCACCTTGTTGTTTCCTAGAAAATCCATTTTTATTTATTATTACGTTTCTTTGAAAGTTAGCCATAAAAATAGATACACTACGGAACTGCAGCTATTTACAGAGACATAGCAAATAATATCCTAAACCTATGCCAAACAGCTCGACTACGGTTCACGCTTCCCTGTTGAAAGGAAAAGAATTGTCCATATAGCTAATGCCTGTATGGGAAAAAGAAAACAACTTCAAAGGACTGATGAGTCTATTGATTGCTTCGCTGAAAGGGAACAAACTATGAATGAAATGAAACGAAAGCAAACTGCAAAAAGGTGACATTCTGCTGCAGAAAATGGAATAAAATTGCTTTGCCCAGCTGCATGTACTTTTGCTTCTGCGAAGTTTGAAAACAATTCTTTCTTATGTGTGATGGAAATGAATTTGTTGCTAGAGCCTGTGTCAGAGTGGGCAGGGCTGAAGAGTCTGGAGGTCCTATTCCCACCCATGTATCTGATGTATAGTGTAATTGTGAGCAAGTTGTTTCACCTCTCTATGCCTGTTTCTCGTGATTAAGTGGGGCTAATGATACGTCATTCCTTCGTAAAGCTTGTTCAGTCTGACTGGAGATACATATGAAAGGTGTGTATGCTTGCTGTTATCACACACCAAAATACCTTGAAGTCTTCTTTTAAAATTTAGGAGAGGACACATCCATGTATATCCAAAGTCAGCAGGAAGCATTATGGCTGTAATATAAAGACTTAAGAATGCATATACACTAGAATTGGTGCCCGATGCACATTTTTTATGCTTTATGTTGCTGGTTGTTCATATGTATAAGAGGATATTTCTTCTATTACCCACCATCCTCCTTTCTCTGCGTAGAGCTTTTTAAACTGCCAAGAATAGAAATGAGTATATAAATGGATGTATTTCTAAACCACCTTCCCCTTCTTACAGAATTTTAAATGAGGATGTTATTTCTGCTCTGCTCTAAAACACGTGAAGTTGCAGTGGCTTTGAGAGCACCAGAAGCTTTCCAGTTAGTTTAAAGGATGTGGTTCTGTTACTGGGACACGGTAGCATCTGCCAAAAACTAATAAAAAATGGTCCTTTTCTTCTTTTATTTCTCTGAGGCATTGTATTTGTATTACAGTACAGACTGATGCGATCTGATTACTTCAAAGGGAATCTAACTTTGAGCTCCTTGTGTTTATAACCTTTTGGTCATTACACATTGGTCTCTCTGAAGGTCCTGGGTAATGATACTGCTGCCAGAGCTTTTGTCCGTGGGTTCAGTATTTTAGGGAATTTATTCAGAGCAGCTCTGGTGCAGAGACGACATTGACAATCTGTTTTCCTTTTCTGCCTTGCTCTTTACTTTCTGAGATATCTGTATATTTGAGAGGAACTCTGGATGTGTCTAAACAAAGAGCTTGGTTACTGTAAATGTATGCAGGAAGAACGAGTTCCATGAACAAGGAGGACTTTGCGATGTGACTTCTTTTTTTGAGAAGATCCTTGGGGAGATATATGGACAAACAATGCACTTCTCAGTACATAGACTTTCTGGAAGGGTTGTAGGTCAGCCTGACTAAACCTGGGATCTCTTGAAAAAGAATGCTAAACAAGAATGTTTCAAATGTTTTTGCTGAAAGGGCCCATGTGACTCAGCATTGATATCAGCATGTTCATCTTAGCTTAAGCTATCAACTGGTATTCAGTGCAGATTTGGAAAGTGTTGCCTTATGAAAAATGGTTCAAGCCCACAGTCATCGTTGTCCACCTGATGTCTGCACCGTCTTTATTTGCCATTTTAGCATCTTTTAGATTAGGACTTCAGTGTACATAAATGCACCCTTCTTGAAAGTTAAAACGAACTTCAAATCCAAATTCATGTCATGCTACCAGGGCCGATAGTGATCACATTCCTCCCTCTGAAGTTAAGAGATTCAAAGCCAAAGCTCATTTATAATTTGAAAAGCTGAAAATCCTTCTGCCTTGGAATATGTTTTAATCTTCAGATTGTATCTGTCAAAACAGAAAAATCCTACACACAGTTGCCCAATGCAAGAGCTCTGGATCCAGGACAGAGGACTGCATTCTCACATCAGGATGATTCTTTGCCAGAATATGCAGTAATGTTTTCCTATTGTTTTTTGTTTTGGTCCCCCCCCCCCTTTATGTTTACGTATTAAGTATTGGAATAATTATGCAAAAATAAAAAATTTATTTCAAGTGGTATCTACAGAGAAATGAGGCTTGATGCTCTCCAAATAGCTTTTTCTCTTCAGAAGTTAAAAGTTAGAATTCATAACTGAAAACATGTGATAGATCATTATTATTAGTTAAATAGTTTCTGAAATAGAACGTAAGTTAGGAGATATGTAGTCTGGTCATGATAAATAATTGCTTTCAGTTGTGCCATAAATCTGTCTGAAAGCAAGAAGTTGTAGAGTTGCCTCTTACATTGATTAATAGCTATTAGAGAAGAGATAAAATAGCTGGGAAGTGTGTACAGATGTCATTTTTAAAATTGGAAGTGTTCGTGTTGATTGCTCTTGTCTTGGGCTGGACAGCCCTCATAAGCTCACCAGTCAAATGTTTCTGGCAAATACTTTTTTTAGAGTTTAAGAAAGGGCACAACAGTCAAAAGCCCATCAAAACTTGCATGTTGATGTTTCAGAAGTGGGGAAAGTTGCACTGAAAAAAAATGTCACTTGTTTGTGGAAGTTAGAGGATTGCATGTGATGCTGCTAGAGGGTGAGTTAGGAAAGACACTGCTCCTTCTGCCTTTTGATTATTGGAAAAAAAGTGTATCTGCTGGGAGAGGAGAATTGGACGTGCACATACTGCTCTGACCAAAGGTCTGAGACAAGAAATCTTGTGAACAAAGTTATTGAAAGCGTCTCTTGGCTCTTATTCCCCATAAATTAAGTGACAGTGACAGGAGATCTCCATGGTTTTCCATAACCATACTGTCCCTCAGTGTTTAACTCATTTAATTTCATGTTTCTCCTGTGGCTTTGGATGTAGCTGGGGGAGTCCTGAGGAACCAGATTGCTCTGAACTTCAGCACTCGCAGCTGTAGCAGGCTGCACATGATATTTAGGAGGGAAAGCTTCTTTATCCTGTGCTAGAAATGGGACTGTTCAGTTAAGTGGACATAGAGGGGATCAGAATAAAAAGTCTTGACTAGGAATACATAATACATTATTTTACGAATCTTACAGTTCACAGGACTTTGGGTTGAGCAGGCAAGGTATCTTGCTGAACATGCAGGCCCATGTTTCCCAGTGAATGTTCAGACCTTAGCTATAATGCCTGAAAATGCTAGAGCTGCTCAGGAAAAAAAAAATCTGTACAAATTCTAAGCACATCTTAGAAACTTTTGAGTCATACTAGACACTGTGCTAAAAAAAACCAGCCATAATTGCGCCCAAACTAATTCATCTCAATGGTGAAAGACAGAACTGGCATCTTTGGTCAATATTTATCCAGGAATACTGAAAAGAAAAATCTCTGCTGTCACTCAGACCACTGTATTATCAGAAGAAATCTGTGGTAGCATTCAAAAAGCAAAAATTAACGAAAATATAATTCTCCTTTTGGAGAAAAGCAATTTAACATTTAATAAAAAAAGTAACTTTGCTTGGGAGGTGAATCTGCAGCCTATCAAGCCTGCCATATCATTTTAAAATTTATAACTCTCATGATTAGAAAATGTCAAGATAATCAAAATACAAGGGAAATTACAGCTGCTACAGTAAATGAATGCTCTGAAAGTACTCGGATTGTGCGATGCTATAACATCCATGTAACAATCCTAACTTTCAAAGCACTTTTCTCACACACAGTTTTCGTACTTATACATTGCTTAAAGATAGTGAAGATTTGTGTATGATTTCGTAGTTGATCTTAAGAGTGAGTTATTAAATCCCCTACATTTGATACACTGCTCCAATAATGAACCTGCGCTGCAGAGGTGGTGTCAAAAAGTTTAATTTCTTTTGTCCTCAAACCCTCCGTATAGGTCTGCGTGGGTAATAAAATTATAATCACATATTCATACCTCTTTTGCAAAATAAATGTCGTGATACTTTGTATTCCCCTGGCGCCAGCCTTCTCAGGTTCTTCGGGCACTTTATAAACATTAATTAAGACTCGCACCTCTGTGTTGCGTAAGTGCCATACTGATGACCTGCATTGTATTGTAAAGTGTCTGCCATATTTTGATTACTCCAGAGCCACTTGTTAACGCATATCAGTAAACTGAGGGGGAGGGCTGGGGGGAGTTGTTATGTAGCATGTTTAAATTCTCACAGCAAATCAGTGATTAAGGTTGGAGCTGCAATTAAGAGAGTTTCGTTTTCCAGTTCCCTGCTGTAACCCCCGGACTAACCCCTGTGGGGACTTCAAAGTATTTGCAGTGATTCAAATCGGTTTCTGTGTTGGAAAGAAATTTAACTCATGGCATTTATAGGTGGAGGATTGTTAATGCATCATCACCTGGTAGCTCTTGAGGGCAAAACAGTGTGACAGTAGGGTGGCCCCGAACCATGGCGCCTGTTAAAGTTGCGTTTCCTATGATAAACTGTGGTGGGCAGCTGTCTGCAAGCATAAGCTGTGTTTTATTATGGTGAGTCTTTGGCTCATTTATGGCCAAAATGGACTCTTTTCCTGTTGGTCCTTAGCCTTTAATGTGTTACTTTTTCCTCGTTTTCCAGTTGAGAATATTGTACCTTCTCCTGGAATTGGCATTTCTCTCCTCTCTTGCCAAAGGCTGTTTTATTAACTCCCGTCAGACTTCTGTTTCCTGTCATTTTCTGCTGCTTTTCCATCTGAAGGAAGACAGTGGTCTTGTCATAATTATTTTCTTTAGTAATTGCCACAAAGATGCTGAGTGTTTCCTAATTAGATCAGGCAGCGTTCATGGCGAAACCTCAGAGATGCTGTCCAAGGGCGTGCGTTTCCTTCAGATCTCGGTAATTGAGTTGTACAGCCCATGCTTGTGCGACCCAGAGTTTCTCCCTGCAGCTCTTGAAACACACCAGGGTGTTGGGAATGGTGGTATTTAAAGAGAAAGAGCCAAAAAAAAAGCTTGACTGGGGAAGTAAAGTAATGGGATTTTTTCCTCCCCTCTCCTTTAAATGTGCCATGGTGTGGAAATCAACTCGGTTGTATCTCATCATGGTCTCATTTTGCAAACAGAAAACTGGAGCCAAAATGCTTCTGTATAGGTGAGGATCAACTACAAAAATTGAAGACTTAGATGGGGTTTGGGGACAGATGGATAAAACTCATCTAGGGATTGAAATAACATTTTTCATATGTACCGGTATTTTGATGAAAATAACTTACAAAGTGTTGTAAATAGTGCCTTATTTTGCTGCTGAAGGGCTGTAAAATTATGCATCATTGCACTGTAGACGAGATGTTAATTTGGAGGTATTTGTGAGCAGTATGGAATTGCTGGATACATTCAGTGTGCTCCTTGCTTTCCTTTTTGTTAGTCAAAATGAGCAACAGGGTGGTCGGCATTTGAGAGCCCCAGCAGTGAGGATGGTTAACGTTCATGGGAAATGCCAGAAAGCAATGAGAGAAATGGTAAAACTGCCCTTTATCTAACATCATGGTGGGGAGCAACGTTCCCTTTGCCCTCTATTTGTTTTAGGAGCACCTCCTTTCCACCGTATTCATTTAACGGATAGGAACGGGACAGTTATGTGGAGACAGGAACGGGATTGTTATCTGGAGATAAACCCAGAGGGCATGTGGAGGGCTGTGATCTGATCCTTCCTTTGACCACAGCTGTGTGATTCCCCTGCCATTTCAGCACATTGGCTACTGGGGAAAGGACACGGTTTAGTGGTGGTTTCTGCAGTGTTCTGTTAATGGTTTTACTTCGTGATCTGAAAGGTCCCTTTCAACCTAGATGAGTCTAGTGATTCTATAAATAGTTTTTCAAGCATCATTACAAAGCAGATTAGGAGGGAGGGCTTGAAGCTTGATTTACCCAGCTCAAAACTGAGGTAGATGGAAGATCTTCTACAACCCCTCAACTCCGTGTTTCCCTTGAAAATTGTGCGCTTACTTATAGATTCTTGAAAACAAACGAAGCTGATCAACTTCTGAGATTCATGACTTCCATGTAAAATCTGCAGCAACACTGTACCCAGGCATTTTCTGGGGGAAAGGCTATGTTTTTGCAGCATGATTTTCCCTTGAGCTCTCCTCATTTTATGATGGTCAGACCCTGTACAGCTTGGCTTTTGTTACTTGCTGAGCTTTCAACTCTAGAGTGCTAAGAATGAATTTACTCCTTAAAAGAAAGGGTTAAAAATGGAAAGTATTATTTAAAACAGGACTCTGAAGTGTCTGGTGGTGTTTATGTATTGGCAGGTAAAATGTTGGAGGAAAGGAAGACATAGGTTAGTCAGGAAAATAAGATAATTTAGTTTAATGTTAATAGCTGTGTTTAGTAGTAGTAGTAATAATAATAATAAGTAATAATAATAATTATTATTATACCGTATTATACTTTTTTGCTGAGAAGATGAAAAAACTGGCCTTCTAAGTCTGGAGTGATAGTGAAATACCCTGTACATACTAGTTATTAAACTCTTCATTTGATGAGCTACTTAGTCTAAGTGCCTTCATGTAACATCTGAACATGACTGAAGCCTGAACCACAGACAGGCGGAACACAGCTACTTATTTTGCTAAGGAGAAGAATGAAAAGGCAACCTGGAAAACAGGCAAAAAGATAGGAGACAGGCATGAACCCTTTGCTTCTCTCTTATCGGTCCTTGTGATTGAACATTTAGTGATAGAAAATGCTACCAAGGGGCACCAAGGCAAACTAACCTTTTCTTTATCCAGCAGGTGACAAGAAGTGTTGCTGTCATTTCCAGGACTTAGTGGAAATCTTTCTGTTCACCAACATTTACAGGCTGCTGGTCCTGTGTATGCAATGTTATAACGGGGCAAGCAGTTGCACGCTGCTCAGAGACACGTATCAGCAGCACAGGTCTGCTTTGGTCTGTTTGCAGTGTGATTCCGTCATCTTTCTCTCCTAAGAAAGATTAGGAAGAAATTCAAGAAACATGCTACTTCTCACTAGATAGAAACCTCTGTGATACATAGGATGGCAGAGCTTTCTCCAGATAAAATTTGTGTAAATAATTAAAAAATACAGAACCTGGTTCAATCTGTCTGCTCAGCAGAAGATAAAACAAATATTTATAAATGCAGTACTCTACAATATATTGTCACAAGACAGACTTGTGGCTGGATTCTTCACGGTGTTTTGTGGCCTTTTGGCCATTCCCAACTGGTTTTGCCAATTAGATTCTCCCCATCATCTGCATGATTATACACACATTTGAGACTTGAACATGACAATCACTTAACTTGTAGAGACCAAAAAATTAATTTAGGAAGTTTTCCTCAGAGTGTGGCAACACTGAATGTCGCTTATTCAGCCACAGCCCATGACTCAGGATGCTGTTTGCAAAATCAGAATCAAAGGAGTTGGAACTGCTATCAAAATTAGGCCAGTTAGACCTCTTTGTAAGGATTGGTTGCAAAAATAATTTACCCTGCATTAAAATTCAGGAAACCTGAATCGATCCCTTTGACTTTCCAAAGATTGGTGAGCATTTTAATTTGTGTTCAGGGGATACGTTTCCAGCTACAGTTGGTCAGGCATATCTTACAAAAAATCCATACAAACAAAAAAGAACTTTAAAAAATATTCTGGACACTGTAGCCTTTTATCATGAATAAAAGGATTTTTCTTTATTCAGAGTCTATCAGATCTATTTCATTGCAGTCTCCAAGTAAAAGCTGTCATAATTGTTGCTGTAGACACTAGTTTTTCTTGAAAATACAGAGTATTATTATTCAAGCACTTGCTGTTCAAGGTGTTTGAAAAACCAAAACACCAAAGCAATGACTGTCTGAAACCAGGTGCTGAAGGAACTCAAAGCAGAACATGGTATTTCCTCTAGGCTGTCCATAGTATATTGTGGTTGAGATTGTGAGATGTCCTTGAATCTTTCGGGACAAGTGGAGTCATTACGGTACACATTTTGAGTACTTAGAAATGAAACCAAAATGTCTTTTGATGTGCTGTTTACACAGAAGGGAGGACATAAGGTCCTACTCAACACTTAGAAGCCCATCGTGTCTCAGGTTTACCAGGAACAAAGCACATAGGAAGACCTGAACCCAGCCTTGCTTCCTCTGTACCTTGTGAGCAGAACAAGAGCATTCCTGCTGAAATCATCGATGTCAGCAAATGTCTCTCTCATAACAGGCTTGAAGAGGCTAGTAATAAAGTAAACCAAGGTAATTTAGCAAGGAGACAAAGTACTTTGGTTTTTCCCTACTGGTTGGCAATGACTGTAATTTTTCCTGCTTTCCTTAAGTTGCTAAGGAACCTTATTTGCCCTTGACTCCATTTTTAATTGACCCAGCAATGAAGAGTTTTGTTACAAGAAAATACTTTTTCGAATCTAGATTTTTGAATCAATATCATTCAAAGAAACAGAATTAATTCTGGACTGAGATGTTTGGTATTTTCAAACCAACTCTTCAGTACTTAAGCCAACTGTTCAAAACTAAATGAAGACTATAACAGACTAAAGCCTTCTAGATATTAAACTGTGGTTTATTGGTATAAAAAGTTTAGGAGCACCTTTCCTGTTCTTCTTTGGGGGTCCTCTGTTGAAAAAATGAAAGTACTTGTATCTGATTGAGCTATTTCAGGTACAACCACAAAGAAAACTAAAATAAATCCTAACTGCAATGGAGCTGCTGGCTGTTAGAGTCATGCTACATGGTCTGACTTCTGGAATATGCATGTAAGTTTATGTTCCTTTTAAAATAACTTCCACGAGACTTACAAATTTGAGATTTTTGATGTATTGCTGTTTCATTTAGGCCATCTGTCTTCTGATATCCTGAAATGGTTTTTCTTGTAACACAATTCCTATCAGAGTTGTGGTGTTATTAAAAATCAAATTTCTTTTTTTTTTTTTTTTTTTTTGCCAGGCAAAGCTGCTTGGCATCAACACTGTTGGTAAATAAACACAATCAAATATTCTTCCAGTACTGCATTCCCATGTGTGTCTGTTCAAACTGCAGCTCAAATGAGGTTGGATGCAGCAGTTCTACCTGACTGCAGGCAGGCAGAGAAATATTTCCCTTTTCACCCAGTTTGAAGAAGGCATAGGCTTGACAGGTAACTCTAGTGAAGTCCTATCCAAGATCTTCCCGGGGAGGGATGTATGCTGTAAGACAAAGTGCACCGTTTTCTTATAAACAAAAGAAATATAACTCTATCTTTGAGAAATAAAATTTAAAACACTTTCAGGTGCTGCTGTATTAGCATTTTGAGATGTATTGTATAAAGGCCAAGAAAGTCTAAATTAGAGAAGATAGGCAAGATTCTTCTTGACCTTTTGGCTTAGATCACATTTAATATCAGGTTAATTTAAGACATCCTGTATTCAGGGACACATTCAGTAATCTAACAGTCCTCCATTTTTAACTGCTCTAATTATATTTGTATTGAAATTATCTGACATTCATTGCTTTTTCTGACAATTTTAATTTATTCTAGTATATTTTTCTAATGTCTTGCAATGCCACAGGGTAATGGAGGCTAGAAGTATTAGAAGGATACCAACCTCCCGTGGGAGTGGAATTATTTTGAGGCTAGAATAGAGGCTACAACTAAGAGGAATGGGAAAAAATGAATGTGGGAACATTTAGACTGAGATTTAAGGAGCCTTGATAGTAAGATCTATTGAACAGTGGAGATATTTCCTACAGGATATGGTGAAAGTATCATCATTCTGAAGCTGGCACTAGACGGGATGAATTAGAAGAATTGCTATACGTGGAAGAATCATAGACTTACTTATAGTTGGAGATTACCTTGGCTTTTTTTCATCCTTTGCTTTGCCCAGCTCCTTCAGTGGGACTGGAAAGAGTTTATGGAAATTATGCTGTATCTGAATGTAGGCCCAGGAAATAAAGCCACGCTATTTTGACACTTTGGTTAAGCTCATTTGAGGTTTTTTTGAGTCCATTAACTGTCTAACGTGTGGTGATCAGTGATTTTTGGTGTGATAGATAAGCGATACCAGCTTTAAGTAGGGGACCATTTCTGAGGCATCTGTTTGGGTGCTGCCGATTTAACAGACCTGTGACAAAGATGTAATAAAGGTAAAGGAGAAAAATATAAGAGAAACTAACCAGGCAAGTAAATAAATTTTTAGTCTTTGGAAAAGGAAGGAATTTTTGTCTTCCCCTAGCTCAAGTGATGTTTTTAATAACTATTTGCAGAAGGATTAGGACCTGTTTCATATAATCACCGTTATCTTCTTTGCTACAGGTCACTTTCTGCAAGGCAGTACAGTAACTTGAAAAGCAGAGAAACTTGAGCTATTTTACTAATTAACAGCTGCATGGTTCTCCCTTGGAAATCTCAACAGAAAGGGCATTCCTGTGACTACCCAGCAGAAATTGCTCAGCTGTCAGAGCCAAAGATGGCAGGTGGTTTTTCTAGGGCTCTCAGTACAGTCTGTGTCATATTTTTATTCTGCCCAGGGCTTGGTGAGTGGGCAAGCAGGGAAATGGTGTTTGCTGGCTGTGATGGCAGTTCACACTGTGGCCAAGCAATAGACCTGGACTTGCAAATGATCCAAGATAAGATTACAGTCCTCAGCTCCAGACAATGCATATTCTCATACAGGATGAGAAGCTCAACATGAGCCGGCAGTGCACACTGGCAGCCCAGAAAGCCAACAATATCCTGGGCTGCATCAAAAGCAGCGTGACCAGCAGGTCATGGGAGGTGATTCTACCCCTCTACTCCATGCTTGTGAGACCCCACCTGGAGTTGTGTGTCCAGCTCTGGAGTCCTCAACATAGAAAGGACGTGGACCTGTTGGAACGGGTCCAGCAGAGGGCCACGAAGATGATCAGAGGGCTGGAGCACCTCTCCTGTGAAGACAGGCTGAGAGACTTGGAGTTGTTCAGCCTGGAGGACAGAAAGCTCCGGGGAGACCTCATAGCAGCCTTCCAGTGCCTGAAGGGAGCCTACACGAGAGCTGGAGATGAACTCTTTGTGAGGGAGTAGAATGATAGGACACGGGGTAATGGTTTTAATTTGAGAGAGGGGAGATTTAGATTAGATCTCAGGAAGAAATTCTTTCCTGTGAGGGTGGTGAGACACTGGAAGAGGTTGCCCAGAGAAGCTGTGGCTGCCCCATCCCTGCAGGGGTTCAAGGCCAGGCTGGATGGGGCTTTGAGCAACCTGGTCTGGTGGGAGGTGTCCCTGCCCATGGCAGGAGGGTTGGAACTTGATGATCTTTAAGGTTCCTTCCAACTCTAACCATTCTGTGGTATGATTTAGGACTGTTTTGATAGGATGATACGTCCAGGTAAGGCAAATTGTTGCTCAGTGTTATTAACAGGCAAATAAAATCACAGAACAAAGATTTGTGTCAATATTTCAGCAGACTGCAGGAAAATTAACCTCATGCTGATCTCAGATGGAGTTTTCCAGAGAGATTTTTGCCATGATTTCTTTCAATTTTTTAGGCTTATTGTTGGGGTTATTGTGATTTCATGGATTCAAAATGCACAAGAAAATATATATAAATACCCTGCATTTGCAGAGGAAAGGCCGATTGGGCAAACATAGCCTTTTTTCCATTTCATTGTCAAATAGAAATAGTCCAGATATAACTAGATGTCATACTTTTAGGCATAGAAAAGCTCAGGTTGAAAAGCACAGGTTGGAGTCCTTCAGGACAGGTATAATTTGGAAGAAAATTCTATACTTAGTAAGTTGTGGACAGGGATGCCCAAGATTTGAAATGGTACAGTGACTCTCAAATGAGTGGGTCAATGGGCAAAGGAAGCCAACATGGTAAAAAGTGTATGATGGAGCTCTATGTATAGATAGCTACTAGTAAATAATAATAGATCAATTAGCTATATTAACTTGAATGAGTGATTACATGTATTTCTCTATAAACCTGCTGGATTTATGCATGGATAATTATACATATCATGAGTTCATCAAAGTCCTAATACCAAATTCAAAATAAATGCTGGAGGCCCAAATGCCAAAGCCATACAGAAAGACTGTACAGGTCATGTATATTAATTACAGTTATCTTATGTGTCATAACAAAAAGAACCTTTCTTTCTAAACCACCAAAATGTAGGCTGGAAAAAAATTATTAGAAATTATCCCCGTGGATCTCTATCAGCAAGTATCCCCATGAATTTTTGACCAGGTTAATCACTGTTTACTTACAGAAGATGTAACTACAACTCATAATTTGTTAACCCCACTACAGCTTACGCTTTATGAACCACAAGCGTGCTCCTAGGTTGGAAAGATGTTGACTGCTCTGTTAAATTTTTCCCTCATTCTCACTTCTCTGAACTTTTTTAATCATGTTTTCTCATTAGCGGAATATACTTGATTAACTCACTCATTTAATGAGGTGCTTTGGGATGGTAAAGACAGCAGCCCATTCTACTGGATGACTTTGAGATGTTAAAAAATAAATAAAGCTTGTAAATGCCAATAGATCTCCTCTTGGTCTTTACTGGTAGTTGTTCTTTGATGTGAAAGAATGTTCAATACTGGCTAGTGTCCCTGCAAGAAGCTGACTTTCAAATTGTTGTTAGTAACAATTGTTGGCACACCGTGGCAGCTGCTGGGTTCTTTTCTTAGACAAATACTTAAATTAAGTATGAGTGGGTCAAGCTTGCCTGATTTTCAAGTAATTAAAAATTGTATTAGTTTTTTATCCTACTTTTTAGAGAGAAGGTAGTGATATTAATTCAAATCAGATCTCAAAGAAAGCTGTCAGAGGAAATGGACCTTATGCTCTTACAAAGCATTTTTTTTTACTTGAGGCTGCCATGCTCCAAAATGTAAAAATGGAGCCTAACTACAAATGAAGTTGAGACAAGAAGAGGATGGATGCTATGGTTGGGCTTTGTATGATTCAGGTCATTAAAGACAACTGGAATTGATCTTTCCTGTCAAAGACAATTCTCCACTATTTTTCTATAATTTCTCAGTGGGTTTTTTTTCTTGGGCTGCTGCTTCTGTGCTTGTGTAAGAAACCTGAGAGTAACACTAACTTTATTGCATTTTGTGGTGACAAAGACCTTGGCTCAGTGTTTTTTAGACAGGAAGTGACTCCTTTTTGTACGGAAAGGCCAAATGTTTGGAGTTCAGTGTGCTCAACATCTGTATGTCATTTCAACAGCTGGCAACCTCCTTGTGGAGCATCTGCTTGCAATTACTGCTACTTTTCATTGAGGCACATTGAATGTGGCATCTGAAAGGGCTCTTTGCATACGTGGAGAATTGCACTGGTCATTACGTGACAAAACGATTCTTTAAGAGCAGAGATTTTGCCTGTTTTCATACAGTGCCTGGTACACTGTGATCGCTGTCAGAAGCACATACAAGAGACATTAAGAAATGGTCAAGAAGAATGTGGGGAGAGAGGAAAACAAGTAAGAAAAGATAGCAAAGTTCTGCCTCTGTAGATATTTATTACTGAGTTTCTAACATGCTCAAACTCAGCTTTATAGATTTTTGAATGCTTTTTATTGTTTTGAGTGAGATGCTTCACTTTAACAGAGTATCCTACTCACATAGATGTTTAAGATTGATGCTGTTTTTAGAACCCTTTCAAAGTCACACCTCTGAAAGCTAAGTTCACACATGAATTTTTCACCTTTGATTTTTTTTTTTGTTTGTTTTGATCAGGGATACTCTATTGACCAATTTGGTACCTAAACTTAATGAAATCTCACCCTACTTCTACCCAATTAGTCTGTAACTATATGCTTTTATCACTAAGTATGTCTCAGGAACTTCAGTGATACCTTTATGAAAGAAGTAATAACTGGGATTTGGCCAGTGATCTTCCCAAATTACCATCATATGAGGTCCGTCATTTCTCAGGAAAGAGATTCTTACTAACTGGGCTCAAGGAAGAAATCTCATCAGCGAAAAGCCCATGAGTGGTATACTAATAGGTGATTATATAGCCATGGACAGGAGGCTGAAGCCACCTGCACTGATACTGTATTCCAGCAATAACATCTGACACTGTGGGTCACTCCGGGGAGACCTTCTAGCAGCCTTCCAATATCTGAAGAGAGCCTGCAGGAGAGCTGGAGAGGGACTCTTTGTCAGGGAGTAGAATGACAGGACAAGGGGTAATGGTTTTCATTTGAAAGAGGGGAGATTTAGATTAGATCTCAGGAAGAAATTCTTTCCTGTGAGGGTGGTGAGACACCGGAAGAGGTTGCCCAGGGAAGCTGTGGCTGCCCCATCCTTGGAGGAGTTCAAGGCCAGGCTGGATGGGGCTTTGAGCAACCTGGTCTGGTGGGAGGTGTCCCTGCCCATGGCAGGAGGGTTGGAACTTGATGATCTTTAAAGTCCCTTCTACCTCTAACCATTCTATGATTCTATGATCTGGCACTGTGGGTCAGGACATTTTGTTGACTCATACTAACATCTGTGAAGATTGGATGCACCTTTTCCCTTCCATGAAAGCATCTCTTCTTTGAATTGCTGATGCCAGGTTGAGCTGGATGTCCTCTGCTTCTGCCCACACATGTAGTGCAGTTGGCTGTCTCCTCCTTGCCCTATCCTCATTGTTCTCAGATCATCTGTGAATGTCATCTTTAGTTGAAGAACAAAGTAAGAGCACTCTGGATATGCACAAACACATACCAGCAGGCTCTCATGGTATGATCTGCTGAGCCTGGTGCCAGCACTGAGTTCCGTCTTGAAGAACACGGGGCTCATGGTGCGAGTGCTTGACCAGTGAACCTCAAGGGAACTAAGATTTGAAGCTGAAGGTTGCTAAAGCTCAGGGTAAGGTCTCTGAATGTGACTGTGAGTTGTTTTCTTTTTACTTCCATCCTGACATTTCACATCCATCGTGAACCTCTAAGCCAGGAACCACATAGTCTGTATTCTCCAAGTGAGCTCAGGTTGTACACTGGTTTACAAGGGGGACTGCTCAGAAGCTTTATGGAAAAATAGTTCAGTTCTGTTGCCTCTTGTTACTGCTTCCTTGTAGCTGTTTATCTGGTTGTCATGTTCTCCTGTGGTCTCGCCACTAAGCATGCTAATGCCATTGATGGAAACAGATGAGAGAGAACTTCATTTGTTTTAGAGAGTTTTCCAGGAGAGGGCAGCCATAGTTAATTCTGGGTCAGTTCATGTAATACAATGAGAATATAGATTGCTGGCAGCGTTTGGCTGTGACGGTCTATTGCCCAGCATGGTTTGTGTGCTTAGTTCTTTTAATTTGTTCTTTTGTTTGGATTGCAAGTGAGTAAAAGATAGACTTTTTCACAAATTAATGCTGGAAAAGACAAACCACATAATAGAGTGGTTAACTCCCAATGCCCTGTACTTGCTGAAATCATGAATGATCTTGGGAAAAGTTTCCATTATATGTCACTGTTTGCTTTATATACTTTCCAACCAGCTCATAAGCTTTTCTTCACTCTCTGCCTTCAAAAATATTTATAGAAAAGTATAGCCCAAACTCTTCCTAGAGATCTTCCTAGAAAGTGCAGGAAGAAGTTTCCCTTGCACTGGAAATCTTTACTTCTGTAGGAGTTTAGAAAGGATTGGGACAAAACGATCCTCTCTCCTCTCCTGTTTTACATAATAAGGCAGCCTGTGCCAATGCTTGATAATGCTTTCGGTGAACACAGTTTTCCTAATATCTGATCTAAACTTCCCCTGGCACAACTTCAGGCCTTTTCCTCTTGTTGTATCTACAAAATGATTCATGAACTCGGACATAAAACTTAGGAAGCAATAAAGTCCATGCTTTGGATTTGGAAGACTTTTAGCTTCAGTTTTGTCAACTTTGTCAACTTCCTCTTCTTCAACCTGCCTGGATGCGTTCCTGTCCAGCCAGCTTTGGTGTGGTGGTTTGATTAGATGATCTCCGAAGGTCTCTTCCAACCCCTATCATTCTGTGATTCATTTCTTCAGCGTTCTCCTGATGTGTATCAAACGTACACGCGTAATCTCGAAATACGCAAACCACTGAAAGGTTACACCAATGAGATGTTGCGGTGTGAGGTTTGCCGGCTGTGGAGGGTGAGGAGTTAATAATTTCTCTATCTTCTTATACGCCTGTGGGTCTCTGGAAGGTGTAGCAGACACAATACTGTTTCTGCAGTTGACAGCTGATAGCTCTGGCCAGTCTGCGCACAGAGCCTTGTGCAAATAATTCTTAGAAAAGGGAACTAATCATCAGCCGCGCTACACTGATTTACGCTTAATTGTATCTGTCTTTTAAAAGCTGAAGATAAAAGGGCAGAATTTGACACCTGCTCATTGCTCATTTTTCCGACGGCTGGGCGGGCTGGAGCACGGTCACAGGGTTTGAGTGAGGAGCAGTTTTGCCACCTGAACGGCCAATTAAACGGAGAAAGGGGTTTGCAGGAATGCTTTGTAGCACTTGACAGGTGAAGCCCAAGCACGGCTCGCAGACTTAGGTATGGAGGGGATTGAATTTTGTAGTCTCTCTAGCTGAACTCAGTGGTTTCCTTTCTTCTCTTCTTCTCCCCCTACCCCTATCTCCCCGCCCCCCCCCTCCCCATTATTTAATTTGTAATTTTATTTAAACCCAAAGTTTTCATCCTCTCTGAACTTTGCCATACTCCTATCTCCATTCCTTCAGAATGTAGTGATGGGGAAGGAAGGGTTTCTGGGCTTTTACTTTAACTCTCTTATCAAAGTGTTCTCCTTTAAATAGCATGGGTTTTATTTCAATTTACTTTTCCTTATGATTGGGTTTCCTTTTAGCCTCTCTCTCTCATTCCCTTCCTGCATGTCCTATAAATCCTCAGGTTTTACGTTTAGTTTACTGTAAGACAGTATGCCCGTAAGGAGTAGCTACCTCGATGAGCCAGCATGGGGTTTTTGAAAGCTTACAATTAAGATGTTTTTCTCTGTCTTCTGGAAGTCACCTTCCCTTCTTAGTTCTATTGGGTAGCGTTCGCGCTCATTTCTGCTCCGTAAAAACTCCTGTTGGCTCTTCACAGGACAGATTAACACCTCCTGAAAATGTCTCAGTGTCCCCATTTGGAAAGCTGGCACAGTGCTCACTTCCTCACCTCACCAGATAGACTTGAGATTTGATAATAGATACATATATATATATATATATATAATTATTATTATTTAAAAAAAAATATTTTAAGGTGATTTATTGTGTCTATTTCTCTAGCAGTGCTGGCTGGACATCGCAGGAAAATAGGTCTGTGTAGTTCTAGATGCCATACAAATTGTTCTGCTAAGCTCGAAGGAATATGAGTATTGTCCCAAAGAGCTTATTGTCTAGTATTATATATATGCATATATATGGGCATGTATATTTATTTTATGCATAAGCTAGAGAAGTATGTAGGTTATATGAAAAAAAAAAAAAGGTAGCAGGGAAGAGAAGCAGGGAAAATAGTGTAACAGAAGAACAAGAGAGAAGTAGTTTTGCACACAAGTTGTAGCTCGTCGGTAGCAGTGAGCACAAATTGCCACCTCTGTAGCAATCAGACAGCAGGTTTCTGTATTACTGCATAACCTCAGCAATGGGTTTTCAGCTTGTATGGGAAAGGTTGTGTCAGTGTATGGAGATTTAGCCTGAGCTGAGCTTTACTGCTAGAGCTAGAAAGTAGACAAGCTGGGAATGATGTCTCTGCAAAGTGCTATGTGGACATAACCAGGTTATAGACCTACAGGACGATCTTTGAGGCAAGGTCTTCAGTGGATTGGAAGGGCACTTGTTGGGAGGTGTCAAAAGCAGAGATGAAGAGATTTTAATTGTTAAGGCTCATAATCCAATTAGATCTTAGACAAAGGTTTGGCAATGTAGGCAGAGTGAAAAGGTCAAATTCAGAGAAGCTTTGTAGAAGGTGGCATCAGGATTTATTTGCAGACTGGAAGTGTGAGTCATGAGAGAGATCAAGTCAAAGAGAAAGCCGAGATTGGCAGGAAAGAGCCTGATTTTATTTCTGAAATTAAGACAGGTATGGAAAGGAAAGGACTTAATGAAAAATTCAGGAGCTAGGTTTTGAGCAGGTTCAGTTTTAGCAAGTAGTAAATTATTAACAGAAAGATCTCAGAGAGAGGCCTAAAGTTGTTTGGGTTGATAACTCTAGGCTTAAAAATGTCTTGTTTTCAGTAAGTTTGATTGTTATTTGTGTGTTCGCATCCTGTCTAACAAGGGAGAATATTCATTTATGTCACCGAGGATAACTGAAAACTTCCATCAACATATATATGTTAGTGCAGTTCTTGTGTGTATGCAAATCTGATTTTGAGAGAGGTCATGATATAGAAGGATGCAATCAGAATGAAGAAGCCCTAGCACCATAGTAGGGCTTAATAGTTTCCAAGTCACATCTATCTGGTTTACGGCCTCATGTCTTAATGCAAAAGTGTCAGAATGGACTAACCACACACAGGGAAAATATCAAAAATTTAATTTAATCCACTGGTACGTAAAACAACTTAGAATCATTAGACTGAAATATGCTGTGATTGAAATTCCAAGAAAATTCATTTATAATATGAGAATATGTCCATTTTAACTGACACCTCTGCTGTTGAGCAACTCTGGTCCGTAGACATTAGCCACATGTCGTCTAGAAACCACACGTCTCCCATTCCCTGCGCATGAAGTGCTGCGATACAGAGTTTGTACCTGGGGTTGTTTAATATCTCTCATTTAGCTCAGCTCATTGAGTTTCAATCATGGTTGGGCTACAGGAGGCCCGGGAGGCTCGATGTCCTAGTGCTCATATTTACACAGTTACTGAAATGTGGTAAATCATCTACCTGCCTGTTATTAGGGGGTTATACATTATCTCGTACCAGGCTCTGGCTGCTCTGCAAGGATGCAAAAATTCTTAGGGCCCAGACGTCTCATGCAATATTTCACGGTTCTTTTTTAAGACAAACATGGAAAATGGGTCATGTACCCATCATTTTTCTTTAAAAAATCAACATAACTTTTTTTTTTTTTTTTTTTCTGCCCTCGTGTCTCTGTACATCTGGGCAAGGAGATAATCTACTGTCTCAGCTCTCTTCTCAGCTGCATTTGAGTTCCTTCTGCTTCAGACAGTATATTGCACATTTCATCATATAGGAGCCCCAGATACTCCTCAAATATGATAATTATACTACAGATACAATTAATTTAATTAGGAAATTTAAAAATAGCTACCTTATAAGTACCATCCTTTATCTGTCTGAGAGTCCAGAGCACTACTGTGTGCCTGTTGAATAGGTGATATGGAAAAGACCGTTTCCACTTAAGACAGTAGAAAATCCAGAAGAACAGTTTCCACTTCCATATTGCCATATTCAGGGAGACTTTAGGTAAGTAGACTGTGTGGTGAATTCCACATACTTAACTTGGCATGAATGGAATTGAGCACAGGAGCCTTGACTGGGTGTTATTTCTTTTGTGACCATGTCCTGTCTCGATAGGGAATGTGCCACAATCATCACCTTTATCATTGATTCCTGGACTGAATAACACTCACTGGAGGTCTCTAGCCTATGTCTAGACCAAACCTGCTTTGGCAGACTCCCAAACCATCACAAAAGGGCCACAGACTCCTTTTTTTTTACCATTAACTTTTCAGCCGCAAGTCAGAAACTCTTACAAAAGTTGCATGAGAACTTTAAAAATCTCCTTTACAGATGGAACGGTTTGTCTCACATCCATCACCGCAGAATCGCAGAAGGAAGGAGAAAATTTTAAGCCTCGTTATGCAAAGAGTGAGGAATAAGGTGATTTTCTTTCAGTAAGCTGTAGGTTAAGCCATGTTATTCATCCATCTGCAGTGGTTTTGCACAAAGCTGCCAGTATACAACAAAAAAGTGTTATATGATATATGGTAGTGTGGATTAGTTTTGTTGAAATGTAATATAGAATCATTTTTTTTTCCCCTTTCCCTCTTTTTTTCCACAGAATGCATGGTAAAAGACTCTGAAAGTAGTCCTGCCCCACTCCCCCCCGACCCCTCAAAAAAAAAGAAAAAAAAAGAGCTACAGAAATAAAGTTTTCAGTAACCTAAAATAACATGCCAATACTGGGAATGTGAAATTTCAAAACACAGGCTTACACTATATTACAGCCTGACCTTCTGGCTGTATAGCAGATAATCAAAAGTTGTCTTCTGCAAGCTTCCTTGTGATAAATAGATAAAAAGGGGTTGTCCCACTTTCAGAAATGATACTATTCAAGCAATCTGGGGCTACGTCATCAACTATTTTTAAAGGAGTCCAAAGGAGTTCAGGCTCACTGGAAAAGACAGAGCTTTGAGAATTTTGAAAACACAGAGATGTGAGAATTTTAAAATTTTCAGGGTCTGCCTTCTTTGAGCATTTAGATTAGGACTGGACAGAAGGGGTGCAAACTCAGAAGTTATTTTCACTTTGACAGCAAATTGAGCAAGTCACCAAATGACAGGTTGTCTCGGCTGCCAGAGGAGAAATGGGGTGAGCGGGTGCCATCCGTGTGCCAGCAATTTCACAGGGCTGGAGAAATGTCTATCATCAAAGGCACATGCAAAATAAAATAACTCCTACCAAACCCAGAGGGGTTAAACTGAACAATTCATTTCTTAAATGCATGGTTAATGTGCATTCAGGTTTGCTGTTTTAAGATCCCAGGTGAAAGTTGGAGGCAGTCAAACCCCAGAGCACTAGACACATCCGTGCTGCTCTTTTCAGCCAGTGTGACCCGGGTACGTAGAGTTAACTGAAGAGTATTATACTACGTCTAAATGTTCACAGCTGAGGTCAAGTAGCCCTGGTCACCTGTCTGCCAAGGGTAGATTTGGAGATTAAAACTTGGACATAAACTGATTTAGAGGAAGGGGGCAGCCTACTCGATCTGAGAGGACAAGGTAGAAAAATCCTTTTGCGAGGGAATCCTGCAGGGATGCTGCAGCAGCCGCGGTCCGTTGTCATCACAGAGTTAAGAACAGACACAAACTCGAAACAATTTGGCAAGAGCGATAATGGGACCAGTCGGGAATCTGTCATCAGCATACTGGCCACTGCAAAAGAGTGATTAAATAGGAAGACACAGACAATTATCAGAGACTAATTGCTGATTGTTGCTAGAACTATATTTTCAATGTGTTTTTCTTTTTAATTGCTTTTGGAGCGAATAAAGTGTGTCCTTAATTCAATTGTGAACTGTTTGGGAATGGGAAGCCTGCCAGGAGGTCTTGTGGAAGCAATTGCCTCTTTCACTAGCCTATATTCATGTTCAGCCCTCCCATCCTCTGCCAACTTTCCTGTTTTCAGGTCCGTGCCCCTGTGTCAGCTGGAGGTCTCTGGGCTGTTGGTACTTGCAGGAAGCTGCACTAGTTTGTTCCTGTCTTTTCCTGTATTTTTTCATTCATCCCTGTCCAAGGGCCTTGCCCTGAAGAGGGGCTGAACTCTTCAGGTCTGTAGGGGTTTTGGATCAGCAGGCTCTGGGTATAAGGGCGCTTTCTAGGACAGGACTAGCAGTGGTTGACGAGGTGAGATATTCCTGTAATTTGAACCTGTTACAATACAAACATCTGTATACCTCTGTTATTGTCGATGGCAAAGAAATTATGCAGGGGATGGATTTGGCTCAGTATTGTGTAGGTGTAACAATAAATGACCACGAGGATGTTATTCCAAGTCCAGATGCTCAGGTTCGGTGTGAGGAGCAGATCCAAACCACACACAGAAGCTTTTATGTAAATAGCTACGTGGCTCTCGCGCTATTAAATAACTATTCTGCATCATGATGAGAGTGATGGGGAACACAGGTTTTATATTCATAGAAATGTCTTTTGCATGGATGTATTCAGCTCTGAAAAGCCTGCAGGACCTCGTAATGGACAAACAAATGTAACTGGTGCTGTCTGTCTGTGTGTAAATAATTCGCGTGAACGGTTTAGAAAATGAAAGGGAACCGGTCTATGTGAGGGACAGCAAGTGGGCGGAGAGGGAACAGTGTTTAGGTTTGTATATTGGAGGAGACACATAATAAAATTCAAGGAACCTGTTGTCTTAACAGAATGCCACCTGTTGCCTGCCAGCTCCCCTGAAAAGGCAACCGAACCCCAATTAACAGGCTGTTAAAAATGTTGCTGACCTGACGTGCAACGTAAGACGAGGGACAAGGATCTTGCTTGTTTGGAGAAAGGCAGGATCAGCTTGCTCTGTACAGTGTTTGCTTCTGTTACAGGGTTGGGTTTTTTTCCCTTCATTCTGATCTTTCTTCAGTCTGAATAATATGTAAGATCAGACACAGACAGAACTGTTCGGTCTATTTCTAAATGAATGATTTCATAACAAACAAACAAAAAAAAATTACTCTCTGTGCATTTTTCAGTTCCTTGCAAAATCCTGAACAAACACTCTTGCAGAAGAGGACAGGGAAAAAAAAAAAAAGAAGTTGTTCCAGACAGAATGGCTGGCCCTTTACCTGCTCTTTTAGGGCAATTAGAAGTAAAGCTGGCCTGGGCAGACATTTTAATCAGCACTTTCAATTTAACACAGAGAAACCGAATCATTCTGTGAGACTGTCACTGCAGCAGCTCTGGCTTGGGCTCCGAGTCTTTAGCTTTTCTCCACTGAAGCACCTGATGGGCATTATCTAGAGATGTTGCTGTTCCTCTCCCCTCCTCGGACCATGGCTCTCCCAGTTCACAGACCAAGTTGAGTAAAACTAGTATTTTGGAGCAGCTCTAACAGCACCAAAAAATGGTTGACTAAAATTCCCCTAACTGTCACAGTACAGCTGAGCAAGGCGTCTTTTGCAGGGCTTGAAGATCTCTTTATACCTTCTACGTGAGAAGTATTTACTCATTTGGGCATCTCATGCCTTGAGTTTTGTTGGCCTACTTGTTCGTGCAAAGTTGTGCTTCCGTGAGGTGTTTGCTTGGAAGTCTTGAGGCAGAGTCCCAGCCGCAGCGAATGGCAGAGACCAATGTGAGTTCGGGATTCTAAATCCACTTTAAAAGTAAATATCCCATGGAATTTTCTCTATCCTCCACTGTAAAGATGAGCACAAACACCCTGCCTCCCTCTGCAGCCTGTTTTTAAAATCAAGCCCAACTTGAGTGAGGAGGGTAAACATTGCTGGAATATGCATCTCCACTGAGATTAACTGCATATTTGTATGCTGCTTTCCAAAATTAAACTTTCACAGTGGCAAATAGGGAGTTGGGTGCAGAAATGCAATTAGCCATGACTCAGGACTCTTGACGTACAGGTGGGCCAATGAGTTGCGGGTGCTTACACAGAAACTTGACAAAGTAGCAAGAACAACTTACTGTACATTAACATGAGCAGAGCAAATACCACAATATGTTAATAATATTTGGTATTCATTTCCACGCTGCTCCTTTGGGTGATGTAGACAGAAGTGCACCTGGCAGGTGATGGTAAATGATGTTTCTCTTGTGGAACAGTGGTTTTCTTACCGTTTGTAACATTCATTCCCTTTCTTGAGTTTTGAGATCCTGAAAGACAGAGACTATGTGAAATCTGATGTATTATTTTCATATAATGGTCTCTCAGGCATAGTGGTGTCAATAAGCATCACCTATCTACTGGGCCGTGAAGAAGTTTTTCCAGCTAAAAGGTAAATTCATCAAGATCTTAAAAGGCTTGGTTAAAACCATCAGTCAGAAAGCCAAGGCTTTCCAGTCACCCTTCTCACCCATTCTTTTGATGTTTTTAAGGGTCTTTTCCAACCTAAATTATTCTGTGATTCTTTGATTCTCAGTGGCTCGCATCATCTTCAGCCTCTGCCTTCCAAAATATGTTGAACATTTTATCCCTTGGTACAAGAATCACTTAGAGAAGGTCCTAGGGATAAAATATCCTGCACTTCCTCAGAGCGGTTCTGTGCATGGTCACAGATGTGGGGTAGAAACTGTTTCTTTCCTTTTTTCATGGCTCTTGAGCATTGCAGGGCACGCAAGGATGCAAACCCATCCTTGGGTTGGCACCTAAGGATGCCTACGTAGTGGATATAAGGTAAATGAGCAGGAAAGGAGTGAGAGAAAAAAAAAAGTATATAAAAAAGCATAATTCTGTTGGCTTATTGAAGTACTTAAAAAAGGATTTACCTTTTAATTCGAAGGAGACTACTAGGTCTTTGTGCTTTTTTTTTCCCCTGACAGCCACAGTTTATATTTTTCCTCTCTTTTTTTTTTTTGTAATTTATATATGCTTTTTGCATTAACTTGGTCCTTCTAATTTTCATAAGCACTGTTTGTCTCGTAGCTGATCTTTGGGAGATGGAGATACGGCCACCACTGTCTCCTGTGCTAGAGACTGTATCTTCTGATTCAGAGCTCCCGTATACCGAAGCCAATAATGATTCACTCTCACAGCAGTGGTGTGAGCAGTCTCAGCTTTTATATGCCATCTGTGTGAGTGAGCTGAATCTGCAGAAATGGGACCCTGTGCACATGGCTTTTCCTCTGTTCATGGATGAAAATATTAAAGCAAATCCGTATGGTCCATGAGATGTTTTCTGTGTCAGGAAGGGAGTAAAACTGCCTGTCAAACCAAGCTGTTCTCTCTGATGAAAGGGGTCTGTTTTTAAACACTCTTTTCCATAGTATTTTGCACGCCAGCCGTGTGTGTTTTCTCGTCTGACATCTTATTGAGATCCTTGGCTTCAGTACTGCAGGAGGGAAGGGTGTACTGGGAGGGAAGGAACTAATCTCTCAATATGTACACTAGCACATGGGCACACACACGCTCTTAAATCAATCTTAAATTAATTTATTTTTTTTTTTTTTAGGAATATGGAGGAAAATTAATCTGGTTAAGCCAGACTTAATTGCCTTCTTTCTGTTTGGACTTTCTGTTTTCACATGAAGATATTGGGAAGCAATGCTCTGAGCTATTCTTAGATACAAAGGTGGACACAGAGGGCAAAGGGTTCATTTACAATTCCTAAAGCAGAGTACTGAATTTTAAAGCTAAAAGGCAAGTTGATGAGCAGCTTGAAAAAGATTCATCCACTTAGTTTACTGAGTATTTCTGAAGGTTCATGCTGGTCTGGGAAGCTAACTGTTCTCACAGCTGTAATACCCACTGGCTGGAGGAACTAGGGAAAAAAAAGGAAAATTTTTGTATTTTGTGTTTTTAAAATGAAAGCATTTATCTTGCAGGGAGAAGCTTGAAAACATAAACTGATATAAAGTCATGAATTTATATGAATGCATTTATTTTGAAGGAAGCAACTGGACTTCACTTCTGTGGCAGGAGGCTGGGAAGCATAAAAAATGTACACTCACACACACTTCTGTATTCTGAAAAAGTCAAGTCAGTTAATAACAGATAATGGGATACTGTTATAACCACTACTTCACCTCTGTGATCTTGGGGCAGCCCTGTAAGACGCAATTTGATCATGTTGGGCAGGAGACCCCATAGCATTAGAGTGTGGTATTACAAAAGAAACCCAGTGCTAAACAAGTTTTCTAGCCCTTTCCTAAAATGCAATGGTGATTATAACTTCCTGTCACAGAATGACAGAATGGTTGAGGTTGGCGGGGACATTTGGAGGTCATCTGGCCCAGCTGCCTGCTCAAGCAGGGACACCAAGAACTGCTTGCCAAGGACCACGTCATTCAGCTTTCTAGTATGTCCAAGGATACAGACTTCACAAACTCCTTGGGCAACCTGTGCCACCACTTGGTCACCCTCAGAGTAAAAAAAGTATTTCCTGGTGTTCAGAGGGAACCTCCTGTGTTGAGTTTGTGCCTCTGGTCCTATCGCTGGGCACCACTGGAAAGATCCTGGCTCCATCCTCTTTGCACCCTGCCTTCAGGCATTTATATACATTGATAAGATCCTCCCTAAGCCTTCCCTTCTTCAAGCTGAACAGTCCCAGCTCTCTCAGGGAGGCCTCAGTAGTACTCTTGCCAAAAACTGGACATCACCTTTGGAAAAGGAAGTTTTGGCACAGGGAGTGTTCGAGCTGGGGCATCAACATGGGTTTTGGATAGCTGCACCTTAAGCACTGTTGCGTTTCTTTGTGCTTGCCCTGCCAAGCCTCTTGTGTCTGGGAGATGCTGCTGCATTTGGGCAGCTTTGGTAAAGGAGGGGCTTTCAGAGACTTATAGAATCATTTAGGTTGGAAAAACCTTTAAGATCATCCAACTGTAAACCTAACACAATCAAGCCCACCACTAAATCATGTCCCTAAGCATCATGTCTACACATCTTTGAAATACCTTCAGGGATGGTGACCACTACTTCCCTGGGCAACCTATTCCAATGCTTGATAACACTTTTGGTGAAGAAATTTTTCATAATATCCACCCTAAACCTCCCCTGGTGCAACCTGAGGCTGTTTCCTCTCAACCTATCACTTCTTAGCTGGGAAAAGAGACCTACATCCACCTTGCTACAACCTCCTTTTGGGTAAGAGTAGAGCGAGGCTGGGTAGCTCAGCTTTACTGACATGACCTCTGGAATAAATGTCCCTTTCTGAACTTCTTTCTTCTTTGGCTTTAGTTGGGTTTTTTTTCCCAATTGCTTTGCTAAATCTTTTTCAGTTTGCCAGGCTAAAGGGCATCTAGAGAACATGCATCATTTTGTAGTTCTTTTGTCTAAGGCAAAAAACCAAAAATAAGTACTGAAAAAAAATCACTTTGGTGTAAAATGTTCTGTTTGTTTGTGGCTGTTTTTTTGGTTATTGGTTTTTTGTTTTTTTTTCATCTGTAAAAGCTCCTGAAGTGTAAAAATCGTGTCTTTTCTTGAAGGGGGAATATTACTAATGTAAATCCAATGCTGTTGGCAGAGGACTAATATGCTGTATGTCATAAGGCAAGCGACTGAGGAGGAGCTGGAGTGATCGAAATGCCCCATGGGCCTATGAGATTGTGGGGATAGGTATTCACTGGGAGGATGCTTTCTTACATGCTCTCAGGGCTTTCTCTTATCTCTGAACATGAACCCATAGTGAAACAGAAATGTTCCTGTATTAATAGTGCACCGGAGATAACCCCCATCTGAAAAATGCAGTAATACTGCACAACTGGGAAGCCTTTCAGAGCAGGGAATTGGACTAGCAATTTCATAGCGTGTTGGTAATGAAACATTTTGGTTCTGTATAAGCAAATGGGCAAGGTTAGTGGACACATTACTCCGGCTGTCATTGTCCCAGCAGTAACCAATTTAGAGGCTTTATATTTTCTGCTATCCCAGTAAGGGGAAGAAAAGTAGAAAGTTAAAAATAGAAACCCCAGAATGAGTTAAAGCACAAAGAGTGAACAAGCTCGTAGTACTGCTGTATAATTTTAAAATCCTTTTTTTCCTTATAATCTAGACTTGAATTTATGTATTACATTGCGAATTCTGGCAGTGTCTATCCTGCTTCAATAGGTCACCTCCATACAGGAGGATTTATTCTGGCTGTAACATGTGAACATGGGCATCCAGCCCTGGAACTATCTAAACACCATTTATACTGATGATCCCTGTCTGTATTTCCGTTAACCTGATGCTGTTGATTTGCAGGACAAGCGTGAGAAGTTGTCTGTGGCATTGGCCTGGGAGGGAGGAGGTTTAAAAGGTATCTCCTGGTGCTGGTGTATAGATTGTAGATGGTTTTTTCCATGCCTTTTTTTTAAGAGTTGTGGCCAGACATCAGACTTTCATGAATGGGTTGTTGCGAGTAATTTCCCTGCACAACACTGCAGTGTTGGGTTTTCTTTCCTAAGGTTAACCATCTGTCATGCACTCTCATTTTCATTCAGGTTACTTTTTCCTGTTAAATTTCCTAACAATCAGGATTAACACAGTTTCTAAATCAGGATTCCAACCTAACATGGAATTGTTTTCTTGATGTGCAGATATCCTCGTTGACGGCAAGCTCTGCGACTGTGATATCGTGGTGGACTGCAAAGTCGGGGACCCCATCCCGCTGGAGGTGAAGCTGACCAACTGGAGCAAGCACAGCGTGGGGCCCTTCGCTCTCACCGTGACGCCCTACCAGGATTACCAAAATGGGGTGCACAACTATGAGCTGCAAGATGCTATCACCTTTGTGGGATCCAACACTTTCTACATTGATTCAGTAAGTCTTTCTGTCAAATGGATCACAATTCCAGATGACGTGCATTTGCAGAAAAGAGCTTCATTATTCATTTGTGCACTTTGTGCAGCAATGTGTGCTCCAGCCCAGAAAGCCAACTGCATCCTGGGCTTCATCAAAAGTAGCATGGCCAGTGGGGCGAGGGAGGGGATTCTGCCCCTCTGCTCTACTTTAGTGAGACCCCACACGGAGTGCTGCTTCCAGCTCTAGAGACCCCAACATCTGCATGAGGGCAGGGAAGCTCTAAAGAGGAACTTGGATAGATTGGATGGATGGGCCAATGTTAACGGGATGAGCTTCAACAAGGGCAAGTGCCTGGTCCTGCACTGGGGCCACAACAACCCCATGCAGCGCTACAGGCTTGGGGAAGTGAGGCTGGAAATCTGTCTGGCAGAAAAGGACCTCGGGGGGTTCTGGTTGACGGTTTTAATCTGAAAGAGGGTAATTTTAGTGTAGATTGAAGAAATATATTCTTCACTGTTAAGGTGATAAGATACTGGAACAGGTTATCCAAAGAAGTTGCTGAGGCCTCATCCCTAGAGGCTTTCAAGGCTAGGCTGGATGGGGCTTTGAGCAAGCTGGTCTGGTGGGAGGTGTCCCTGCCCATGGCAGAGGGGTTTAAGGTCCCTTCCAACTCTAACCATTCGATGATTCTCTGATTTTAAGGCAGATCATTTTTTGAAAGCACCACAATTATGGCATCTCTTGCTGAAAGTGCTGCTGGGTTTTGGGGGTATAGAGTCATCTCTCCGAGGTGGTTTAAGACTGTAATTTTCTTCAGGTAAACCACTAGTAAACTATCAGAGCCAGTAACTTCTGGTCACTCCAGATCTGACTAAATATGAATGGGGAACCTAGATAAAATGTTTAATACCATATTGCCAGTCCCTTGAGCCATCCAGTGGAGCCTGCGGTAATAGATTTTAAGTAACTTTTTCTCTTTAGTACATAAGAAATATTTCCCAGGCTGAGCCAAGGAACTCAGCAAATCAGTTTTAGTCAGGTCCTGAGGAAATGCAACAGACTGCAAAAAGAAAATGCTGAACATTAATGACCAATATGATGTGTCGGTTCATTTCCTTGTCACCTAGCGTACTGTTATAAAACCATAATGAAAAATAGAAAACATGCTTAAAATGAGACAGAAATGTCCCCTTTTTAGAACAAATGAGATTTTTCTTTTTTTCTCAAATTTTTCTTTGGAAAATTCAAGTCTAGGAGCCGTTGCTTCTAAGTCAAGACACTGAAAATACAGATAAAACTACTCTCTCCCACCTCCTTTCCAAAAAAAACCCCAGAAGCAACAAAAATACAGGAATGAAAAATGTACAGACAGTACTGCAGAGTAGAATAAATGGTATTTCTGGTAACTTATAAAATAAACATGAAGAAGAGGGTGAGTGTATGGGATAGTGCTTAAGACCTTTGCTTAGGTCAGCTCTTCGGATAGCTAATAAAATGTACCTGTCAAAACTGAATATTTAAGTGAACGTTAGTAAGAAAGAAATTAAAGGTTAACCAGAGGGATATTCACCATGCATATTTTTCAATTACACATCATGAGAAGAAAATATTTGAAAAAAGCTAATGAGCTTGGAATACACCATCAACTTGAGTTTTAATGGGGGCTAACTGTATTCTTAGCTGAATAATTTAAATATGTCAACAGAAATAATCAAGAGGTGGCTTTCTTTGACTCTCTTTCTGACAATGTGGATTTTTTAATCAGTGTGGCAGTGTTTGGATGCCCAGCTGCCGAAGGGCCTGACCCTCCAGGCTAATGAGGGAAAAAGGAGATGTCAGCGTGATGTATTCTTACCTTCTGATTGAGGCTCCTACGGGGCAAAAAGTCAGGAGGTCACATCTCTTGTGCCTGCCCAGGCAGCCTTCTCATACGTTATAGACCCCGCTTTTGCCCCGTTGTTCAGCATGGTGACATTTCTCCTGTAAACACAGTCCCCAATCAGTTAAAAATAGAGTTGTTTTCTGCTATTTGTCCTCCTTTTCATCCAAAAAGGTGAAATGAAGAAAATGTTGGCTCTTAGAGAAGAAGTGTTATATTTCATGGTATGTAGTATTGTTACTTCTCCTACACAGGCTCCTAGAGAAAATGCTTAGTCATATTTCTTTGAGGCATAAAGCCCTGATCATGGAAGAAAATTCTTCAACCAGTGTATCTAATGCTGTCAGAGGCCCTTTCATCCCCCATAATAACTAATTCCCTAATGGAAAAAAGATTTCAGAAAGTCACACCTGTTTTGGGGGCAAGAAGAAAGTCCTGACTTGTGCATTTGATGCTTCAGGGAAGAAGGAACACGCTCAGACTTGTGTTCATGCTCTGAGTTTGGCAGAAACTCAGACAGATGCTGGTTAAGACACTGAAGAAGCTCATGGTTGAGTGAGATGAAAGAGATTCAGAGCTTCTTTTTTCTCCAAATGTAAGCTGAGGTACTGGACCATATTCAGTGCTTAAAGGGGGCCTACAGGTAAGATGGGGACAAACTTCTTAGTAGGACCTGTTGCAACAGGACAAGGGATAATGATTTTAAGCTAAAAGAGGGAAGATTTAGACTAGATGTAAGGAAGACATTTTTTACAATATGGGTGGTGAAATACTGGCCCAGGTTTCCCCCCAGAAAAGTGCTAGATGCCCCATCCCCAGGCATATTCAAGGTCCAGTTGCATGGGTCTCTGAGCAACCTAGTCCAGTTGAAGATGTCCCTGCTCATTATAGAGGAGTTGGGCTAGATGGCCTTTAAAGGTCACTTCCAACCCAAACCATTCTGCAATCCTCTGATTCTCTGATTCCCTGCTGTATTCCCTCAGTGCTGCTCTGTCAAAGCTATTAAACATCCGCTCGTCGTTGTTATAAACTGAGGTCATGCACACGTGAGTATTTAGCTTATTTAGTGGAGGTGATTTGAGGTGCTACCATTTCCAAGATGCTTGAATTGGCCCCTCTGCTTGATTTCTCACCCCTCTTCCCCAGCAGAGCAAGCAGGAGAGATGGTTGTGAGCGTTTGTTTTCGTGCAAAGTTGGACGGTTTCGCAAAAACTATGTTCGTCAGCAGTTTAAGCTAATTGGGCTGACTTTACACTGACACTGGCAGGGAGGTGGTGACATGATTTATTGCACTGCTGAGCTGGGTGGGAGGAAGGATGGAGAACTAGTCTGTGGTTTGGTGTGTCAGTAATGTATGGTCAAGAACAAGTGGGAGCGTCAGGTATTACAGCAAGAGAAGATGCTTCTCACACTCTGAAAATCTGGTCTGTTGTCACTGATGCAGAAACTACAGCACAACTGAATGCGACTTCTCTGGGAGAAAAAAAAGCCCCCAAAATAAACCCCCAACTCTACTTTCCAAATTTTAATTTCATATTAAGCCTGATGCTCAGCAAATCACAATTATTTTCATTTCTGGACCAAAATATTTCAAACCAGTTTTGGCTTCTACCTGGAAGACAGGGGATATATATAGAAATTTTCAACATGCACATGATGCTTCACAGTTTGAATATAAATTGTTTAAAGGGTAAAAGTCACACGATTTTCTATTTCTCTTTCTGGTGGCTTGAAGTCCACGTTGGATGATTTATCTTGGAAGTAACGTAATGAGTGCTTATTCACCTTTTTGCACTCTTACTTCAATTCAATGCAGCAGTCTAGGTTTGTGTCACAAAGTCCCTGCTGGGATCTGCTACTTCAAAAAGCAAATTCTCTTACTGAAATTTTCAAAGGATATTGAGATATTTCCATGCATTTTAAATTCAGTAAAAACTTTATTTTTAAGCACGACTTTGAATTTGGCTAACCTAACCTTTCTGTGTCTGTATTTAACACAAAAAGTGCCTTCATCAATTAACATTTGGATAGTAGATATTTTTGTTCAGTGTGGGGTTTTGCAACATGAGATTTTATGGTGGGCCCCCATCCATTAAAATGCATTGCATTAATCCATCATTTTATTATTTTTTATCTCATTTAACAAACTGATTTTAGCTTTGGCCATATTGTTAAAAATTCTTAGTTCTTAGCAATTTTTTTTTTTTTTTCCAATTAGTTGATCAGACAGAGTTGCTTCTTGCCAAATTAAAAAAATAATAATATAGTTTTCCATGGAGATTCCTGTAACTACACGCAATTCATCTTTTTCTTGTTGTTCCTGTTTTTGCCATTACTATTCTCCAGCATTTTTTTTTCCCTGTGTGTGCGATTCACGCACGAGCTCAAGTGATTGGTAGTGGGAGATGAGGAGAAATTCATTAGTAGATGGTCATTTTGAATCAGCTCAGAAGCTATGATGAACATTTTGCTCACTTCTGGCAGGTCCTCTGTGGCCCATCTGGAACGAATTAGTTTTCTTGGCACTGTTTTACTCGCACTGTAAACTCTTTGGGGCAGCGAACAGTAGCTGGCACTAGCCCTAATCTCCAACTGAGCTCCCTAAGTACTACAGCAGTATAAATAAGTAGTAATTAGTTCTAAGCAATCGCAGTCCCACATGGTAGCCTGAATCGGGGATGGATTAGGATGGAGCTAGAAACTTAATTTTTCTTCTATCTCAGTGGAACAGAGGAGCAATGTGGGCATTTTTTTTTTTCTTGATTTCTCAGTCATGTTTTTCTAGGGTAGAAGCGTTCCATCTTTGGTCTCTGCGTAAAGGGTTTGGTGGGATTTTAGTAAAATCTCTTTTGACTCTGACTTGATTCAGCAAGCATGTGTTCAACAGCACCCCAGACTGGCATGACGTGTAAGCACGTATCGAGGCAGCGTGCCGCTAGACGGAACGACAGTACAAATCTGATCTGGATCAGGCACGAGTATGGGATCTTCATGTTTCCTGCAGGTTGGCTGGATCATGCACTGCGGTCGGTGGGATGGTGTGTACTGTCAGCTACAGCAAGAAACATCTCACTTGTGCACACGTCTGAACAAGTCGCTCTGAGCTCCCTTCACAGACAGTGGAGGGCGAGTCATCCGAGTTGATGGAGTTTAGCACATTTTTTTACCTCATTCTGCATTTGATTGGATGAATCCTTGCGTTGAACAGCTGGCTCAGATGTGGACATCCACTTCACAGGCATTTGGGTGGTTTCAATTCCAGTGTGAGGCATCTGAATGAGTAGTTTTTACCATGGATGCTGGCCAGCTAAGCTCCCATTAGTCAATAGAGACATAGTCTGCAGCCAGTAGAACCTGGCTTACCCTAACATAGACACCAGGGGTGAGATTCAGTTGCCTAAAAGTAAGTGTCTACTATTATTTAGGTGTTGTGAGTTTCCCATCTGGCCTTCATCTACTGCCAGAAATCCTGTAAATCATCCTGTAAATTATGCCAGCCCTCTGCAGATGTCTCAGTGCCTTAGGTCATCCCAAATGTCACAAGGTGCTTCAGTTTAAGCAGCTATCCTGACTCTACAGGCTGGCCGGGTAGACCATTGTGTGCTTGCTCCACTGGCTGCATTGACTGGATGCCTCATTACTGTAGTAGGAGCTTGGATACCTAGTGTGCAAAGAGACACCTAAATTTAGGTGTTCTAACCTCAAAATGAGTTCTGTGTCTGGTACTCCAATTGGTTTGGATCTGACCCTCTACTGACCTGATTGCTGCTGCTGTACTCCTGGTTTTCAGGGATTGTTTGTAGGCAGCCCCACTGGAGAGGAGAGGCAGCCTTCCTTTCCAAGGCTAGTTACTATTTTGGAAGAAACTTCTTGTACCTTCCGCAGAGCACTTGCATCTCATCAGTGCAAAGGTTTCCAGCTACTTTTGCTCCTCTGCTTCTTCCCCAGATCACAAGCCTTGATTGAAGTAGTGGTTGTACAAGTGGTTATACAGGTGTGGATAGTCCCCAAACCATGAACGTTGTTGTCAAGTCTGTGCACAGGGCTGCAGGCTGATTGGACACATACCAGTGCCTGCCTCACTGTCCCTTCTCACTTTTGATGGAGGAACTGATGGCTGGTGCAGAGACATGTGCTGCGAAGACAGGAGGAATGAGCAACCACGCAGGAAGAACTTCAAATGAGTGCGAAGACTCTATTTATGCTGATGTGCCTGAAGCCACCTTCCTGCTTGTCAAGGGCTCTGATCAGTGCTGTTCCAGATATTTATTCCTAGTGCAGTGACTTTCAGAAGGATTTTTTCACTCTGAGGAGTGTGAGACACTGGCCTAGGTTTCTCAGAGATGTTATGGATGCCCCATCCCTGGAGGTGTTCAAAACCAGGCTGTATGGGGGGCTTTGAGTAACCTGGTCTGGTGGGAGGTGTCCCTGCCCATGGCGCAGGGGTTGGAACTAGGTGATCTTTATCTGAAAGAGGATAGTTTTAGATTAGATAGAAGAAAGAAATTCTTCACTGTGAAGGTGATGAGACACTGGAACAGGTAGCCCAAAGAAGTTGTTGAGGCCCCATTCCTGGAGGTGTTCAGGGCCAGGCTGGATGGGGCTTTGAGCAACCTGGCCTAGTGGGAGGTGTCCCTGCCCACAGCACAGGGGTTGGAACTAGGTGATCTTTAAGATCCCTTTCAATACAAACCATTCTATGATTAGGAAAAATGGATTGGGAGCTTGAAAAAGGTATGAGTCCTGAGGAGGCTTCCTTTGCTGTTTGCCTTCACCCGTTGCTGACATTAGTGCCTGCCTCCGTCCTCCTCTGGATGCAAGTCCACATCAGTTCCACTGAGGTGGAAATAAGGCAGATGGCCCCAGGAGGAAGGAAGCAAGAGGGGAGGCTGCTTGATGTTTTTTCTGCATGTCCAGACGCAATGCCAGAGGGCAAGAACTTGTACCCAGCCAGGAGGGGAGATGCCAAGGACAGGGGTCAGGAGAACAGCTGTGGCTGCTCTGATCACTCACGTGGATGATAACGATGCAGACACAAGTTTGCTGTAGGTCAGCAAAAGCGCTCAGCACCAAAGCCAAAGGGAGCCTGGGCTCCGCCAGCTCTGATGATGCTGCTGCCTGTGAAAAGACAGGCCTCTGTGCAGGGGCAGCAGCTTAGGTTCAGCCAAGAAGCCTAATACTCCAGGGGACTATATGGGGTGCAGGTCTGCTGGCTAAAGGATCCAGAGAAGTGTCCTCTAAGGTAAAAAAAAACCAACTAGAATAGGAGAAAACAGAAACAAATAGTTCCTTTCCCTCACATCTGAAAGCCACAGAAAACCTTTCTCACTGGAGGTGGTGACAGACAATTTTCAGCTCTCTGGCATATGCTTGACAGGCTGAGGGAGTTGGGGTTGTTCAGCCTGGAGAAGAGATGGCTCAGGGGAGAACTTAGAGCAGCTCTCCAGTACTTAAAGGGGACCTACAAGAAAGATGAAGAGAGACTTCTTACAAGGGCATGTAGTGATAGGATAAGGGATAATGGCTTCAAACTGAAAGAGGGGAGATTTAGATTAGAAATCAGGAAGAAAGTCTTTACTGTCAGGAGTGTGAGACACTGGCCCAGGTTGCTCAGAGATGTTGTGGATGCCCCATCCCTGGAGGTATTCAAAACCAGGCTGGCTGGGGGACTTTGAGTCCCCACATGGCGCAGGGGTTGGAACTAGGTGGTCTTTATCTGAAAGAGGGTAGTTTTAGGTTAGATAGAAGGAAGAAATTCTGTGAGGGTGATGAGGCACTGGAACAGACTGCCCAGAGAAGCTGTGGCTGCCCCATCCCTGGAGGTGTTCAAGGCCAGGTTGGATGAGGCTTTGAGCAACCTGGTCTAGTGGAAGGTGTCCCTGCCTGTGGTGGGGCAGGGAATGGAACTAGGTGATCTTTAAGGTCCCTTCCAACCTAAACCTTTCTATGATTCTATATTCTAGAGGTGCCCCACACCCCTGGAAACCTTTTCTAGTGATTGATTTCCCTCCTATCCCCTGCCATGTTCTAGTCATCATCTGTTACTTGCCTTCCTATGGAATGGCAAGGTGCCTTTCAGCAGGGGGTGTCCATAGACATTTTCCCAGTTAATACCCAGTTGTTGATATCCCAATTTACCTTACAACCAAATTTTTTATAGTGGACAAGAATCCTGATAACCCATCTCAGAGGCTTAGCCTCATCCTTTCACAGTTCCAGGTTGTAAGATGGTATTGGCTGAGGGAAGACTAATACTGAGGAGCATCAGGTGCCCTTTTTTGGGCCTTTTCTGCTGGGATAAAGTTGCCTTTTCTTTTCATTTTATTTTAATTTTTTTAAATAAATTCTGTCCCATGGAATGGTTTTGTGCTGATTGCAGGTTTTGAATCTGCAGCAACTTTAACCCAGGCAGCCTGAAACTGGATTGAACATTGCGTGGAAGCAGATAGTAATTCAGACATTATTACATGCTAAACAGTTATGGGATTGTTAAAGTTAGAAATTACTTCAGTGTAATGATGGATTGAGATATGTTATTTATTGTAAAGATATGGATTGTGAATGGTTTTGTGATGAAGGGGGTTATATAAATGTAGAAATTATGTGAACTGTATTTAATTTGGACAACTTAAATCAGTGTCTACTTTTTGTGGGATGTTTCTTGCTAAACTTAATTATTCCAATGGCAGTGAATATTGAATATTCCTGATTAGAATTTGCAGTTGGATTGTGTCTGAATAATAAGTGAGGATTAATTTAGTTACTGCTAAGTTGTTAAATGAAGTTTAACCATGTGTGTAACATGAGTTCAGAGCCATGATTTAGATCTTTATTATAGTTGTTGGTGATTGCAGTCTGAAGAAAGATGTTCCTGGATATTCGGGACTTTTTGGGGGACTTCCATCTTAAACCAACTCTGTTCTGAAGTCAGTCAATCCTGAAGATCTGTATTATGGTTTAAGCTGTAGCACAACTTTGCTGCATAAGAAAATAATACAGGATTTAATTTTCAATGCTCCAGTTTTACCATTGCTAGAATAGGGACAAGATCTTTATTCCTTTTTGTGTGAAGGCAATATTGAGAAGTGAATCTAGAGTATTTTGGGATCATTTAAGGGAGCTACCGAAGCACAGAGTGCAATAATTTTGTTTTGTTGCTGGTTTAACTGTACTGATTTTCACGTTCTGTTTTCCAGGTGAAGCCGACCAAAGACTCTGTGTACTTCGGAGCACTTCTCATTCTCTACACAGGTGATTTCTACCTGAATATCAAATTCCATGAAGACAACTGCAGCAGGGAGCTGCCTCTCTCTTGGTTCTGCCTCCCTAGTGTACACATCCGTGCTATGGAGCCTGTGGTCCAAACTAAGCCGTAAAAGTACTGTGTGCTATTTGATTCACCACAGTGCGCAGAAATGCTTGGCACATCCGCTGCTTGACCCCAGCTTGTTTCTGTCCAACCCCAGGCCACAGTCCCTACTTTGAAGGAACAGCTGAACACTTTCTGAATTGGCTGATAGTCATCTGGGCAGCTGCCTTAGCTAATTTCAGAGAGACAGAGAGATATTATAACTATGCGAGAGTTTTCCTCTGTTTCCAAAAAGCCTTTGAAACTGCTAATACATGCATTATACTTTGATATATTCTCTTGAAATCAGTGGGTTTCAAAGAGCCTTGAGGGCTGAATTTAACCATATGTTTGAAAGTCTCAATTCCAACTTGAATAATCCCGTTTTAGCAGTTTTCAACAGGAGTTGCGTATCTGCATGAAATTCCTCCTGGCTTAGGCTGTACCCATTGTATGTACCCTTGAAATGTACTTCTCCCTCAAACTTGTTCCCAGGCTTGTTCTTGCTCACTTGTTTGCTGAGTACTTGGTGTCTTTGGTAGTAAATAGCAGTAGTGATGCTTTTTCCTGCATTTCTGTAAGTAAGAATAGCAAATGTGCCTCCAGTTATTCTCTTCCTCCCCTGAGCCCAGTGTCACTTTCTCCTGGTAAAGTCACTGCCTTTCTTTTGGTAGATCTGTGAACAAGAAATGAAAGACAACAATGAAGAGCTAAAGAGTTTTGTCCTTGAGAAAGGAAATAAGCCAACTTTTGGGTTGCCTAGGGCTTGCCTGTGAATTTGGGCTTCCACAGTTCTGTTTTTTATAGTCGCTGTTGCTTGAAACATTTGCAGACACTTAAAGAGCCACCAGAATTAATCAGCTGGTCATTAATGTTACTTTGCATGAGTTTTTGCAAACTCTTATGATCAGATTTTTTATGCTAATAGACTGGGCTTGATTATGTGGTTGTTTTTTCCATTTTTTTTTTTTTTTAGAATGATTAAGTTTAATTATTAGGCAATTAAGGCCATGGAATTCCTGACCATAGAAGCTGATGAATGTACTGAAAAATTAGCCAATTAGCCTGTTGTCTTTCAGAATAATGTTTTTGTATAAAGAGCCCAGTGTTTACCCCTTGTAAAGCAGGGAAATGTCTTAGCTTTATGATTAATATGTTCTTTCATGGACCATATATTTCAAACCTGTCTCAATCTTTTCTTAAATTTACAGCCTGCAGCTCTTAAATTTGATGTTAGTTTACTTTTGGGGGTGGGTACACCAAGATGTCGCAGGGGACCTCCAGTTGTCTCTGTATATCCTAAACCTACACAGGATTTGCAGATTTTTTTGCTTGTTTGTTTGTTTAGGCTTCATCCAAATGTGGGCACACCACTTCGTGCCTGACCTGGTCCATCCTGCTCTTGCTGTGGAGCACTAGCCCAGATAGCTCATTCTGTCCCTCTGCACCATTCCTAGCTGTACTTTTAGATGTGACCAGGTGTTTAGGTTTTTTTTTTTCTGTAAGAATGACACTGCTCAAAACTCAATTCATTGCGTGTTTGCAAATGACTGGAATGTATTCATCCTAAACATATTTTTAATTTGAGGGAACAATAGCTATAGCATGATCGCTATTTCCAGTGTATGCAGGGTATTATCTGTAAAAAATCTGTATTGTGGCAATGTTATCAGTGTTTGCTCTTGAGCTCTGGCTCTGTACACAGCTTTGAATGCCAGAGTGGAAGTCTTTAGTCTTAAACCGATGGAAATCTGAGACTGAAGACTTACTTGCAATGATGTACTGCTCTGTCAGCTGCCAGCATGCAATGTCCAGTAAGAAAACTCTTCCTTAGACTTGCACGATGTTTCTAGGCCAGAGACACCCATGACAAGAGGGTCTGAGTGGCTGAGCTGGGCATGTTCTATTCATTAGTGGAGCTTGGTTGACCAGTTTGTTGTGACGTGAGGCTGAATTCTCTGTCTCTACATAGGCATATACACAGAAAAATAAGATCCCAGGAGAGAGGGAATTAGACCAGTTAATCTTCTCCATGAAAGCTTGCTTTTGACATGTGTCTCTCTACTATGTTACACAACACTGTTGCAGCAAAATCCAAATTGGGCTTTATTCAGTATTCCCAGCAGGTAATCTGCAGATGCTAGGAATACAGCTAAGGCTTTGTAAGGACCACATTGCATTTGAAACAAAAATATTGTGAAGCAGATGCTGTTGCAGTCAGGATGCTTCAGCTTACCCAGCTAAGGGATCATTTCCTGGTGTATTTTTGAGCAGGTTCTCTGAGAACAGACGATATTGTTCTGTGAAGCCCATGCTGGGATGCAACACTCCTGTGCCCTTACAAAGGATCCTGATCCACAGTCTGCTGAAGCTGTTGGAATGGGAACAGGTCTTATTAGAACTAAAGCAAGCCACGTATTTCCAATACACCGTTATAAATCTGCTGTATGTGCTCATAAATATAAGCTCCTGTGTGTGAGCTGACCCTTAATGTTTTGTCTGTTCATTAGTTCGTAGACCACTCTGCCCCTTGTCAACTTTGATGCTTAGTTGCTTTTGGCATTTATGATATCTTTCCCAGTTTTCTCACACTTCTACTTGTCTTGGTGAGGTGAAACACAAGAACTTTTTTCCTTCTGGGTATCATTTGTGACTTATCCAGAAGGAGCATATTTAAGCATCCGCATAATTTGGAAAAGGATGAGGTGAAGGTACTTGAAATGAGAATACTGCGTTGCTTTTGGTTTTTTTTCTTAATGGAATTTTTCACTGGGATTGCTGTCAGGATTGGTCCTTGCAGTGGCTGAAAAAAAAAGGATGATACTTTTCTGTTCTGCTCTCCTTTTCTGGAACTGAAAACTTGCTTTTATTTCTCCGAACCACCCAGCTATTATTGTGAACAAGATGAGCCAAACTGCGCATTGTTACACAGATGCAAATCTGATATGATCCCGCTTGGTTGAATTAAATCATGCCTAATTTAAATCACCATTGCTGAGAGCAGACATTGGTCCAATATATGTAAGCATTGGAGAAGCATAAGTTGTGTAAATTCAACTGTCTGAATAAATACTTATCTTGTGTTATTTATGCCTCTGCCTGTCTCTCCTGTCTCTAGTTCTTGGTAGTGTTCTTGTGTGTGTTTTGCTGGTAATAATAACATATCTCTTGATGCTGTGTTCTGTGGCTGAAAAAATGTATTTCGTCCTGGAACTGAAATTCCAGCCTGACTCAAATGTTCTCTTCCTAGATGAACTCAGAACAGATGAAAGATGTATGCTCCGTCATATGGCTCCCATGTCAGTGTCTATTAACTATCAGCTGAGGGGACAGAGATGCACTCACATGAAAGGTTACTTATGCCTCAGTATCCTAATATTGAGACTGGGGATGGTCAGACACTGGCACAGGTTGCCCAGGGAGGTGGTAGATGCCCTATCCCTGGAAACATTCAGGGTCAGGCTGGACGGGGCTCTGAGCAACCTGATCTATTTGAAGATGTCCTTGCTTGTGGCAGGGGGATTGGACTAGATGACTTTCAAAGGTCCTTTCCAACCCAACCCATTCTGTGATACTATGATCCTTTCCAGCCTCTACAGAAACAGCTCAAAAGCTGGAAGGAGGACCACATATGGAGGTGGTATATCTGGGAAGACCAACTGGAAGCACTTGTTTTGTGTGCAACATCTAATATGCAACCCTGTTTGTGCTCCTTCTGTTAAACAGTCTGTCGCCTCCTGTGGTTGGCTTCTCCATCTAGAAGCTCTCAAGCTTTCCTTAGTGAGAGCCAGCTGCACTCTCCCTTCCTTGGATCCTCTGGCTCCCTTTCTGAGAGTGGGCACTTTTTCTCTCACTGAAATGGGACTATCCATCCATCCTGCTTCCACTGCACACACTGGAACGGTTCTGGTTTCCTGCTCCACAGGATGTTAAGCAAACCGTCTACAGCTCTGGGCTTGCAGTTCAGTTTTTTGGGCACAGGTGGGATTTGAAGGCTACAGGTATGTGCTTTGCAGTGGTTTGTAAACACTAATGCTCTTTTTCTTAAGGCAGAAGACATGTAGATGTGGGCAATTTTCATGTTCAGTGATACTTCTTTACTTCTGTAGGTTGGACCATTCTGGGGCTTATATTGGGGTCCTTGTCCATCATCTTTCTATTTTAGCTGTTAGTTCCTTATGTCTTTTTTTCATCTCATTCTTCCCCCTAATTCTTCAACTTACTGCTTTTCTGTTTTTCTTTGGTTGGTTCCAGCAGAAAGCAACATGTCCCTTTCTTTTTCTGTCTTATTCCTCTGCATCTCTGTGAGAGCCCTCCTAACACTTTGGTCACTTTCTGGGGAAAAAACAAAAAAAACCTACTTCAAACCCTATTTCAGTTGTTAAACTGGAGTTTGACTCTCATATCCTCTCTTAAAAGCATCTTGAGATATTTCATTTGAATGGGACCGTGTCTGTTTTGTTGCCTGTTGGAGTGATACTTGGGCTACTACATTCATGATGCATCAATTGCATAACACCAACAGGACTTGTGCCATGTGTAGATGACATGTCATTTAACATATATTGATTACGTGTTGTCCCTGTGTTCCTGATTCAGAAAGATATCTAAGCATGTGCCTAATGTTAATCATATTAATGGACTCACTGATTAATGCTAATTCATTAGCAGTTCTGCCTGGGGAACTTGCTAAACCTGCTCAATCTGCATCTGAACTCACAAATTTGAGATTGAGGCCCCTGTTCCATTATGCTGCATTGGCCATCTTATTCTTGGATCGCTGCTGGCTCCCAGGAACCCTGGTATGAGGAGAAAACATCTCATCAAAATCGGGCACTGTCATTTTAATACATGAGGAATAAATACATAAAATTCTGGGAGTGCAGAAGACTGTTGCAGGCCAGTATGTCCTCAGTGTATATCTGAATCAACCACAGTAATGACCCTTGGAGACAAATTATATGAATAGACTTGGGAAACCACGTTATACCTAAAAGCTGTGTCCAGTAGCTACGCATGGGGTGAGACAGTGCTCATCCACCTCCTGCTTGCAGTTGCCCTTCCAAGGGTTCTTCCACTAAGGGCTGGTACCAGCACAGGCTGCGCTGACTTCCTCTCAGCCTCCTCATCTCCACATCCATCGGGAATCTCCCCAAGAACTGTTCAGAAATTACTTGGCATAAGGGAAGGCCTATGTCAACAATGAGGAAACACAGCAGCACTTTTGTGATGAGGGAGCACTGGATCTTCTGTAGAGAAGAATTTGTTACAGGCCAATGTACTTTGATATCATGACTGAAGAAGGGCGATTTCAGCCCCTTTTCAGCATGTATTCAGTTTGAACAAAACAGCGTAGACACTGCCAGAAGGAAATCAGGCCAACTATTGAAACAGTTTAACAATGAGCATCTTGTTAATGGCTATGAGGATGTCATCACTAATCTGTGTCAGAGACAGGGCCCTTTGCTATCCAAAGTCTGCCTGTGCTCTTACAGAAAGGTGCAGGCTGATGGCTGAAGTGATACCATGGTCCAGTTTAGGCATCCACCTACCACCTCCTTTCCCAACAGCTCAGATTTGGAGCACGGATGCCATTCCCTCCCCATCCCTTTGCCTGATTCACCTCTTCATGTGGTCCCACCAGGATGAAACTATGCAATGAGCTTGCCTTGAATAAAGGAAAGAAAAGGCAGGGGGTTGTTTTCCTTTATAGAGTCATAGACCGGTTAGAGTTGCAAGGAACCTCAAAGATCATCTAGTTGCAACCCACCTTCCACAGACAGGGACACCTTCCACTAGACCAGGTTGCTCAAACACCTCCAGGGATGGGGCATCCACATCTTCTCTGGGCAACCTGTTCCAGTGCCTCACCATCCTCACAGTTAATTTCTTCCTAATATCGATGTAAATCTACTCTCTTTCAGTTTGGTGTGTGTACACATGTCTTATCGACGTGCAGCTCCATCATTGCACAGACTGTTGAAGCCTGGGAGGTTGCAGCATCCCTCCCAGACATGTTTTCAGCATCCTGAGTGTGTGATAAATAAGCAGTGGAAGGAGGGGAGGGTAGAAATGCAGGGAGAAATGGTCCAGGGCTACAACCAGAGATACCTTCGGAAGATGCCCAAAGTTAACTGAGATGAATCAAGGCCAAGGGGGTTATGTAACTGCCACGACATTAAAAATAGGCCACGCTGTATATTAAGATTTCATTTATAAATTGTTTATAAAGCATTCATAAATGTTAGATGCGGTAAGCACGTTACGTTACGCACACGAATACGTTGTGTTCCAGCATTATCGATGGCTGTATATACAGCAGCTGCAGGTATTATAGATGATTAAGTTACAGCTCTAGAGACCAACAGTTCAATAGCAATATACAATAAATGATTCATCAATCACTTAAACAAGTATTAAGCATTTATGTGTTCTTTATAAATGGAACCTTAATATGAAGTGCGACCTTAAGAAGTGTGAAACAGGGAACTTTTCCCCTTTCATCCTTTTTTTTTTCCTTCTTTCTAAAAAAAAATTAAAATACCTCTCAAATCACCCATTTACCAATGGTTGCGATTTCCCTCACCTCTGGCTTGAGAGAGACCATGGGCTCCTGAGAATTAAAAAGTGTCCATGGAACGAGTGTGGCATTTGGATGTGCTCCCCTCAGCCTGCAAATATGTTTTGTGTCTATTGAGGATATGGGCTCCAGGGGTGCAGAAGGATGTTACCCCAGAAGGATGTCACCTTGCCAGGCTTGGGCCTTGCTCAGAGGGATGTCTTCAGATCCCTGGATGAAGCACAAGAGGAAAGATAACATGAGTGTAAAGTAAGTTAAGAGCAGAGCAGAGGAGCTGTGAAATTAGACTTGAACATTTAATTCATTAAATAAACCCTGGGGCCAGCTCTGTGGGAATTTGCTTGCATGGAAGATGCCACCAGAGAAGGTGCCACCATTGCAGACCCACAGCACAAGGCAGACCAGGTAAGAGGTTTCTTCTTCCCTACTACAGCATCTGCAATATTAGAAAAAAAAACCAAAACAAAAACAAAACCCTGAAGAAAAGTGTAAAGCCTCCCCATCCCATCCCATCCCAGTTCTCACTCCCTTGGGGAGTGGAACCCCATGAGATTTTTTTATTAGTGGAAGAGATCCAAGATAGTCCTGTTTTTCCACATTGGCTGAAATTCTGGCCAGGGCTCTGTTTTTACAAGTCTCTTGAGGAGTGCACTGCAAGGATCTGGCCCAGGTCTGTAGTGTTTGAATTGTATATAGATATTAGCCACTTCCTCCATGCAGTGTCAGAACAAAGCCCTTGGATAATGAGCATTTAAATTTAGCACAAATGTGAGACAAAATATATGCAGATGCTTTGGGATATTATTTTTCAATCCCAACATTGAGTTAATTACCAGATTTTCCCTTTTGCATTGCTCTCCAAATGTTGCTGCTGGTGGTTTAAATATAAATCATGTCCTTTAAATCTTGTGGTCAGTCCATATTGGGGGCTTGAGGTCGCACAAGCTCTGTTGGGAGAAAGAACAGGCGGGATCAGAGATGTTATTAACACAAGCCTCTGTGTTTAAAACCACTGGATATGAACAGAAGTCACATGGTGGGCTGCTGTGATTTACTGGGCAGTCATCTATGCTCCCCAGAAAATCCATGGGGAGAAAGGGGCTCTGTGAGGTAGGAATCCAGCCATCTTTAAGCAATCAGAAAAGTCATGTTTCCTGCCTGAAAATGCCTATTTTCTTGCCAGAGGCAGAGATGATTAGTGGAGATGGAGATACCCACTTACCAGACCACTGCATTTGGGTGGGATCAGTCTCCCTGCCACACCCAATTAAATGTGAATGAAGTTAGCTAATGTGTGTAAAATTTTAAAAGGACCCAGCAAGACACCTCTGCACACAAACATCATTTCTGCAGAGGTGGGCTGGAGCAGATCCCTTTCCCTCCCTATCCAGGATACAGATCCATGGGGGCCATGTTCATACGTGGGCTCTTCAGCACTGCTGTGCTACAGATACCAGGACTGTGGCTCATTCCCAGTATTTTTCCTTTTCCTTTCCACCATCGGCCAGGTGCGCAGTGACCTTCCGGGTGAGCAGGACATCACGCGGTATGTCAGTGAGGAGCCACATGATGGGGAAATACACATCTCCTGGGGACCACCCATGTAAAAATGTCCAGGGGAAGAGGGAAACCTGCTGCAGCTTTATCTTGGCTTTGTGCAAACCTGCTCCGATGAGACCCTCGGCTGAAAGGCGGTTTGAGCTGTTCGCGAATGAGCACGGTCATATTTTCCTTCTCTCTTTTCCCCGCACCCCTTGCTGCACTGTAGATAAGGCGGTGGTGTTTTGGCAGCTGGGAGGTGATGCTCTATCTGTTTGCACATATAGGATGCTAATGGAAATGTGCCACTCACCGTCGTTACTGGGGTTTAGCTCGCTTCTGCTTATTGTGCTGGGGACATCGGCTGCTCCTTTTGGTGGCAATGCAAAGAGTAATGATGCCAGCCGTAGACCAGGCATATATCTGCATTCAAAACTGAAAAGACCCTGCATTAGCTTTGCTTGCCACTGTGTTGTAAGGCTTGGATCTAAACCTCCTTTCCCCCCTTCTCCTCCCACCCCCGCCCCGACTCTTTAATTTTTCAGTTTCCAGGATTTTTTTTTCTGGCATCAGATAAATTTATTTTGTAATCCCTCACTCTTCTCTGTGTCACTTTTCTGTAACTAGGCCCTACCATTTTGTCCCGTTTGACCTAACCCTCCGTTTCTGGATTTGGAGCTGTCAGAGAGGGTCTGTACCACAGATGAAGTCCTACTCTCTGTTTTCAAATGCATCCTTCACCTGCTCATGCCTTGTCTACCTCCTGCCCTTTTCTGCTGCCTGATGTATTTCAAGTTTAGGGACTGGGAGGAGAAGAGGAGCCCTGCCTGGCTGGGATCTCCCTTCAGACCTGGCACATGTGGTTTGAATTATCCCACGATACTGTTGTCTTCTCTTCCCTTATTTCTCAGTCCTCCCAACCAACGCCTGGGCAAGACCCTGGCTCTGGCAACCTTGGTGCACTGGAGAGGAGGGAGAAGGAAAGGAGATTTAGTATCACCTTACTATCTCCTGCAAAATCTGTGTTCTGTTGCTTAGTGACAACATCTTTATACGCAGTCCCAGTGCTACATGTAAAATACTGAATGCAAAGCGCTGCTGTGCAGTAAGAAGTTAAGCTTCACTAAATACCACATCTCCTGGCTCACCACTGTGGCTCCCAGCTCCTCTTCCAAACACTAAAGAGCATAACAGGACCTCACACTGCAGGTTGGCACAGGATGCCCCAGCTCTGTGGCAGTGTGGCGGTTTCCTGAAGTACTGATGGTGGTTTCTCTGCAGTATTTGGGACATCCCAAATATTTCTGGTGTCCAGCAGGGTGGAATCTGGGGGCAGATTCAGACTGCCTAGGAAGACAACATTCATCAGACCAACCCACAGGGCCCAGGAATTTGAGGTGACTGCCTCATACATGTGTAGACACAACCTCGCTTAACTCAACCCAAAGTTGATACTATAGTTCTCATTAACAGAGGAGGCCCTGGAGCTACAGGCAGTCTGACCCTGCAGTGACAACCACCATGTGAACCAACGCCAATGATTCGAGCAAGAGAGAACATTGTCCCACGCTTCCTTCACCTTGTGAACCTTGAGCACCTTGTACACCTTGTGCTTGTGGGTCCAACAAAAGCAATATAAAATAGAATAGAATAGAATAGAATAGAATAGAATAGAATAATTTGAGTTGGAAGGGACCTACGATGATCATCTAGTCCAACTGCCTGACCCCTTCAGGGCTGACCAAAAGTTAGAGCATGTTACTGAGATCATTATCCAAATGCTTCTTAAACACCAACTAGTATCGGGCATTGACTACCTCTCTAGGAAGCCTGTTTGAGAGTTTGACCACACTTTCAGTAAAGAAATATTCCACACACACCCCCAAAAACAAGTAATGTGAATTGGAAAGAATCAATGAACCAGGTTCAGGCCACCCTCTCCACAGCAGATGGTGACAGAGAAGTGGAGAGGGTTTTCCGGGCCTCCTCAGCGTCTTCTCTTGGAATCACAGAAGCATGGAATTGTCAGAGTTGGAAGGGACTTCTAGAGAGCGTCTAGTCCAACTCCCCTGCTAAAGCAGGACTGCCCAGAGCACATCACTCAGGACTGTTTAGATTGAGGAAGAGGAGGCTGAGGGGAGACTTCATCGCTCACTACTTGAAAGGACATTGTAGAGAGGTTGGTGCTGGTCTCTTCTCACAGGGAATTAGCGATAGAACAAGAGGGAATGGCTTCAAGCTGCAACAGGGTAGGTTTAGGCTGAATATTAGGAAATAATTTTTCCCAGCAAGAGTGGTCAGACCCTGGAACAGGCTGCCCAGGGAGGTGGTTGAGTCCCCATCCCTGAATGTGTTTCATTGTCGTTTAGATGCAGTGTTGGGAGATACGGTGTAGGGGAGCAATTTGTGGAGTAGGGATTCGATGATCCCAAGGGTCTCTTCCAACCTGAATGATTCTATGATTCTATGACTGCATCCAGGTGGGGCTTGAAGGTCTCCAGAGAAGGGGATTTCACATCCTCCCTGGGCAGCCAGTTCTGGGGCTCTGGCAACCCCATTGGTAAGACGTTTCTCCTCATATTTGAATGGAACTTCCTACGTTGCAGCTTGTGCCCTTTGCCCCTCATACTTCCACTAGGAACCACTGAAAAGAGGCCAGCTCCATCTTCCTTCAACCCATCCTCCCCAACCCAGCATTAATAAGGTCTCCCCTCAGCCTTCTCTTCTTCAGGCTAAAGAGTCTCAGCTCTCTCAAACTTTCCTTATCAGGGAAATGCTCCAATCCCTTAATCATCTTTCTTGTCCTTTGCTGGACTCTCTCCAGTAATTCCCTGTCTCTCTTGAACTGGGGAGCCCAGAACCGAACACAGTATTCCAGTTGTGGCCTCACCGGTGTAGAGTAGAGGGAGAGAATGACCTCCCTCGACCCACTGGCCACACTATTCCCTACGTAGCCCAGAATTCCATTGGCTCTCTTGGAGACAAGGGCACATTGCTGGCTCGTGGATAGTTTACTATCTACCAGGACCCTCAGATCCTTCTTAGAAGTGCTTTCTAGCAGGTCCACCCCTAACCTATATCGGTGCCTGGAATTCTTCCTCCCCAGGTGCAGGACCCTACACTTGCCCTTTTTGAACCTCATTGGGTTCTTCTCTGCCCAGCTCTCCAGCCTGTCTTGGTCACACTTGATGGTGGCACAGCCTTCCTACCTCTCCGATAGGAACAATTAATGGCTCCTCGTGTGTCGATCTGACAAAGTGAAGCTGGGAGACATGGATCTGACCTCTACCTTGTTACCAGTAACAGGATGTGTGAGATGATAAACCAAAACCAAAAGAGCAGCAGCTGTATCAGAGAGAAGATGGGGTGGATGCCTGGTTCAATCAAAACGAAGAGGCTGCTTTATGAAAATGCCTATTTCATGGGCTACCTGTGACTGACAACGCACCAAATATATTTCGGACGGTCTGCTTTGCTGGTAAACTCTGTCTAAGTGACACCGGGAACTGAAGTGGTTGCAGCAGCCTTGGCTACACCAACACAATATTCCATTTTTGTCTTGTTTGATACCATTCCGTACGAGGCGGCACACTCTCAGCTGAAAGCTGCATTGCTATTCTTATAACAAAAGAAAGATCTCCTCTTGTTTCAGGTGAAATCTCCATTTGCATTAAGAATGCCCAGGGGATGCAGATACACGAACACACTTTATCCGAGGGAGATGTTGAGCAGGGTTCCTGGTAAGCCCCAGCTCATCTATCTCACAAAAAAAAAAAAAAAATATGAAAAAACCAAGTCAGAGCTGTAGCAACACAGTTGGCCTTTTTTTTATCTGCCACGCCAGGCAGCAAAGCCGCACCTGCGATGGTGCACAGGAGGGCTGTAACAGCGAGAACATGCCTCTGGAATGGATTTAGAGATAATAAGAAATCATCTTAATGCGACTGTTGAATGTACAAGGGAATCTGGTAATAGTTATCACAGGTACACTTTCATTAACTCCCTTTAATTTAAAAGCTCAGTGTTTGCAGCGATCTTTTACAGGATAGAAAAAGTCAAATCAAATAGAAAAAAAAATCCCACTGAAGTGTGATGCTGCTGCTTCCCCCAGGAGCTTGATAGCACGGCCCGAAATCTGCCTGCAGTGATCCCTCCGGGCAGATCCCGTGGCCCTTCCAGGGGCTGCCAATCCTGGGGTGCCACTGAAACACGCTCTTGTCATCCATCACCCCCTTATCTCTTTACATCAGGGACACACGCCCCCCCCCCCCACCTCCCACACCCCCCCCC
>VXBJ01004449.1:625524-648285 GCA_013400055.1 Nycticryphes semicollaris
CAGAGAGAGAAACACAAGTGACAGTAGCAACCACGTCACCAGAGCTGCAGCTTTTCCCCATGCACCGGGTGAGATAGCGAGCACAGTCCAGGCTGACAGCAATAATGTTCCTCCACCCAAGAATAACCTATGTTCATACTTACTGGAGAAAAACTGCGACAAAAACCTAAATTATATAATCAGGATCCCTTGTAATTCTCCTGAAAGTTAATAAACTATTCAACATAACCAATACATTAGCTCACAAACCAATAAACATGCCAGAGAAACCAGGGATTTCAAACTAAAGCCCACAGCTTATTAAACTGTGATTGCTGAGTGGGGAGAGACAGACCATTGCTTCACCACAGCATTGTGCCCCCCTCCTTTCCTCTTCCATCCTTCACTCTCCACCCTGCAGAGGTCCCACTCGGTGCTGGCAGGGGACAAGGAGAAAAGTCAACCCAACCATGTGCTGGTTGATTTTCCAACATCTTGCTGATCTCTGCTCCTAGTTTTTCTGCGAGCAATTCAGCTTTATGAAAGCCTCCATACATATTCAGGCATTTCAGAGGACAAAAACGAGGAAGGCTGTAGGAAATTTCGGCACAGTGATGTAGTATTCCGTGGCTGCAATAGGAAATGGCTTTATTTGCGGAAGCAGGATGAGAGGTGGGGACACAGAAAGGAAAAATAGTTCAGGAAAGGTTTATTAAAGGAAAATAACCCAATGGTTAGATGCTATCAGTGTTGTGAATCACATGCATTTGCAGCTCAGCTTCAATGGAAGACCGATAGCAGCAACCTGCTCGGTAGGGAGTGTGGTGTAACAGCGTGGTGACCTTTGGGGACAGTTCAAGGGTTTAGGTCTAAACATGCCGTAGGTGCTTTGCTTAATGTGTCCCCTCAGCTTGTGCTTGAGACTTCTATTGCAGGTGAATTATTAAGAGGAGGCATTGTTGTGGGGTTAACTGAAAGGATTTCATTAATGATCACACGATGACCAAATGGTAATTAATGAATAATTGGATGAAAATCAAATGGTAATCAAATGATGATGAAACAACAATTGAATGTTATTTAAATAGTGATTTGACAATGATTTGACTATGATTTGACAATAGTTTAGCAATGATTTAAGTGATAATTTATACAGTGATTAGACAATGATTTAACCATGAAACACTACTAGATACTACACTTCTAATAATTAGCTATATCTGGGCATACATAAATGCCAGCGGCATGCAATGTGCTTTTAACCCCACCGTAAAGTATAACTTAACTCATTCTAGATATTAGATGCTGGTTAAGGGGTCTCTAAGCCTCAAGGATTAACCTTGAGAGGCAACCCTGCCTGAGGAGGAAGATCACTGTTGCGCAGCCCGCTGCTGTACAGGAGATATGAATGAACTACCAGCTTTTATAGCGTGAAATGATTGAGTCGTAGTCAAACACACCCCTTACCCCCCCTCCCCATTTGGTGTATGTGCAGCTGTAACAGTTTTGCTTTTGACTAATCCCAGCTTGGTCTGGTACTGTTAGCTCCTGGTAAGACATGTCACAGTCTCCTTAGTTCCTGAGAAGATGTGGTTTTTAACCGTTCTCATGGTTTGCACAATAGGGCTGATCAGGTTGTTATCCACCTGGGAGCCACTGGTCTGCAAGTTGGACAGAAGACTAGGCGTCTCAATGGAAAACAGCTCTGAGAAGGTTCCTGTCTTTGTAAAACCCATCCCACCACGGGCCATGACCCCACCGATGCATCTCAGTATGGGAAAGGCTGTTCATCCAAACCCTTCCCTCAGAACCTCTGATACTTTGCCTCAAGCCAAGCAGGAGCCTCAGAACCATCAGGTTTGATTCCTGCAAAGTGCAATTAAATCCATTTTCTCTACAGGGCACAGCCACTCCAAGTCTCTGAGCTCCACTCACCTACAGCCAACTTTTCACCATCCCTCCCCTCCAGAAACTCCAGCAAGCTTCAGATCACAAGCAATGCAAGTACCATTAGGTTCCTCCATGGAACCTGGAGGAAGCTTCTTCCCATGCACAGGGCAGCTGACACTTGGATTTTGTCTGAGCAAGTTGTGAAGGATTTCTGAGCCTCGCAGTGTCTCGTCCATCCGCTGAAGAAAGGCTGGCACACACATCTCAGCAAGGTGAGTCACACCTGTACTCCACTTTTGAACACAAGGCACTACATACAAAATGCTCTCGGGTGATTTTGGCAAGTGGTTTCATTCTGGTACACCCTTCTGCATCTCCCCTTAGCTACAGCATCTTGTGTAACTGAGAAATATGGCATATTTATCCCATACCTCAGGCAGTCTCTATGCTCTTTCACTGTACCTTGGAAACCAAACTTCTATTCTTGCCAACAAATCACTTTCAGACAAACGGGGGAGTGTGTGGTAGCTTGGATTCCTTTTTTTTCTTTTTTTTTTTTTTAAAGAAATTTTTTGCAATCTAAGAAAAGACTTGAGGATCTATTTTTAAAAATTATATCCCCCTTCCACCCACTGCACTGCAACAACTGAACAGTTTGGCTTGATGAGAGTATTAGTAAAGCAACCACAATCTGTAGGGTGCACTTCTTAAAACTGCATTGCATAATGGGACAGGCAGTGAGCATAACACAGAAAAATGCAATGAGGCTGGGATTTGCTGTAGTACGTGAAATAAAAGTCATGTCTTCAGCCAGGATTGATCACCAACTAATTTGCAATAACCCACCTCCTGACCTTCCCTGCTTTTGTCTCCCCAGATATAAATCCATCTATCCTAGAGATATTCTAGGGCATCGTTAATACAATGTTTTGTAGGAAATGTAACTGCTAAAACAGAATATCTTTCTCCTTGATATATTTTGGTATTTAAGGAAGCCAATAAGTACAGTAATGGCAATCATACACCTATAAGATGATTTGAAAAGTGTATTTTTATCATTAGAGTCTGGGGGAACTGCATTAGCTCTAATAAAATCCTATAGGACTTCAGTGATGATTATGACTTTAAAATGTTGTTATTAGTAGCATTGTCAATCCTATTCTGAGATCTGCAGAGTTAACAAATTAGATGTAAGGAAAAAACTCCATTTGATTCAGTTGAAGGCTACCGCATTCAAGGAAAAATATAGCACTTTTATTGAAAGGCCTTGGGAATCAGCCACCCACCCAGGGTGTGCTGAGTGATTAATGCTGGTTATGTGCTATTTATCCCTTAAAATGTAATCACAAGCTGATTATTTTGTTCAACACATTTTTAGTGATTTGATTAAGAAGCTGCATGGACTTAAGAGATTCAAAGGAAGCAGGACTCACATGGAAGAGGAGTCAAAAGACAAAGGTAAGGATGCCACTAGGTAAGGATACCTTGCCAGTAGGGAGGGATGTTCTTGGGGACCTTGGTATTACCAGATATCTCTCATTAAGATTCAGCTTCTCCAGCACTTTAGGGTCTTGTGTGTTTGTGTCTATCTTAAAAGAACTGGACTAACTTGATGAGGGTAGATGAGAGAATATGGCCTTATTCTGCAGGCCTTTTTGTGGCTGAAAGAAATAACATTAAACTTCAGATCCACAAAGCGCATAAAAGGAGAAGGGGAAGAAGAAGGGGAAGAAAAAAGGGAAGATTTGACATGATGTTTAAAATTTGGAAGAAGAAGGTGTCTATTCACAGCTGAGCTCCTCTCTTTGAACAGTCACTCTTTGTGGCTGCTTTGGATCCAGCAAACAGGAACCTTTGGATAATAATAAAATAATCACATTTATGTCGCTCTTTGCATCAGCATATAATGAAGAACATTGAAAGACAAGTAGGTGTGACTGCTCCTGCTACTGATATGTAGTACAAGAGCAGAGAAAAAGCTTTCTCTTTTGATTAGCTAGCAACCAGAGCACCAAGTCCTGGGATGGATGTTCTCTAGCCCACTGCTTGTTCCTGATTTCCTGAGCTAATCTGTCCCAGCCTACAAGAGGGCCAAAACTTAGCTGTTTGTTTGGGACAAGGTGAAAAAAAGAAATATGTTTTCTTTTTCAACATCTCTCTGCCTGTCTTCTCTCTTGGCTGGTTTTTTGGTTTTTTGTTGGGATTTTTGTTTTGAAGGGCTGAGATGTGACAATGACAACTGAGATGCCCTCTCTGGCAGGTGTTAGATATCAAAGTCTTGAAAGAATTTTGTGAGAACCTGGAGGTGGGTCTGAATCAGCCACAGAAAAGCCACGAGGTGTATGTCTGCAAATCTGCTGGTGTTATGCTGGCAATTGCAGAAAGCAGAAGAAGAGACTGTTCCTACACATGAATGCAAAAACTGTTGATGTGAGAGTGGAAGCTTATCCTAATTAACTGAGTGAAAGCAAATTCAATTTGTCTGGCAACATGTGCTTGTTGGATTCAGTTTGCCTAATAATGGTCTGAGTTTAGCCCTGTTAAGAAAAGAACTGGGATCCAGGACATAATGCCTGGAAGCTGATGGGACACTTCACTCATGAGGTGTCTGTCCCTGTCTGAGGCAGCAACTAACTCAGGAAGAATCATAGAATAAAAGATGAGGCAGAGTTCCCAACTTTTTTCTGCTGTGTGGCAATTATTTTTAAAATTAGAAAGACTGACTGTGTCGAGCTTAAAAGATGGTTAATGTCCAGAGGTCCACAGACAATAAATGGTCTTTGGCACTTTTTGGTTTTGCGTGGGCTGAGATGACATTCAGACATGTTGTGTTCAGCCTGCTAGCTGGAGGACAGGAGAGAGGGTTTGACAGGCCTTGAAAGTAGCTGCTGTTTTAGCCTAGGAGCTTAAAACAAGGTGAACTTATTCATACAAAAATCAACCTTTTGTTGAGTCCTGTCATTTACAGTCTCTCTGAAAGCTATTTGGTTTGGAGGCAGTTATTTTGTTGTTTTCTAGACTGTGGTTCTCCTGGAAGTGGTTCTTCTTTGCTTCCTAAGCATTGGCTGAGATTTTCTGTGCCAAATCACTTCCTCAGCATCTCTCTCTTGCCCTGTTCTGGGGTGTCCCATTTCTACATTCTACCACTTGCCGTTTTTTGGATACTTCTCCCACAGTAGCAGGCACACAGCATCAGCTAAAGACCCTTGCAATGCAATGCCTCTCTCCAAGTAGTTTTTTTCATGTGTCCCATACCCCTTGCCTCCTGGCCTTCCACAAGACACTGTTGTTCCAGCCCTTTCCCACCAGCATGTATTTTGTCCTTCTCCGTTTTTCCATTTTTCATGGAAGCTGTACAGAAATTCATTCTCTTCTCACATTATGTCCAATTAGTGACTGCCCTGGGTCCAATGGATGGCACTAACATTTCTAGCTGGACATCTTGTAGGGATTCCACTCTCAGACTGCTCCTCCTCGTTCATTGATGCTTCTTTAATAGAGGAATATCTCATTCTGCACTGTTGGTAGAGATGGATGATGCAGGACTTTTTGTCTTCTCTCTGCCAAGTCTAAAGCAGCACTGTTCTTAACACCACTTAAACCTAAAACATAGGTTCCACGTTTGAGTTTGGCCATACCTCCCCTTCAGATCCCGGCCCTCTCCAAATGACCAAGCCACAACACTGATGCACTGCTTGTGGTAACAGCTTTACCTGACAGTTTTTGTAGAATCATAGAATAGTTAGAGTTGGCAGAGACCTTCAAGATCATCTAGTTCCAACCCCCCCTGGCATGGGCAGGGACATCTTCCATTAGACCAGGCTGCTCAAAGCCCCATCCAGCCTGGACAATTTTTTTTACTGCCTTTCTGAAACTCTCAAGGTGTATGAAAGAGAGTTCAACTTTCTATCTGTGGTGGGAGGTGCCTACAACAGTTCTGGATGTCATTAAAATAATAGAGGGCAGAGATTATTTCTCCCTGATGCACAAAGTAAGTTGACATCTTGCAAGAAAAATCTCTTCTTGGGAGATGGTCAGCACAACATCTAGAGGAGAAATGAGTTAAATACCCAAAAGCAGAGCTGTGCTTGGTTTAACACGAGTCTCCTTAAGTCAGGGGACAGGTTCCAACCAGATGAGTCTCCAGCACCTGAAAAAATTCATATGGGCTTCAGCTGAGACTGGTTTTGCACTAAACAAGCCAGTAGTTCATAGCCAGGGCCTCTGGATTTTAGGGTGTTTTGTTTTTTTTTTTTCCAAAAATCGGAACAACATTGAGAAAAAAAGCTGCTAACAGTGACATAGAAAACTCTTGCAGCAGGGAAGGAACCCAGCACAGGCTCAGCTACAGCAGGGGATTTTAGGCAATTACTGCATCTTGCGTGAGATCAAGAGTCTTCCAGAGCATTGCATGGGGATCTGGGGAAGGTACCACGGGAAGCAGGACGTGCTGACACCATACTGACTCTGGCTCAGTGGAAACATGATAAAAAGAGGATTTCAGCTGCTTGTCTCTTTGAGATTACCCCATGTCACAGGATGCTGATGAGATGTGTGTAAGTTAGTTGCTGTCAGGAATCCAGAAGTGTGCAGGGATCAGTAGAATAAATCCAAAGCACTAACTGAGAGGCAGAGATGGTCTTCCCAGAACTAAGTCCAAGATATTAACACAGGAAAGCGAGAGATCAGAAACCAGGCAGTCTTGTTTATTGCTGCTGAAAAGAGAGAAAGGCATGTTCAGCACTGACAATTTTTTTTCATTATTCTTTTTTCCTAAGACCAGAGAAGCTGTTTCAAAACTAGTTCCCTCAGAATTCCAACAGGCTGAGAAATGGAGTTGAACAGAGGAGATGGCTGTAATTTCCAGCTAACTCAGGTAAAGAATTGTTATCGACAAGACTTCTTCCACACTATTAAAAAAAACAGCAGCCATTTTTTCACTCCTGATATTGTGTGAGATAATGGAGTTGGTGGCAGTACAGACAACTCCTGCCTCATTACTCTGACACTGTGCTCAATAGGGTAAAAGAAGCTGCTGCAGAGATGGGACCAGATGGTCTGCAGGGACTGAGTGATGCACAGGGGCCACCCAGGCAATACTGGGGGTTGCAGGAGACTTCTACTGACAGATCTGTTTGGAAAGCTGGAGACCAAAACCACAGAGGAAGGGGGGTTGCAGCTAAAAGACAAAAGTGTCTCTGGCTCTCACTGCTGAGGTGACAGAGCTGCTTCTTTCCTCCTTTGAGAAATGAGTTTCTAATACATGAATAGACTCATCCCCTCTAAATGAGGGTTTAAACTCTTCATAGCTTTTCCAGTTATTTTAGTGAACTGAATTATGTGAAATTTCATATAATGGCTTACATTCTTCTTAAAGCCCAATTTGTTAAGAAAACCAAGGCCTTTGTTAATTTTCTAGAGGGAAACTCCAGCAGGGGACTTTGGTGGAGGATGTGTCTGTATAAGGACAAGGTTTCTGAGTGATGAGCAGAGGGAGAAATGCATCAGCTATGGTCTATGTCCCTGCCTTATCTCTGACCACATAGATGTGATACTGCACCAACTGAAATCATGGAGAAGTCCCATTGCTTCCAGTAAGACTAGATTAAATCCCAAAAGAGAATGGTTAGGAAGTAGAAGTGTGGCCCACGTGGCCCTTTCCCTTTGATGTTTCATTAAGATTCCTTTGAAAAGAGTCTGACATGGGCATTTCACTTTCAAGCTACAGTCTTGGAGACAGTTCAGATCAATAGTGACTGGATTGGTTGCCCTCTTCTCTGTGATCAGTGGTTTTCAAGACATGGACAGATAGGTTCAGGGCATCTCACTGCTTAAATGTCCATATCCTCCTCACCAGAGCCTTTGTTCTAGACTCAGGGGTGCAATGAAGATGTGGCTGGACCTGCATGCTAAATTATCCTCTCATCCTGTAGGTGATCCAATTAAGCCAAATTTGAAGAGAACCAGAGAAGTTCATGCTCTGCCTTGCTGTGCATGAAGTCAGCAAGTTAATAATGGACATTGATCTCTAGGGCTGTCAGTCTGACTAGGACTGGGTGGAAGAGATTTCAGATTTTTTTTTTTCATCACATCATTAGGTTTCATACTGCAAGCAATAAACTCTGTAGCCTGCAGCTGTGAAAACACTAATTTGAAAGCTATTATTTTTGAGAACTTGCTGATGTATTTATATATATGCATTTAAGACTTTTTTCCCCCAAAACTCCAGTATTTCTTTCGGTTTACTTTTCCCCTTTTCTGATTTTCTGGACTTTCATATCAATTAGGCTATCTTTTTCCCTGCTCTTCCCTCCATTCCCCCTTCTCTTTTTTCCCTCTCCTTCCCTTCAGTTGCTAGAGCAACAAAATTCTTTGGAGTAGAGGGGATTTACCCAGTTCAGACTCCTAACATACAGCGACACCAAAGTTTCTCCTGTTGCTTATGTATTTAATATGAACACTTCTGATATCTATGCATCCATTTTGGGTGTGTTAATCTCATATCTTCTTCTCCCTTTCTAGGACTGTAGTTTCGCGGGTCTGTTGGCTTCGGTCCTACATCTTCAGCATTTTAAGGTCACAAGAATAGTCCTTGGCTAGGACTGAGGGACACTATCCAGAAAAGGAATTGTCACCTTTCAGTGGCATGTTCAGGACTTTCTCTCTCCTCTCCTCTCCTCTCTCTTTTGTGCCCTCACCCTGTGTTTACTCTCCACATATTGCTGCTTTATTGGTCCCTACAGCTCCAGAGTCCTTTGGTAGTTAGTAAAGGCAATCTTCACAGGATAGTTCTTAACTTAATGTATCAAAGGGACATCAGTGCAGAGGCTGGTCCTGGAAATAGATGTTTTGAAGGCAGCAATAATATTAAACCTAGAGGCAATTTTGTCAGCCTGTTACTTTAACGAAAGGAGATGCAATACCTGCCCTCCTGCTGTTGTGGGATAGTTATGGTTAAACATGCTGGCATACAGCACCAGGTGATGAAAAGCTACATGTCTGTCTGACTTAAATACAGGGTTGGAAAATAATAACAGGAGTTAAAGTGTGACTAAGCTCTTCCAAGGGCTGTCATGCTTGACACTGAAGGCAGCTGGTCATGCCCTTAAAGTCCTTTTTAATAAGATTACTGTGTTGCTCATTATTCAAAGGTCTACAAAAAGCAATAATTTGTTATGTTTTTATAAAGGTGACTGGCTGCTTGGGTATGTCCTTATTCCTCCTGCACCAGAGTTCCTCAAGAGTGTCCTTTATGATGGTCAGGCTGGAGAGACGATGTTTAATTTAGGATGCCAACTTTCTTCTCGGAGTTGGATATTTTGTAATGAGACTTTGGTTCACCAAAGTCCTTAGGTTTGTGCCCAAATAATTGTGAAGTCAGTAGTACCTGCTTTATGTGTGTGACAAAACATATACAAGTGCTATAGGCACTGCAGAACAGCAGCCAGGGAGCTTCAGAGCCCAATCTCGAATGGCATAGTGTAGTCACAGGCATCCAAGCCAGGGCACAGTCAACAGCGAGGGGTGCTTGATCTGCCCCTGCTATTCGTGAACAAAAAGAAATCACTTCCTTGTCTGAGTCCATGCTGGGCTGGAGAATGAGCCATACAGGAAACCTGACTGTAATTTTCTTTCCAATCCCCATGTTCAAATCTCCATGACTGTGATTCATTACTGAGAAACGACTCTGTTCAACCTTCGCATGTTGTAACTAAATTAATAGAGCTGTTTCGCCTGTATTGGTGATGATGACCAGTGGTTAGCACACCTGGGATTGAATTAAAAGCCTCTGGAGCTAAGAGCATGAGTCATACGTACAGGCTGCGCTCAGGAGTCACCCTGTGTTGCTGGGGTTGAGAAACACAACTCCTGCAGATGAAGATGTGAAGCCTCTGCAGAGAGCTGGATGGTGATTTGGGTCTCCTCACCACCATTGCTCTCTTACCAAGAGGAGTTACTGGCTCTGCATCTCACACACCAACACTGGTGCATTCTTGGGACTGGGAGCTCAAGTATGTGGGGATGCTGGGGTTGTGCTGATTCGAAGGAAGTATGGCCAGCAGGTTGAGGGGAGTGATTCTGCCCCTCTAGACCCCACCTGGAGTACTGCATTCAGCTCTGGAGTCCTCAACACAGGAAGGACGTGGACCTGTTGGAACGGATCCAGTAGAGGGCCGTGAAGATGGTGAAAGGGATGGAGCTCCTCTGCTGCGAGGACAGGCTGAGAAAGTTGGGGTTGTTCAGCCTGAAGAAGAGAAGGCCCCAGGGAGGCCTTATAGACTCTTCTAGTACCTAAAGAGGGCCTACAAGAGAGTTGGGGATGGACTCTTTTTCAGGGATTTTAATAATAGTGAGAGGGGTAACAGTTTTAAACTGAAAGAGGGGAGATTTAGATTAGATATTAGGAAGAAATTCTTTACTGTGAGTGTGGTGAGATGCTGGCACAGGTTTCTCAGAGAAGTTATGGTTGCCCCATCCCTGGAGATACTCCAAACCAAGCTGGATGGGGCTTTGAGCAACCTGGTTTATTGAGAGGTGTCCTTGTGTGGGGCTGGACTGGAGGTGGGACTGGAACTCAATGATCTTGAAGGTCCCTTCCAACCCAAACCATTCCATGATTATGTATGTGACTCCTCACATTTTCTACCAAGCTCTCTGGAAAGGATTAATACTTTTGAGATTACACACATAAATAGGTTTGAAAGTTTATCTTCAGTTGCAGATAGTCATTCACAAGGGTTAGCCTCCACCTGGGTACCTGAATTCATCTTGTTGCTGCTGATACTAGAGAGACTGTGGGAACCATATCTGTGTGAAAGTATTGCACATTGCAGCAAGTGGAATCAAAACTAAATTTCATTTGGAAGAGAAAAGGAACTGGGAAACATGGCTAGTCTTGAGGATTTTGGTAGAACAATTTAAGCACAATGGCGGCAATGAAGAGAGGGTTACTTCGTCTGTGACAGACAAAGCGACCCTGTATTAGACAGCATTTACTCTTGGAAGACTTTGCCAAGTCTTCTACTTGTATTATGTCTATAAATCATTTGGATCCAGAGTGTGTCTGCTGTGATGGCTTTAGGAAGAAGCGTATGTACTGAGGAACACTGGGGTGATGCTGACATTTGGCAGCATGCTCTAGCTGCTCTGTTAGGGGGGACTCAGCACCTACCTTGGTCCACATTGACAGGGTTTAATGCATGGAGACCTGGTCCCTAGCTGGCCCTGGTCAGTGATGCTGGAAACCCTCAGCAACAAATATGTAACCAGTTTTACTCTTTGAGGGAAAACGTGCATACCACTAAAACTAAAAATAAAGTCACAGCAGATGGTACCTTGACATCTGCTGGCATGGACTGGCCTTGCCACAGAGGCGAAACTCCCCTCCGCTGACACCCAGAAGCACCCTTTTAAACTGGGGCTGAGAGGAATTGAAGTGCTGTTTGGGTTCATGTTTTCTGTGTTGTGTGTCACACGTCCAACACTATTCACCAATTGCAAGCAGCAGAAATCACTGTGAATTTAGAAATGATTTCTCTCTCTCTTTTTCTTTTTATTTTTTTAAATTTTCATGGATTAGGCTTTTGTATACAATGAATTCAGGTTCATTTTCAGCTTGAAAAAAGTGAGCTTAAGCTACCTCGGACTTCTTTGAATCTGTGGAAATAAGAATAAAACTTGACCCTTCACATCCACAATGGCTCAAACTAAATTGAAGTAGGTGATTATTTAAGGTTCAGAACAGGTTAGCAATCTCCTCTGTTGTACTGGCAAGTCTTTCTCTCTCTTCATTCCTTTCTTACTTTTCCTTTGCATGGAAGGAAAGGCCAAATCCTGGAAAAAAGACATGACGAAACCAAAACCAACACCAAAAATTACCAGAAACAGAGTGAGAGTACCAGAAATATGGTAAGAAAATATATTCTCAGTGGCCAAGTGGTCTGGGTAATAAACAAAGTTTAGGAATTACTTAGTGACTGAGGTTTACTGTCTCTATTTGTTTTTGTTTGTTTGTTTAAAGGTGAAGTGTTTGGGGCAGCCTAGACTGTAGTGCGGCCCTGTCCATCTATGATGGTTCAGTCTACAGATCTCAACCCACCATTGAATATCAGGATTCCAATACAATTTATTGGCTTTCCAACCGTTTTTGCTGTCACTGGAGTTCTTGGCATTTGGGACCAATCCATAACAACTTCTAAAATCTGTTCTTGCATGCTGGTTATTTCTACTGGTACTGTCTAACTCCTCTGTGCAGAAGTGGTGTTGAAAAGGTTTTAGTGCCAGTATCAGCCATCACAGATCGAGACACAGGCCTTTTTGCAGTAAAAGGCTGGAGCACTTTCTACTGTTGCATTTAACTAGAAGTCACTCTCCCTGTCTCCCTGGGTTTTTCTTTTTTTTTTTTTTTGTGGCAGAAAATCAATGCCATAATAGCTATTCCTTTTTGGCGAGAGACTGATAGCATTGGCCAGCACCCAGAGTAATGCAAGCTGGAGATACAGAGTTCTGCCAATGTACCTTAAACCTCCTGACCTTCAGCATCTCAGGATTTCCAGCCCTGAGAAGAGAGCTTTCAGGAGAAGAGATTGATAATTCTGCCTGGCTGCAAGACAGTGTCCAAGAAAGAGCCCCAGTGGGAAACTGAAAACCTCTGTGTTGCTTCTGCTTTCACACTAAGGTAAATATTTTCTGATGCCATTGAAGCGAAGGGAACTGACTACTGAAACTAGGGTTAAAACTAGCAAAATCAGTTCTCCTAGACATGTTCTGGCTTCAGGACTGCACTGTTTTGAGTCTATTGGATGAAAACAAACATGTGCTTGGTGTGATTTTTTTTCTCAGTGAACCAGCCTACCAGCCTGTGTTTTAGAGAGCAGCTCCTTGTGGATGCTGATATGCTGTTTCCCTTTGGGCTAACCACTTAAGGGTAGGTTAGCCCTGGTGTTCCAAGGCAGCCAGACTGTCTGACCCTTGCAGGTTGTCATAAGACTGCAGTTGCAATTCAGGATCTCTTGGCTTCTGGGAGTGCAGCTTGGGCTGATTTTCCCCTAACTATCCTGCTGCGTTGTTGAGGTACCAAGGGAAACTCACCCCATTCTTCAGACATTAGCATTTTACTTCATGCTAAATGGGAGTGTTTGGTTCACTAGTCAAAGCACGGCTTTGGGAGCAAAAAGCGCTGACATCTCGGTCTGCCTTGAGCAGTGACTTACCATATGACCTTGTCCCAGACGCTCTGCCTTTATTTTCCCATCAGTAAAAATGGGTTTACGAATTCTTAGCAATCCACCTTTCCAGAACTGTTTACTAACATGCAGAGCAGTAATTTTTCCTGTTTACTGTTCACTTGACTTGCTTCATGAACTAGCGTGGACTTCTGGATGTAATGATGCAAAAGAAACATTACCCCAAGCTAATCCCTATAATATAATTCCACCATGAAATATGACTTCTGAAGAGGTATCAAACACAAGGACACTGATGCATCACTATATCTTTTCACTCCTTTCAACAGCATGGCTGCTGCTCTAATCCTTCAGGTATTATTTTCACTTAATCTGAGAAGGTTCCTTCAAGAGGATACTGTGTTGTGCATCTGTATCTTTTTTTTAATTATTATTATTTTGTAGTGAATGAATCCATCCTGCTCACATGCTAACAGACTTCTGAGGAGTGAAAGGGTACTGTTATTTCATAGGTTTTAGATCAAGAGCATGTATTACAATTGTTGAAGCTGATCTTCTGCGTAGCCAGACTATTGAATTTTATGAACAAATTTCTGCATCAGTGTAGATTTTATATATTCCTGATTTATTTTTTTTAAATCAGCCGCAGATAGCATCTCTTCAAACACAAGTGTTAGGAAAAGGAAAAGCGAGGGTTAAGCTAAACTGGAAAGTGACAGTGTACCAGATGCATTGACACTAATGTGCCTCTTTAGAGTTCACGCCTAAAGGCTTTGTGTGCAATGATAAATATATTTGTTTTGGTTGCTGGAGGTTCCCCTTAAATTATTAAAAGACAAAACAGAAAAAGGCCTTTTCATTTTCTAGCCCCATTAACTTGTTTCACTGGCCATGAGAGGCTCAAAAAAGGGGTCAGAATTGAAAAATCAAGGCTCAGCCCACCCTAAATGTAGTTATAATTTTAAACCTTTTGTTGTGTTTCATATTCCTATCTAGGTCCAGTTAGCAATGCCACTTCATCATAAACCCCATAATCTCTGGCTGATGCAAAAGCCTCTTTATAATAAAAGAAGGAAAACAGGACATTTTCAATATTTCCTTCTATTGATTTTGTGTATGTGTGTGTAAGGGAGAGAGAAGGAAAGAGAAAAAATGCAATTGTGATAAAATAATAACACAGTAGCGGTATAATTTTAGCTAGAATAAAAATGTTAAAGGGGAAAAAACTTCTGGCTCTGTGAAGTTCTTTGACGCAGTTGGAGGCATATTTTGGGCTAAACTTTTTAAAGTGGAGATTCACCTCCATATATGTTACCTTTTACCTAGTCAGGCTGTAATTTGCTTGCAGGCGCCCATTCATTTAACCCTTTGCTTTCTCCATAGCTTTCCAGATCACAGGTCTTTTTGAAAAGGCAAGACCTTATCTGGATCTTGTGGAGCTCCCAAATAACCTTTTTTAATTTTTTTCTTTCTTTTATTTTTTTTTTTTTCCCAAATTGGAAACAAACTATTCGGTTGCATTCTGCTGATCCTCTCAGCATTCCTTCACAGTGCCCTGAACTCGTGGCTCAACTCGACCTGGTAGTGGTCAACGTAACGGCGTGTATCTGTCAGCTCTGTATGTCCTTCTCCACCTTTTTCCACGTGCTCTCAGGTACAGACTGAATGTTGATGAACAGACACTAAGCTTTGGGTGTCTCAGTTCTGAAAATATTAGCCTTTAAATTTTTTTTTTTAAAGTTTATATTCACTAATTACTGTGAGAAATATCACTAGGTATGAGACAGCTTCCCGCACTCAGTTAGTAATGCAGTCTCTCTCAAGGTCCTTGACCACTTCTGACAGCAACCTACTGACTGAATGCCAATAAAAGAACAATATCCCATATAAAGACACACTTTTGGAGGAAAATCAAGGAAATCAGACACATCTGCTTTCATGAGTGCTGTACAATGAAGAGGGATGAATCTGTGCATGTAAGTGCCAAGCAGAGTAGCATGGAGGGCTCAGGATCCCTTGTAGTTCTACATATTTTGATACCAGCAGGGCCAGTAGCAAATAGATGTGCATAGGACACTAGGTAGGCCAGCTTGTCTTTGGAAATAGGAGAGCTCAGAAGCATTTTCAAAATCAAGGCTAGCGAGATGCTGGATGAGAGGTAAACTGAAGACATAGTGTTGATGAGATTCATGGTTAATGAAGCAGCTATTCAAAGGAATGGCGGTGACTTCTTTCCTTCTGGCAGGGAGTTTGTTATGCTCTTCACCCACATCTTTGGATAACTTTTCTATATGTCCCCTCCATGGCCCCCTGACACATCCATCAAAGGCCTGTATAGAGGGTCATCCTACTGACCCCAGCTGATGTGTATTTAATGTATAGAATGTATATAATGATCACAGGGCACATTCTGTGATCAGACTAGGAGTAATAACTCAGAAAGTCTTGAATGAAGAAATATCAGGGACCAGTTAAGCCTTGGAGGAAATTTAGGCAGGCAAAAAGCAAATGCCAGAGCAGTCAGCAGTGGTCAGATGCCTGAGGCTGGAGAACAGCACCTGCCACCCATTCTGAAATGAAAAGGGATAAATAAAACTAAGGACAGTGATTCCCTAGGTGTCTTCAATTGTAAGTAAAATCTCCCATGAAATTTCAAGTAGTTGGCTTTGCCACAGTAAAAGCTATTTATTTATTTCTTAAACTATGTTCTTTCAGGCTGAGAAAGGTCTTTAACCATGATAACCCATGATGATCTTTATCCCATTAAATACATAATAAAACAATATTACATCTCCCTTGTTAGTGGTTTGCTCAGTACGCGGCATTTTAAAATATCAAGTTCCATTCATTTCATAGGTACCTTCACCACAGGTAGCAGAACAACATTTTAAAGGTGCTGTGAAAGAAAACCTGGGCAATCAAATATAGATATACTTGAATGCAATTACAGCAGCAAATGATTGTGTACCAGTGAATCTTGGTTTAATCTAAGCTATGCAATCACCTTCTGTACCCTTTTCAGTATCTTATTATTAACCTCTTGTCTATGGAAAAACCACTCTCAAAATGAAGGGGCAAATGAAAGTAGTTTTAATGTTAGGCTTTAAATCTTAGCTGTGTCTTTATTCAGGGACAAGCACAGGCAGAGCTGATAGTGCAGCTTATAAAGCCACCTAACACTTTCACTTCTACATGACCCCTCTTTCCAAAATTTTTCCAGACTTTCATGCAACCATGAAATAACTTTAACTGCTTTGGATAAAATGAAATGTCATGTCTTCTTCTTTCTGGTTTGTTTTTTTTTTGTTTGTTCGGTGTTTTTCTTTTTTTTGGGGGGGGGTGGTGGTTGTCGGTTGGTTTGTGGGGTTCTTTTTAATATTATTTTTTCTCAAAAAAACTATGCCGCAATTTCAGCAAAAAATTATTTGGCTGTAAGATATAGCAAGAAAATGGAAAAGCTGCTTGTTTTGCTCAGGTCCTGAGATTTTTCGGGAAGCTGAGCATCCAGATGTTCCACAGCAGACATGACGTCCTCCTTGTGCCAGGGATGTGCATTCTGCTGCTCCTATTAAAATTCAAACCCATTAATTTTAGTTATGAGCTGCTGAAATATCTGTTTGCACATACTCAGTAGGGATATATTGGTGTCTGCATGCTACATTCTGCTAAGATGCCACCCACTGTGAGTGCAGTCTACTCCCTCACTATACCTCCTTGTTGGCAGGACTGGATGTACAACTATCTGAAATACATATGGCTTAATGTGTTAATCTCCATCTCCATCTGAGAAACTCACTCTTCCTTTATAGACAGTGCAGAGCTGATCCATCCGGTCAATGGAGCTCAGAATATCATATATGTCACCCTATTTCTGGTCAGATCTATCCTGAAGCCCAAGCCCTCTGTGGGAAAACCACTAGCTCTCCATGGGAGGATAAAAGCTCAGACACAGACATTTACATTGTGGACAGGTGAAGTTAGTTGAGATTTATTTTGCCTAAAGTAACTGATTAACCCAGTTCTGTAGGGACTGAGCAGTAACATTTCCTGGGAATCTGTCATAATCAAATATTTAGAGGAAGAAATTACTCGCCTGAACATTTGTTTAGCATCATTTCTGGGTGGAATTTTTGACACTGTTTCTTCACAAATTAACTCAAGCTGCTGGGGATTTCAGACCCATTCCAACTTCTCTAATGGAATGAGAAAAAGAAGAAAGAAACTGCAAACCTATGAAAGTATCAAGCTAGCCAGATTCAGTGAGGTGCCAGTGGAAATTTTTATTGTAAAAGGATTAAGAGCAAAAAGAACAGTGCTGTATAAACTCACATTTTTAAGCTAAGCCTTGTATTTCTGTGATAGGCAGAATCTCAAACAAATACATGTAATTTAAAAAGAAAGGGAAAGAGTTTAAATATTTGGAGAATAGTTATGGAAATTGATTCTAGGAGGAAATATAAAACCTGGACTCACATAAACTCAAGTGGGATGGCTTATTGTTAAAATATCTGTCTAACAGGTGGCAGAATACAACAACCTAATTAAAGTAAAAGTTTATATTGTGGCTCTGGACTTGTAGACTCAAATTCTGTTGGAGCTGTGGTCTACCAGGCTTGTTAAATTAGCTTGGATATTCCTTTTTAACAGCAGGAAAGCCTGCAGATAGTCACTCTTTGCATATGTACTGAGCTTCCCTCCCCTATTTACTTTCATGATGGACATTACCTACTGCTCAAGTAGCTATAATGACACATCAGAAGAAACTGGTGAAGTACCAACCGTGTCTCAAGACTCTACATTCCCCTTTCTCCCAAGCCTGCTAAATTAATTTGAATTCCTTCCCCATGTTCTGATCCCTATATGAGTTCTAGAAAGAACCAGGCATGGGGATGATCCTCTCTTCTCCAACAGGAAGGAAACACAAGAACTGCAGAGGTGCCAGAAGAAATTGCTGTCACTGCAAAAGCTGGCCTGAGAAATGCTTGCAGAGAAATGCTGTTCCTTTGGAGGTGGACATACATCTACTCCATCAGCACAAGAAATAGCTGTTCTTGGATGTTCCTTTCCCAGAGCCAATGAAAGAGGAAAGGACAGTCAATCTGCAGAGCTACTTCCTAAAAATCGGTTAAGGATGACAGTAAAGAATGGGCAGTTAAGTAATTTTGTGAGAGACTGGAGATGCAGATACACAGCCAGAAAGTTCCTTGGTCTCCTGATATATGCCTTGTGCTCTGCCAGTCTCTCAGTTATCATCTGTCTACGTGTTAGTGCTGTAGAAGCTGGTTTCTCAATAAGCAGCATCTGTAATGTAGCGAGAGCCTTGGAGGAGCGATCTCTGGTGGCAGGCAGTGGAAAGCTTGACCAAACTGGTAGCCTCCCTTGCAATCTCTGTGAACTGCTCATCCAGAAACTTCTCGGCTGTTTGTTAGCTTCTGCACTTGAGAACATGACTATCCCTGGTGTTGCTGAAGAGTCTGTTTACTGCTGCAACCCTTAATGGGATACAGCATGTCTCTGCTGCGTGTTCTACCAGCCCTAACTGCAAAAGGGAGGAGGGGAAGAACGGGGTAGGGCTTCACTTCTCCTTCCTTTTTCCTTTAGGAGAGTTGGGAGAGAACCAGTCTTCAGTTGTGAACAGATGCTGCATGGGGATACTGGGGTCTGCCGGTCCCATCAGTATCTTCACACCTTGCCCTAAAAAAATGTGCTTGATGATTCAGTAGCACTTGCCACTCATAGGCATCTCCAGCAGCCTAAACAGATTCATCAGTAACTTCATAACGTTTGTCATACAAATATTGCTGCTGCTAACCCTGTAAGCCATCATCATGGCTTTCATGAGTTTGTGCAGGGTATCAAGGAAAGAATGGAAAGTAACTGCTGCTGCATTTTATTTGGAAGTGCCCTTCACTGGTGGCATCATATGCTTGGAAGATTGAGGAGGAATCAAGGATAAAATGGATTGCTGCAGATGGCCAAAGATCTTATTGGTCACCACAATTGAAGAATTTGTCTCCAACATCTACTCTTCTCTACTGCAATTGTTGCCTGGTCTCAGACTTCACAGGTATAGGTGAAGATTATTTCTTATTTTTAAACTTGCAAAAAATGTGCTGAGATGTTTCAGGGAAAGAAAATTTTTAGTTATGACATGTCTTCTGAACTGGAAGACCTTGCAACCTGATTTAAATACGATGCTTAGTGTAAGCACAACAAAGAACAGGGGGACTAAGTATGAGGGTTGAAGTGGCCAAAATTTGTGGTGACTGTGTGTGTGTGTGCGCGTGCACACGTCTATGTGTGCGTGTGTTGTTGGTTCTCTTCCATCCATGAAATGTGCATCCAAAACTAATGAGTTTGACTAAGAAAGACAGGCTACAGTCCTCTTTTGAAACAGGAGTGTTATGTCCATTCCCAGAACACAAGAATGCATTTGAAAGTAAAAATAACTCTTTTAATCCATTTATAAGGAGTGTAAATTACCATAAATGTATCCTTTTCTCTGGCTGCCAGAGAGGACTTTCTCCCCATCATGCCATTTGATTTTTCCATAGCTCTTGCTACTATTTCTTCACTTTCAGGCTCCCTCATGCATCCAAACTTTTCTTCACTCCTTCAGTGTCCCTCTGATTTCCATAAAACTCCTTTAATAGAGGTGGTACCCTGAGAATGAGGAAGGTCTTGACCTGTACAACAAGACTTTATCCCAGAAGATACCATACCAATGAGGAGATGGGAAACTGTAGTGTGAAGAAAGTCACCACATCTCCTCTGTTGCCTGCCAACCAAGTCAGGAGAAAGGATTTCCGTAATTACTAAGTCTCACAGCCACCAATGTACTCATAAGGTTATTTTACAAACCAGGGAGTCCAGTTAGGGTAGAAAATATTCCTTTGATTTATTGCCCTCAGATAGTCAGCTCATAAATTAACATTTGCATTGGCAGCTTCAATATGTGCCTTTTACATCTGAAGGCTGCAGGTAGCAGAGAGTGACAGGAAGGAATCAGACTAAGATGTGTAAAACATACAGAAACTGTGTTTATTTCCCATGTTTCAGCTGGGAAGACATTTCACTATGCCTTTTATACCATGGCTCTCTAAATGCTTTGTTATTTACAGACATGACTTGGATAGTATTGAAAGAAAGATTTCTGGGTGACAGTAAATGGTGAGGAAAGGTAAATAATGAAGAACAATGCCGTTAGACACAAAAGGTCTTAGATCATTTAAGTAATTGGGCAAAAAGATGACAAATCCAGTTCGGTTCAGATAGATGTAGAATAATGAGTTTTGGAGCAAAGAATATAAAGAGAGAGTATGTTAACTAGGAGAATGCCACAACGTACTGACTAGCAAAGAGATCTGGGAGCTAATGGAGAGAAATTGCCTTCATGTTCAGGATATAACTGCTCCTGAATGGGTGGAGTCACAAAGGAATAAGAAAAGGGTCAAGAACTGAATTTTTCATAGACATAAAACCCTCTTAGGTTATCTTGTCCATCCCCTTGCATCCGCTGAGAGACAATTCGTTCTGCAAAGAACCCTATTATCTTGAATTATGAGGACTGTCAAGGTGATTTATAAGACAGATTTAGTAAGAGTGTGAACATTTTTGCTAGCTAATACAAAAAGCTGAACGTTTTGGATGAGATTCTGACCTCGCTGACACAGATGTAAATAAAGTCACCTCTGCAATTTTGAGCAGAATCTCTCGTGCTATATTGAAGTGTATACACACTTATTAATTCTTAGAACTGGAGTTTTACCCCAGGCAATACTGTGATTTTAGCTACAGCTGCAGCCGAGATAATACAGAATTTGGTGAAGCTGGGTTTTCTACCCGGGACTTGTGAAGCCCAAGATGACTTAAGACTGGTGATTGGAATCCTATACCCTCTCTTTTATGGCTGCTGCATGGTGACTCAGTTCAGTCGCTGATCTGGATAGAAGGTTATCTCCTTTTTCAGCAGACCCACTGACTTCAGAGATATTATTGGAGAGTGAAAAGAGTAGGTGTTGACACTTGCAGTAAGAATTTAAACATGAAAAGCAAGAATCAAAGCCCAAAATTATGAGCTTAAAACCACATGTTCAACTTCTAATAGAACCATGCACATCTTCTACTGGTATGTATTTGACACCAATGTTTTCCATGTTCTTGAAGTTCTGCTCTGTTCTTGTGCTCAGCTGCTGGAATCTGCACCAAAGTCCATCTAGGATCCAGGAAAAAAAATCAAATTCCTTGTTTTATCTGGGAAGTAGAAGACCTAGGTTCTGATCTTCCTCCAAAAACTGGTCATACAGTTTACATTTAATTGGGCACAAAAGCAGTGAGAGGAACACACCTCCACTTTCCCCTTGAGTGCTGTCATGAGTAGACTGCAGCTCTCTTGTGCTTCTACCCAATGTGTCAATGAAGGCTGTGATCCTTTTTTCTTATGACACAAAGGGTGGAAACTACCTCCCCAAACCTCTCCTTCCAAACCTTGAACTGCAGATATGGGTGAGATATATCTTGCTCTGAGGGGAACACTGATCTCAGCATCTCTGTTAAATAACACAGAAATAACTACCATGAGTAGTACAGCATTGCTGTGAAATGGAAAGGAACTCCTGCTCATGTCTTTTGGAGATGGATCTATGTTGCTTCTTCAGGGAGGGTTGGGGGCCTTCAAGACTTCAGGTTCTGAGAAGATGCAGAGACCCTCCCACTACCCTTTTCTGGGTGAAGGAAGGATGAGAAAAGGATTCAGTAGAACTGAATCATGGAATGGTTAGAGTTGGAAAGAACCTTAAAGATCTTCTAGTTCCAGCCCCTTGCCATGGGCATGGACACCGCCCACTAGACCAGGTTGCTCAAAGATCCAACCTGGTCTTGAACACCTCTAGGGATGGGACATCCCTAGCTTCTCTGAAGAAGCTGTGCCAGTGTCTCACCACCCTCACAGTAAAGAATTTCTTCCTGATATCTAATCTAATTCTCTCATCTTTCAGTTTAAAACCATTACACCTCAGCCTATTGCTACATCCCCTGATAAAAGAGTCCCTCCCCAGCTTTCCTGCAGGTTCCCTTTAGGGACTGGAAGGGGCTATATAGGTCTCCCTGGAACCTGGAACCTTCTCTTCTCCAGGTTGAACAACACCAACTCTCTCAGCCTGTCCTCATATGGGATGTGGTCCAGCCCTCTGATCATTCTCATGGCCTCCTCTGGACCTCCTTATGCTTGGGACCCCAGAACTGGACTCAGTGCTCCAGGTGCAGTGTCACAATTTCCCTGTAAAGTGCTACAAGGAATCAGCACTGATTGCTGGGTCCTGGATCTCAGATACACAGGATCCTGTATCCTAGGCAGGTATTATGGTGCCTACCTCTTTCCATGGAAAAAACCTGAAATTCAAAAGGGAGGTTAGTGCAAAATTAACAGGGTAATCTAATCAGACCACTGTAATTTTGTTAATTCAACCTTGGACAAACTTACCTCTAGGTAAACAATAGCTTCAATAGCATTTTTTCATGTCAATGAGGTGTGTATTGTACTGCATCATTCACCTCTGTCAGTTCTTATTTCCAAACCTTGCTGGGGGAGCAGAAAATGCTTACACCATTAAACACAGGCAATTTAAGAAGCTAACACTCAATTGGAATTTGCGATGTTAATTAAATGTTGATTTCCTGATCTCTAGTTCCCTTTTTTTTTTTTTTT
>VXBJ01004449.1:653721-671582 GCA_013400055.1 Nycticryphes semicollaris
TATGCTCCATTAGCTACAGAACTATCAGAGTTCTAGAGCCACAAAAAAGGCAGAAATCCTCTACCATAGTGGACAGAAAACAGCACCTACAGTCTGATGTGGGATCAGCATGCAAGAATAACTACTGGGTCAAGATCAGGTGAACTAAATGAAGGAACTGTTGTGGGAATTAGACATGAGATTCTTAGCCTTTGGAGATTAAGTGGTGTTTGAGCATGTGCAGAGCAGTTTTTTATTATGACTTAAGAGCAAGATTTTGAGGCTAGAACAGTACTTTGTGTGAAAAAAAAAGAAAAAAACCAAAAAAAAAACAACAAACCCAACGTGTGCTGCTCCATAGGGCTAAAAAATACAAATCAGATGTTGGAAAGAGGGGCTGACAAAATAAGAGAGAACTTTGTCATACCTGTGTAATTCATACTGCTCACATCCTGATGACTGTGTGGAGTTGTGTCCCGTCTATCTCCAAAAGGTGCAGTAGAACTGAAAGGCACAGAAAGGGTGACACAGCAAGGGATAACTGTCTGAGGAATGATTAAAAGACTAAGATTCTTCTCCTTCAAAAGGGAACAGCAGAGGAGGAATTTTAAAGAGGCCTTTAAAAACCTGAGTAGTATGGAGAAAATGAAAGAGGAGAATTTTCTTCATGCCCTCTTTCAATACAAGTACGAGGATGTAATAAGGAAACTAGCAGGCTACAGATTGCAAGTCCAAAGTAAACAATAGGATACAGTCCCCTGTGTAATGTATAATTAGGCTGTGAAATTTCTTCCCATGGGATACTGTAGATACTAAAAGTTTACAAGGGCTTGGGAAGCGATTAGGCAGATTCATAGAAGAAAATATCTGCTAAGGACTGTTAAATACATAGAAACAATGTCTGGGTCAGGAATTCCTAAAAGACAATTTACAGAAACTGGGCAAGTACCAGCAGATGTTGACTCAGTTCTTTGTCTTTCCTAGGAATCCACTTCTGGCCAGTGTCAGGGGTGGCATAATGACCTGATGGAAATTTGGGTCCCACCTGGAACAGCTGTTGCCTCATGAAAAGCAGTGGACTTGTGCAGGGATCTAGCTGTGAGAAAGAGATGCTGACCATGGAATGTGGAACAGAAGAAACTAACTCAGGGCAATGAAGATCTGCTGATGAGAAATGCAGTTCAGGAGTACCAGGCAGGGTCGCAGAGCACTGTTTGCTTCTGTTTGAGTTCAAAATCATAACTCCAACTGCACTGAGGGCCCTTCAGAATTCTTTGCTACATTGAGAATACACAGTCCAACACACGAATATTTTGCTGCAATTTTTGGAGCTCAACTAAAGGCATATTCAAGGGGCCTGATGTTCAGATGGTTGGTAGTTCCATCCCTGTTAATACTGTTATGAAGCCCAGGAATAATCACGATCCTGTGAGGAAGGTCAATTGAAGAGTTCACATCCAGATGCTGTCTGATCTCTATAGCCAGTGAAGAAATTTTCTTGAGTTTCTTATTTTTGTTTTCTGCTCTCTTTCAGATCACAGTTCACCCTGTGTGTCCCAGAGTACAACTTCATGCTTTTTGGTATGACTAAGCAAGCTTCAGGGGAGGTAGGAGTAAGAGCGTTTGTAAGGTTTTAAGTCCTCATGTAATCATGGCTTACAGAGAACATGGCTTACACTGCAGCTGGGGATAATGGGTATTCCATCACACCTGCAACATGTTCAGTATAAAAGCTGAGGGACCAAAGAGTCAGCCCTCTTTCTTTAGTGGTTGGTGTCTGAGGAGGGCTCTGTCTGTTCTTCTGCCTTTGATCCTGATCTGTATGTTCCTGAATCCAGATCTTGCCCTCCCATTAGTCCAGTCTGGGACCTCCCCAGTGCCTGCTGGTGATGTGACTGTCATTCTGGGAGCTCAATATGGGGTTTGTATATATTACATATATTTCATTATTTTCTTATTAATAATTTTATCTTTTCTCTTTAGTATTTTATTATTAATAGTTCATTAATGTGGTTTATTTATTTTTTGACTCATAAGCTCGCTCTCTCTCTCATTCTTTCTCCCTTCTCTGAATGACAGGTGCCTCTCTCTGAAGGGAGAGAAGTTAAAGAGAGCATCTATTGTTTCTTTGTTGGCCTTTCCAGCTTAAACCATGACAAGGTGCATTTAAAATACAAACACAGATTTGTTTATAGTTTTGCTCTGAATGTAGCTTTTATTTAGGCTTAATGGCCTAATGAAGCCTTTAGATATATTTTTGCAAATTTAAGCTGTGTGAAAAGAATGTAACTTTTACTAAAAAAAGAAAAAAAAAGGGGGGGGGGGAATGTGTGTTCACCATAAAAGTGATCATAAATCAAACTTTAAATTAAACAGTGCCAGTTCTATTTGCAGACATGCCAAGAGTTACATGAGAGTGAAGTCAATGTGCATGTTCCTGAAGATTGCTTACAGTGATTTGTTTGCAGAGTTTACAAATGTGCTGAAATTTTTTTGCATTGCAAAATGATTTGCTCGTTTGTTGAGTGACAGTTAATAAAGTAGCCCAGCTAATACATCAGCCTTTCTTCCTCTAAGCTGTGAGGTAGGGTAACATTAATGGAGTAGAGGGGACAGGCAGAGTTGGGAGAGTAATTTGTTGTCAATAATTTATCTGATAAATATTACCTTTCTTTTTTTTTTCCTTTTGTTCACAAACTGTTCATGAATAGTCTGAGTGCAATTTTGTGCTGAACAATTCCTGTCACTATGTCTCCATCCATCATGAACTTTTTTCTATAAATGTATGATTGACAAAGGTCAAGCAGCTTTGACTACACACATGTTACATGGGTTGTTTCTTTTCCATCACTGGATGGCAGGAAATCTCACAGTAAAACCTTCTGGGAAAACAGCTGTAAAAATGAATTCTGAGTCTGCCTGCTGATAGATTCAGTTATGTTTTGCTGTTCTTTTAAGCTTTTCAAAGTCCATTACACATTACCTTACAAAAGCTGTCGTTCACAAAGAACCTGGTGCCTCTTCAACTGAAAAGCTGGAGAAAATCATGAGCTCAAGTATAGAAGCTTTTAGATACATCTTTCATGCCACTTAAAGTGAAGAGTATTACTATTTGACTAAGCAATCTGGACAAAGAAATTGTCTAACAAATACATTTTAGAATTGGGGAACACTATAGATTAGGAAGGACATCTGGAGGTCTCCAGTCCAATGTCCTATTCAAAGCAAGGCTTTGGGTCAGGTTGCTTAATGTCCCCGCCAGCTGCATTTAATACATCTAAGGACTGAGATACCGTAGCCTTCTGGGTAATCTATTCCAGTGCTTTGCTATCTTCATTGTGCAAAATGTTTCCTTGTAAATAGCTGGTATTTCCCTCACTGCAACCTGTGTCCATTGCTTTTTGTCTTTTCTCTGTGCACACCTAGAAGAATCTGACTCCATTGTTTCTCTGAGCACCCACTAGATAGTTAATAAAGTCTTCAGCTTTAATAAGGGCAAATATGAAACACTGGGAGAAATACTTGGCTGTATAAGGTTATATCCAATCATTATAAAATTAATGACTAGGATATTATCCTGGCTTCTAATGGTGAAAATCACCAGCACAGATGTCATTGAGACAGGACACATGTAAACATAAAAGAAAGGAAACAGAGACATATTTAATGAAAGGATAACTTCTACATCTATAATGTTTCTCATTCCAGCAAAGCTCCCCTTCTCTCCTCCAAAACACCCAGCCCTCACCCTATCTGCCACTTGTGTGTGCATGCAACGCTCGCATAACCTGTCTCAAATACACATTACTTTGCAGTCTGCAAATAGTTTTATGGCATTAAGAGACTCCCATATAGAACACTGCAGGAAAGGAAGAAAAAAACCAGCATGTCCCATTGAAACTGCAGTGCATGTGTTCTGTGGGAAGTAAATCTGCTCCATAGGCCGTGCCATATGCAATGTAATAGCAGGATAAATTCAGAGTGGTTTATACCAGTCACTGTAATGACTGTAATTGCCAAGGAGGACTTTTCAGATGAGATTAGCATAGACATTGGGAATATACAGTTACAGTACTGTGAGCTTTAATGGTACCAGTGGTGCAAGGTCCCTGGCTTTTACATGCTGCCTATTGCTGATGCTGGAGACCTGAGGGACAAAGTTTGCTAATGTGTCCAAAGGATGCATTTGGAGCACGTGGGCAGTGGTTTTCAAACCTCTGAATGCAGTACGAACACCAAATTAGCTGTCCAAGGGACTTCTGAGCTCTCTGTCCCAGCTCCCCTTTCACACAGCAGGAACGGCAAGACTTCAGTATGGTCATTAATATTCAGATTTGTCTGTGTAAAATTAGCTTTACTCTTTATGGGCCACACTTGGAAAAGGATACCAAATCCATCCCTCAGAAGGAATGCTTGGTTCATTGTTAGCAGTACTGTGTCTGAAAAGACAGAGAATATACCAGTATCAAGTGGTTCATTTTTGCAAAGGCAAAGAATAAAACAACTGTTAAATACCAAAGCCCTTATTCTCCTGTGTGTGCTAACCTAGCCCTTCAAGGAAATTGTCGGCACATGTGTGTCACTAGTCAGACCCATTCTCATTACAGTACAGCTGGTTTAGTGCCTTTCCATAACCCTCATGGATCTCTCCTAGGCACTGAGTCAATACAGTAATTTTAAATGAACTGCTCTATCCAGCTCTCATATTAGGGGTCTTGTCATAAATCACACAGGGAAGAAGGAGGTCACAGGCAGAGCAGTGCTGCTTGCTAGCTATTCATGGCCAGTGGAATGTCTATTGACAACCCTGAGTCTGCTTTAACCAATACCAGGAGCAGACAAAGGGCCACCACTAGGACCAGGAGGGTGTAGAAGGTAGGGTAAAACAATCTTGATTCATACCAGATGGTTGTTGTGCTGAATGCAGACAACTGGAACAGAAAGTAAGACTACTTGTTGAGAGAAGGCACTGGAATACTTGATCCTGGCTACTTAAATTACAGGAACTGATGTAAAACATCCTTTTCCAGCTTAGTTGTGTCAAGTTATATCAGTTGGGTTTAGAGCTAACTGGTATCTATCCCAGCTGATGCTGGCATATGTTAAGTGCTGGGCACCTTCATTGCACTGTATGCTGATGCTAAATTATACTAAAAGAGGGGTTCTTTTCACAGTCTGGCCACTGACTCTAATGAAATAGCTAATTTGATCGTTTTAATTATGAGTTGAGGCAAAGCAAAAGCATAAATGTTAAAATATCATTTCATGCCAGTAGAGAGAAAAGTTGACATTTACCTAACCAAAGACTAGATTGTTGAGAATGAAGGAGAGAGATAATGAGCAAGTGCAAAGGAAAATAGGAATGAAAAGGTGAGACAATCTCAAAGCTGACAAAAGACTAGAAGGACATGACCTGGAGCCAGAGATGGCTGGAAAAGCCTTCAGGTGGGGAGAAGATGAGAAGTTTTGCAAAAAGGTTTCATGTGCTGCTTTAGTTAGGGAAGAAGAGTCTTGGTGCTGGAAAATGGAGCCTCACTTTCCTGCAGTTCTGAAACAAAGCATTGGGTATCACACACACACACAATAATATCTCTGTATTCTTTTCTGAATGGAATTATTTCTGCATTTGTAAAGCTAAATTTGATCAAATTGCCACAGGAAGAGAAGCAGGCACACAGACTGTCTTATTTTTTTTAATAAATAAAGCCATACTTTCATTGCGAGAGGCCAACAAATACGACAGGCTAACAACAATGTTAACAGAAAACAGGTTTCTAAGAAAGAAAGAAAAATGGAATTACACAATCCTTTTGATACCAGGAGTTGAGCAGAATTACCAAAGCACTGCAATTGCAAACCATTCTGACACCAAAGCACCTCCTCCTACACAGGCTGGGTTCTTCTTCTGCTTCAGCCATTCATTGGGTGTGTGGACCTCACATGAATCATCTAAATTCCCTAAGTGAACTCATAGCACTGCTGAAATCAATGAGAATTTTATGATTGGTGTCACTGGCGGCCCAAATGCTGGTGTACAGTTTAGAAAAGGGGGTGTAAGAATATTTACTGCCTTTACAGGGCTGTTAGTCACTCACTATTTGGTGTTCATTTAGCGCTTGGATGGACATGGTGCTATGGCAAGGCTGGCTACGTTTGAAGGTTGATCAACTCCTACTTTATGTACCTTATGCTTGAGCCAGATTTTCCAAGTTTTTTTTTATTAATTCATTTTTTTCAAATAATTTTTTTCTTTATCAAGAAAAAAATCTGTGACCTGAATAAGTGCAGTGAGATGTGTCAATACCTTTTCCCAAAAGCTGAGAGGTCAAAATCACCTTACGAGCTGGGGCCTCGTGCTCTTGGTCCCGACTTTATATAAGTCTGGGAAACTTGCTGTTAATCAGTATCCTCACCAGAATACTGAATTATATCTGGTGGAAATACAGAGCTGGAAAAAAGTTTCTTTGAATAATTTCTCTTGAGAACACAATTCTTCGCAATAGAAGTTCCCTGTTTCTAGTAAATTTAGCACCAATACTGTAAAAAGAAAATCCCTGCCTCACATTAAAAATTTTTGTTCTTACCAACCTAGTCAAGAGAAATTCCCTAAGATCTTACAGGCTAGAAGACTGCTTTGATTTTATATTAAAGAGATATGATATCTGACAATTCTAGTGATTTATCATCTGTGTAATTGGATGGAATGAATGGCTTGGGCCAAATTCTCGGCAGGTGTAAGCTGACATCATTGGCAGATTTGAATCTGTGCATTTCCCCAGTTTCTGTCAGCTAAAAAATTCAGTACAGCTTTGAGATTATCATGTAGTTGTTAGAAATCTCTTGTGTGTGGGCCTGGCCAGGGAGCAGTCAAAGGGAAATCTAGTCCCCATAGGTAGTTGGGGAGGCAGAGTTGGCTCCCGTTAATAGCCTTTGTGTTCACATTGCTTTTGATGAAGGTTTCTGATCCGCACAGATTTTCTGTGAGCTCCCAGTCAATGCTGTAATTTCTCTAAGATGCAGTTCTCTGTCTGTAAGATGAGGATAGTAATTCTGCACTAATTTCTCCCCACTCAAGTGATGCAAAGAGAAATCCATTAATGCAAAGCATTTAGGTAATAGAGTAATGGTGGCTATGAGCATCACAAATACCTGGGTCTAGTCCTGCAGAGGGAGGCACTCATATTTATATGGAGATAAGAGCCTTGTTTTTCTATCTGCTACCAAAACATTTGATGTTCTGTGCTGAAAGTGCACAAGACAAGGAAATAAATATCCTAATTGCAGTTCCAGAGAAGAATTGTGTGGAAATAAAAAAATGGAAAATTAGAAAGTGCTGTTTTAACTTCTGTTGACATTTGGCTTGCCAAGGCATGGGAAGGTTTTTGAAAAATAAAGGTGCTATTTTGTGGCTCCTGCTCTCCCTCTGTAGTCAACCCTTCTCCTTTGCTCTAAAGCAGCATGACAGCATGGCAGTTAATAGTGACCCTACATAGAATTAAATTCTCCCTCCCTCCTCTGGTCCTTCAGACTCTGCTCCAGATCAGGCCTGGAACTCCTGTCCTGTTCCTTAACCACACAAGTTATGCTAGGATGGATCTAATGACATAACCATAATAAATGTTTTGGACTAGGTCCTAGATGTTTTTTCATTCATTCTTAGTCTCTGCTAACTCAAACTCCCAGTGAAACCTGCCATTTCCACCAAACCCAGACTTTGATTTACTAGACCTCAAGACACACAGATAATCAAGCCCTGAGTGAGGTTTGGCATCAGGGTATAAGTTCTTCTTTCCATACGTGAAGAAACTGAAGCTCAGAGGAGTGTAGAGAGTTGTACCGCGCCATAGAGTTGCCCTGTGCAGAAGCAGGAACACAGACCTACGGTGGCATCCCAGGAAGAGCGTCCGGAGCTTTTGGCTTCTGTCATGGCAGAAGTGATTCTTACTGTGGACTTGCATGAGCTGGTGGTGTCAAGGATCAGCAAGAAACTGGTTCCCAGTAAACAAGAGGTATGGAAATAGGCATGGAGTCAGGAGAGGAAGAGCAAGATAAACAGAGCGCAAGGGCCAGAGTGACTGTGAGGTGGGTGTAGATGTTGGACGATGGCAGAGGATGTCATAACAATGAGGCTGAGATAAGAAGCCTTAACTATTGGTAGTATGTCAGTCTTCTGTTTTGCTTAGCAGTGTGTTGGAAAGTGCGATGAATTCAGTCTTGTGTAGCTTGCAAAAAGGCAGCTCTACATACATTTGAAATGCGGGAGATGTGGCGATCTGGAGTGGATTTCAGACCCTGTTTTATCTTGCACACCTGACATTTACCGTTGAAGGAAGCCTGCAGGAGGAAATGGAGTGCGGTTTATTTCACAACATTTTATGAAAAATATTCAATCATATGCCCTGCTGTTCATACAGTTGCTAAGAGGATGAGATTGATGGTAAGTGGTCTTATAAAGCTATCAAGCAGCTTCATATTCAGAGCTCAGGTTTCTGCCTTTTCAGTCTGCCCAAAACAGACATTTTCAGGACTTTCCAATCTGCCCCGCAGGACTTTTCAATTTGCCAGAAACCATTGTCCTTGCCAAGACATGATCTTCAGGAAGAACCAAAAAATCCCAAGCCCTTTCTTCCCCAACTCCTTTGCCTGACTCGGCAGACAAGAAATACTGTTTGCCGTTTTCTTGGAGACTTTTGAGATGTAATTCTTGCCTGATATTTAATGTGGCTTTTGAGTAGGTTCAGCAAGGAAGAGCTGAGCAGTGCCCCAAACACTCGCTGTAGAACTGGGGCCAGCTCCAGCCACACTACTTGGCCAATGTCAACCACAAGGTTTTTGCTGGCCCAGTGACATTGCCCGGGGGTATAAGGAGGTGTGAACTGTCTAGTTGTGCTGGCACCAGGTCTTAAAAGCAGTGCAGTTACACAGCTAAAGCTGTGTGCTGCAATCAGGCAGCTTGCTTTGCTGATGGGGAAAAGCTACTAAGCTTGTGGAAAGCTCTGCTTTGCAGGCAGGCATCTGTGGATACTTGCAAAGATGTTTTATTACTATAGTTTAGCAGTGGGGAAATGTATCTACTGCAGACGTAAATTTAATCCTGGGGAAAGTTTATTTAAACAGCAGATTTCCCTCCTGAATGGTGTATCCTGAGCAGTCTTTTCAGGACAACAGAGTGAAGAATAGTTTGGGAGGTGCATTAGGATTAATGTCCCTCAGCTATCAGCACACACAAGGATTCTCCAGCTGCACTCAGGGAGGTTGGGATCAGAAAACTGAGGAGCTAGTGGCACCCTGACTCTTTTTTAGCTCACATCATCAGCTTGACATGCAAGCACAGGCAAAAGTCTCTGCAGTTTTACGTCCATGCAAAAAAAAAAAAAAAANTTTAGCAAGAGATGTGCTCAGAAACCTTCAAGTCACGATGGCTGTTGGAAACACAGTTCGGGTCTGAGAGCCCACTTTATTCTGCCAGTACAGTGGTAACTTCACTGAACTTAATATGCCTTTCCCAAGAATATTCTAAATTTTGAACACTGCATGACTGACTATCTGCCCCCCTGGGGAAACTACAATGCGGGTGCTATCTGTTTCCTCCTTTACTTTGTTGCCTGCAAGAAAAAATGCCAAGAGTATTCAGCCAGAGTCTCTAGACAGCTGGAAAAGCTGCAGACGCAGCTGAAGTGGATGTTGATAAACATTTTCTGCAATTTTCTGACTATAATATTTTTCTGTCCCATGCCAAATGGCCAATTGCATCAACCATCTCCCTCCTAGCCCCTCAGCCTCAGCTCCTATTTTCTCTGTCCACTTTCTTCCTCAGTCTCCCACATCTTCATTCCAGTCTGCTATTTTCCCTCCCTCTGGGTTAGATCCCCTGCATGACAACCATTACCATCTTTGCTCTCTTTGTGCATTCTGTTCTTACCACTGATTTTTTCTGTCTTGCATATGTAGATTGTGAACTATCAGTGGCAGTCATCCCTGGTCTTGGCTGGTCCTTCAAGATGGCCTTACTGAGCAGTTGAGCATCTCTAAACCTACTGATAAGCATAGTTTTTCAACTCCTATGAGTTAAATGGAGTGTGGATTGTTGTGCAAAGCCATGGGTCCTGGAGTGATGAGATGTAGGTATAAAGGAAAGACAACCATGGCAATGTGAACTCATCCTTTATGGTAGCCAAGAGAGGAAAAGAAAAAAAAAAAAAAGCAGAAATTTTCACTCCTTTTAGGTATTATTACTGGCCTGTACTGAACAACTGCAAGGAAGAAATGCTGTCCCAAAGACCTGCTGTGCGACAGTTAGGATATGGCAACCTGCATTTGGTTCATGCTCTGCCACTAATTCATTCATTGGGCTTGCAACCATATAGCAGTGCTTCAGAGCAACCATCTGCAAACTGAGTACAGTACTTACTGAATCACAGGCATGTTGTGAGGCTTCATCAATCAACTGTGGTTTTAAAAGGACTCTCAACTCCTGCCCCAAAAGTGTAAATCATCATAATTTATGTCCTTGTTAGATTTTTTTTTTTTTTATACAGGTCTCTGTCCTAATCTTTTCTCATAGCAAATGTACACCAGGTCAATTCTCATTGGGCTACTCCTGTTTTAAAAGTATGTAACAGAGCTGAGAATCAAATCCCTTGTCTTCAGCCAAATGAAGGCTCTTAATACTGTAGCCACTTATGCACCCTTGAAAATGGAAGCTATTTTAAAAGCCTTATTTGCCTTCAACAGCGGGAAAACATGCACCTCACTTTCCTCAGCATCAATCCTTTTTAAAGCATATTGTGTGTTTACAAGCTGTCGCCAGCACTGAAATTGATTTTAGAGCTGGGCAGTTATTAAAGGTTCATTTTCCCTCCCTCCTCCAGTTTCAAAATAAGTGATAATATGAGGTGGTGGGAAATTCTCTCCATGAGATGGTACTGCCTTTGCCCTGACTCTCTGAGTTTCTCAGGAAAGGTTTTCACTAAAGTATATATCCTGCTTGAGCTCTACAAGTAAAACTATAATCTTCCTTTCAAAGAAACAGTTTAGCCTTGTGTGTATATACAGGTTGGAATTTATTTTGGAAAATAGCTGTAAGAGACTCTGGCACAGCTAAATGTAATTGAATTAGCTGGGGTTTAAGCTACTGCTATGCTCTTACTTCCATTCCAACACAGTCAGATACGGTAATAACAATATTTAGTATCTATTTCTTAATTACCAGTTAGTCCAGCTGCTGCCTGATCTTGGTGAGATAAAGCTGACACTTCCAGCATGTCTGTGGAGAAGAGGGAAGATGTTCTTCCACTTGCTTTGTAACAGGTGGGCTTACTTGGCTCTAGTGTATCCTAGGTAGACTCCAAAGTTGCACCCACAATTGGAACATTCGGGGATGACACTGGAGTATTCAGTCATTGGACCACTAAGACAGGTTTGCAAGATATGGAAGTGGAGATGAAAGTGGAGGTTGTGGGGACACCGTGCAAGATATCCACCTTCATTTGTGAAAAGACTAGTCTAAGGCTGCAGCTGGGTACCCTACCTGCCACAAGAAAAAAATCTGTGACCTGAATAAGTGCAGTGAGATGTGTCAATACCTTTTCCCAAAAGCTGAGAGGTCAAAATCACCTTACGAGCTGGGGCCTCGTGCTACAATTAATTTTCTCCTTCAGTGGTGATTTTACCAAAATGCAAACTCACACAAATTCATTCAGAAGTTGTTGCATCAAATTAAGAGTACCCGGTGCTACAGAAAGACTGTTGTGTCTCCCAGCGCTCTGGATCTTTGCAGCTCAGTCACCTTTGGTGACGATGGAGAGGGCTGTACCAGTAGAGGAATCTTCCTTTCTACTTTCTAGTAGAATCTACTTTCTACTTCCAGAGTTCTTCAAGACTTATTCAGTGGCGGTTTTGGTACACAAGGTAGTTGTCTAAAGTATGCATCAAATATTACATTGAGGCATCAGCTGCAGTAAAGGCAAAAGTGACAGTCACACTGTGAGCATTTGGTAATCTACAAATAGATCTGGAAGTCACATTGGCTGGGGAAACTTAGGCGGAGTCAATTCAGCAACAACTGCCTCAATAATCAACACCTTTGCTGTATTAATTTCTCCAAGACAGCCTGTGCCTCTATAACATGCCTACAAGATGTGCATACATTACCGTCAGCGACTGATGCTGTCCCCTCAGCTGCTCATGTTTAATGAAAGCTTTGTGCCTATATATAAATTCTGTGTTTGAGTGAAGCTTCTTCCAAATCCTTCACAGCAGTTCTGGAAGAGACCTTTGGCTTGTTTGTGAACTCACACTTTCTGCCATGCACCAGCTCTGCAGAATAAAAATGCTACATGAATATAAAAATAGAACAGAAAAGACTATTTAGGTTGGACCAGATGCTCAGAATCCTGCCACCTAGGTTGATTTTTATATTAGTGAATTTCCTGTAAAAAGAAAGGAGTGTGGGGAAAAATATGAAGCGTAGGTCTGATCCTGTTCCTTTTTTTTCTCCCATGTGTGAACTTGCTTCACACACGCACCCTCTCCCTAAGTCAATGAGACTCTTTGTGCATGTTTTCTGTCACTGCTGATTACTTTCAAGAGGACTGTCATGTTGCAGGCACAGGGGAATGGAGGCAAGAATTAAAGCACCAGTCCCCTGTTCTACCTTCTTCTGCATAAACACCGCTTGAGGAAGGGAGCGCTGGTGAATCATTTGAGACCTGTCTGAGTGTATCCAATAGAGGTTGCACTCCTTTGAACATCAATGGGAAAAAGGTACAAAGAATAAAACGAGAGCTGCACAGGGAAGGTTCCCTCCTCCATCATTTTCCTGAGCTACTGCTCTAAGGACACGGGTGTATTCACCTAGTAACCCCCACTCAGCTTCCTCCCGCAGTCCGCCAAACAAATCCATGGTCCATGAACACTTCAGTGACTGTGCAAACGCCCAAAGCTGGCAGAAGCAGAGAACAAGAGAGTATGTGAAGCTAAAGGGAATTTGACTCCTTACAATCCAGTCTCTAATGCTTGTTGTTATACTCTTTGCATTCTTGGTAACAGCCTCACCTAAAGGCCACCAGAGCTGATAGATATGGCTATGACAGGCAGCACTGAGCCATTTCCCACTTGGTAAAATTGCGATGTTTACCTCTGTGCCACAGTCGCATTGTGAAGGACAGTCTTCATTCATGGTCAGATCATATTTTTAGTGAGTTTTTTTCAGCTTCCAGGGAAGTGTGGCGCAGAACTCCCGGGGCAGAGGTTTGGGGAGAAAACAAAAGAACCTCAAGCTCTACACACTTGATAATGGGAGACGTGCTGGAGCTGGTGGGCTATAAACCTTGGTAAAAACAAAAGGTTACATGGTCACCAAAAGGCGCCACTTGATTGATGAATGTTCCATTCCTCTGAGTAGATCAGGGTATCTTAAGTATTATCAAGATAAGCAGCAAGGGGCCAAAAAAACCACCAAGGAAGCCCCAGCAACGACAGTTGGTATTGTATTCAGAGAATGTTCTTGTTAGCCAATCAGGAATAGATCGTTAGTTGTGTGTGTTTTTGATCGAACCAATCAGGTTGTGACACGGTACCTTTCGATCTCGATATAACCTCTGGAATTCTTTGAATGAACAACTTTTTGCTTGCATCAAGCTGTGTCCCATCTCTCAATCGCAGTAGGGAAGAATTATTATAGGGGACCTCTGATGAACTATTCTTAATCACTGAAATTGCACTATTTTTCTTATCTCTCCCTGATCTTGCTGGGTGTTGGAATTGCTACCTCTCATGGATTGGGCATGGCAATAACCCCTACTTGTGTGTGACCACCTTCCAGCAGTAATTGCCTATCGCCTCTCAAAAGAACATTCACAGCAAACTTCAGCACCCATCAGGTGTTGATATGTATCTGTTGCCTGAGTATTTAAGCTTCCTTAGGGCATGTAGCACCTGGGACAACAACACCTTGTATGGCACTTTTATTGTAGTAATTTGAAGAAATCCCCAGAAGGGCTACACCTCTGCCTTGCTTGCCTGTACACAAAGAATTTGGCATGGATTGCCACGGCAGACAGATGGGGAAGTCACACAGAGCTGTCACATTACTTCCCTACATGGGGTCAGTAGCTAAAAATGAGGCTTCTTCCACTTCAAAAGCTCTACCAAACCAAGAACGGCATGGAGGAATCACGCAGTTCACTCTCTCTTCCAGCACAGGGGCAAGGGACCATTGAAGGAAGCCTGGTCTGAGCAAACCAAAGGGAGTGCTCTTCCTGCTCCGAACAGCAGATCTGCTGAACACCTCTTAAGCAGAAGATGAGGATTTTTGCTGAGGACACAAAAATTTTAGCTGGACTCAGGAATGCCTGGATTAATCAACTCAGGATAAATGCCCAGGAGAAAGACCCATCATGGATCACTAAATACAGCAACTAATTGAGGCTCAGAAAATATCCCAAATTAAAATAGTCTGAGGTTAGGAGACTATTTAAGGAGGTGAAAAGAATCACATATACTTGTTCTCTTCACATTTTTCCCTACATATCTGCTACAGCCTGTGCAGAAGAGAGACTTCTGGGCTAAATGAAGATTGGCCCTGAACAGGAACTGCCATTCTGACCATCTCCATGCCACTGTTTCAAGAGAAAAAAATAAATGGTTTCTTGATAACCTGTGTAGAAAAATAAATATGTGTTAGGTCTTCTTATTTCCAGTTTTGATCATGTTTTTCTTTTTGTTATTTTTCTGTTTTGGAGACTTTTATTCCTTATCCAATTTGTTGTGACTCCTGTGGTTCAGCTCTAAGATAGCTCACGGCTTGGCTCAGTCCCTTCTTGCAGAGAGACACTAGATCTCTCTCAAGAAGCATGACTGGCAGGTCAACAGAAGTGACTGGAGAGGTCCACAAAAGCAACTTGGATGCCTGTTGCCATTGTAGCTACCTCTTTCTTTATTGCAGAGTAAACTCAAGGTAAAACAAGAGAGCTGCTATAACACTACAGCACCCATGCACTCTTACCTTGAATGTGGGAGACTTCTAACTCTTGTTGCCTTCTTGTAGAGGGAATAGGTGGAATGTTTGATTAGCACAGCTGTCAGCAGCCAGGGCAACCACTGCACAGCTCAGGGCTATCTTCCAGCCTGCTTGGTCTCCGTCAAGTTAGGCTAAATTGAGAGGAACTAAGATATGTGCTGACCCTTCGAGTTAACCCTCCTTTTGGTGACTAATCAAGGTTTTCCTCCTTCAGTAGCTCCATCTATGACTGTCCAGGTCTGCAGTCAGTCACTTTTCCACAGAACAAACAACTTTTTTTTTTTTTAAACTTATCGAGAAAACTTCTGTCCAGGAAAGATTTTTTTAGCCATTTCCATTTTATTAAAGAGAGTAAAGCTCTTCACTCATGCCTTACCCTTTCAATCCTTTCAATGCCAGCTTTACACAGAAATATTATGTAGATTCTTCATCTTTAAGGTTTCCTTTTCTTTCAGTCATGCTGCACACTGCTGGGTTTGAATCCTGCACTCAGGCTGACAACAAACTTTCTGTTCCAGAGTATATGTGTCCCTGCCTTGCTCTGGCAGAAACCATGAGCTGAGCTGTTGATCGTTCTGTCCAACGTCAATCCTTCTCCCTGAAGTTTGCCTCACTACTCTGCTGTAGATGGAAGGATTGAAGGACGGTTCTCTTTGGACATTATTTGCTCTGTCATTCGAAGTATGGACTCCTGCTGGTGAATTTGGATGAGCAAAGACTGGTCCTCAGAGAGGTGGATACTTTCCTGGCAACAAGGTCAGCAAAAAAAAAGAAGAAAATAATACATTTTTGTAGGCATAAATAGATGTTTAAAAAGTGAACCGTGACTTTTCTCTAAGTAATGTTGAAATCTTTGCAAGTACACAGAACTACAAATATTTCCCATTCCACAACCCCAGCAAAATGCTAATACTCAGATATTTCTGCAGAAAGCACTACACTGGTCTGCAGCTTGACACTGCAGCCTGATCAGAGGAAGGCTGTGAGCTCATGGCCATGCCTGTACCCTCCACAACTGTCACACTACTCTGCACCCTGAAGTCCCATGGAGACCTCGTCCCTTCCCAGTTTCTCACAGACTCCGCTTCAACCCCGTGCTAACCAATACTTTCCAGGTAAAGGTTAATTACTGCAGGGGACATTTCCACCCAAGCTGTTGCCCGCAGGTTGCAATCCCTGCCTGAGTGCTATTTTTAGACCAGCTCCTTCGTTGCTATTGATCCTAGTCACCCTCTGTTAATTAGATACACACAACACACACAACATTTGCAACTCATTTATCAATTTCATTCAGCACCTCCCTCCCCTGAGATGTAATTTGGAGCCCTCCTTGAATCATGCTATTGATCTTTCCCAGCAACTTTGCTATACGATTCTCTGTGTTGCAAACTATTTATAGATTCTTCTTCTTCTTCTCCTGCTCTCCCTTGGGGGATCAGAAATGGGCAACGAGAATCAGACTTCTATTTTTAAGGAGTTGATCAAAACCAGGTATTTCCTCTTTTCCCCTTCTTTCCCCTCCTTCCCCCTGTGGGTGTTATGTACAAGGTTCATTTGGCAGGCGAGACCTTCCTGCTCTGTGTGGTGCTGGTGATGTGATGTAGAAATTGGCCTGCATGAAATCTTGTTTGTTGAACTGATGAAATGAATTCCTCCTCCTCCCTGTGTCCAAGAGTTTCACAAAGGATGAACTGATGGATGAAATCGTCTGCTCAGTTGGAGGTGTACCTTTCAGAGGGCTTCAGTCGTGGAGACTGCCTTCTGTGGCCACATCTTTGATCCATTTGCAAGGCACAGGGTTCCCATTGCCCTCTTGTCTCTCTGAAGGCCTTGGACAATGCGTAGCCAGCAATGAGACAGACACAGTTGCTTTTAGGGATAGAGGATGACAGTAACAAGCCTTGGTGTCCTAGGATTTGAGAAAGACCTAAAAAGAGGGAACACCATCTCACCTGTGGCTCAGAAAAGTCAGAAGCAGCTTGGCCTTCATTGCATAAGGTTGACAATCTCAGCTCTAATACAGGAGGGGGCCTACAGTGACCATGGCCAATGTGACCCCAGAAGGGACAGCCTTGTCTCAGGCTGTAAGTGAAAGCAGCCCCAGGCTTCTGTGGTAATACCTGCTGCCGAGAATCTGATGGTGAAGTGAGAGAGAGAGAGGTGTAAAGCCAAAGGCTGACAGTGGGCCTGCGGCAGCCGTGGAGACTGCGAGTGCCCCCCTCCTGCCTCCCCCAAGCAGCATGGTGGCTTGGGAGCCATTGGGCTGGGCAGTGTGGAGCAGGGATGTTCCTCAGAGCCACAGGCAATGTGGCACTGGGTTTGGCACAGGCATGGGTTTGAGGATTGAAGAGTGTGCCTGTGCTTGGGGAGGCTGTGTTGTGGCCAGGAAAAGGGTTGTGTGGTGTGTGTGGGATGTGGACAGCATGAGGTTGTGCAGTTGGTGTAGGGGCTGTGTGGTATATGTGTGTGCGGGGGCTGCGGGGGGTGTGTGTGTGATGCTGTGCTGCAGTTGGCTGGGACTGGGAGAGGCTGGGGTGTGGAGGGCTCTGTGTGGTGTGTAGGGCCATGCAATGGTGGTGTGGGGAGCTGTGTGTGCGTGGAGTAGTGAGGGCATGATATGGAGCTGTGGTGTGTAGGGTTGTGTGCGTGTGTGTGTGTGTTTGTGTGGGACAGTGGTGTGTGAGGCTGTCTGTGTGTGTGAAGGGGCTCCGTCTGTGTGAGAGGTTGTGGTGTGTGGAGCTGTAGTTGTGTGGGGCTTTGTGTGCGGGCAGGACAGTGGTGTGTGTGGGGCTGTGTGTGCGGGGAGGGCAGTGGTGTGTGTAGCTGAGGGGTGTGTGAGGCTCCGATGTGTGCGTAGCTA
>VXBJ01004449.1:673239-702105 GCA_013400055.1 Nycticryphes semicollaris
CAGCCTCCCCGGGAGCGGCGGCGGCGGCGGCGGCGGGCGCCGCCAGTCCCCCCGGCAGCTGCCCCCCTGCTGCGGTTGCTGCGGCCTGTCGGATCCCCGGGCGGCCAGGGGGGGACATGGTCCCCTCACTCGCCCCTTGCTGGCGGCCATGAAGAGGCAGAACGTGCGGACCCTGTCCCTCATCATCTGCACGTTCACCTACCTGCTGGTCGGGGCTGCCGTCTTTGATGCCCTGGAGTCCGACAACGAGATGCGGGAGGAGGAGAAACTCAAAGCCGAGGAGATCCGGCTCAAAGGAAAGTACAACATCACCAGCGAGGACTACCGGCAACTGGAGTTGGTGATCATGCAGTCCGAGCCTCACCGGGCTGGTGTCCAGTGGAAATTTGCCGGCTCCTTCTACTTTGCCATCACGGTCATCACGACCATTGGTGAGTGGGGTGCCCTCAGGGGCCAGTGCCAGGGCAGGGGAAAAAGCCCCCTTGGTTGGGAGAAAAGGGGGCATGGCATGCAAAGAGTTAAGTGTGGGATGAGAGTTTTTTGGCTTTCCTCTTGTGTTATGTAATTTATTGCTCTTCATGGGCACTTGTTGGACTCGGCAGTGCCCCGCACCTCTTCCTCTGGAGATGGAGGATGTGTCCCCTGGGTGGGACTGGAGAGTAGTGGGACTGGCCTGGTTGGGGAATTGGCACTGGCCAGGTGGCTGCCACTGAACTGTGGCTTGGGTGGCAAGGAGGAGGGAAGAGGGAGGGTGATACTCTCCCAGGGCTCCCCACAGAAAGAAGGAGGCCCTGTGGCCAACCTCTTCCTCGCACTTTTGCTTAAGAGACATGGGAAAAACTTAGGCAAAAGGCAGCTGGATGAAGATGAAGACGACAAGGGCATGGGAACTGGATCAGCTGGGAAAGCCCTTGATGTAACCAAGTGTAGTCCTGCTTTTGCAAACTTTGTTTTGGCATTGGCAAAGGCTGTGGTGAGGGTTCCCACAGCTGTGGTCCCATCGCTGAGCCTCTCCCAGGCATTCCCTGTGTATTCCTGAAGTTTTTATTGCAGCTGGAGTGTCTGATGTGCCAACAGGTCACAGTCTGTGTCTCCTCTTTGTGGGCATTCGATCTGACAGGCAAAACAATGCCCACTGTCACATCCGTGCTGTCCAGCTTCCCAGATGTGCCATTTCCCAGGACAGTCGAGGGACAGTCAGTGGACACAGCCACAGGCTGTCATTTTGTACTTCTCCGCTTCCCGCAGCTAAAGCAGAGCGTTTTGCCTAAAGTTTGTTTCTCTGCTGTAAAAATAAATACCACGATAGCTAGAGGCTGCAGAGTGCATGCAGAACTGTGCTGCAACTCTGGCTTTTGCTTGATGAGCAGGTTTGTTCTTCCTGGTTTTGTATTCATTAAGGTGGATTTACTGAGGCTGTTGATAGTGTTCTTCTCCCAGCACTTGTAAATGCTCCCCACAAAGATCTGGGGAGATCTGGAAAGACCTCTCTAGCTCGGTGGCTTTTTGGTAGTGCATTATACTGAACAGGACACAAAAGACCAGCTCTTTTATTAATACAGAAGGACTCGATCTTTGTACCAGTTAGGGCTTGTTACAAGAAATTTGCACATTGCCACCTGAAGATACTGACAGTTTATAGTAGAATGAGCTGTCTACTGCCCTTGAGCAGTGTCTACTTACGCTTGTGTTTGACTATGCTATACCTGGGACAGTAATAATTTCCTTTGAAAGACCATCTGACTGCATAAATCCTATTTGTCCTTAGAAAGATAAGAATTTTAAGGGATAATCTCTTTTTCTTTTCTGTTACTACATATATATATATGTATACATATATAAAATGCCTATATTAATAGGTTATGAAATATAAAGTAGAATGTAACTTTGGCTAAGGACTTAGATTTCGATTTCATTATAATGTCAGAACTCTCCTTCTTCCTTTGCTCACTAATTCTCTCTTCTTTGATTTATCTCTTGTCATTTATTTGTGAATATGGGACTGTCATGCCCCTCTGGATTACAACCAAGCTTCCCTGCACACATCTGTGTACTCACAATGCCCTATACTCCTGCCTAAGAGGTGGCTGCAATACTTTCTGCATTCTTAAACTCGGTTGGTGACAGGTAAAAAGGGCTGTTTTTACAGTAGTTTGCTGCTTTGATCGTATTTTACCTGGAAACAAGTACAACTTGCTTGGGAATTTTCAGCATTTTCTCCTGCAAAGAGCTGGGATTTGTTTAGGAAGCTCAGAACACCTCAGCCTGCAGAGGATAGAGTGCATTTCTGTAGGCAGAGGCGCTTTGGGATGTCAGAATTGTTTAAATTTAAAATGTGTATAGCAAGTGGGAACCACTGGGAGGAAGAGTGATAATAAAGAATGGTGCAGAAAGACAGACATTCTTTAATGATTGTTCATTTGGGAAACCCTGCTCCAGGAGGATATGTGATCCGTCTTTCAAAAGTTTATTAATAGTTACTATCTGCATCTTGCCAAATGCACTTCTGTTTTGTGTATTTTCTCTTCAGTGCTAAAGTAGCTTCATGATGTTATCTGATCTACAGGTAGTCTGTAAAAGTGAACATGGAAGGCTTTTCTTTAATTTCTTATTTATCCTAAAATAATTTGGTTCGAAGTGGGGGAAAAAAGGACTTTCTATACATAAGTTCTCAGGAAAATAAGAGAAGATTTCTCTCTGTTTCTTGCATGGGACAGTGACCATAGATGTTCATATTAATCTTTTGTGATGGTTCTTCGTTTTAATATGACTGTGTGTACGCTCCCACATAAATTGTCTTCTTTCTCTGAAACCTTCCAGACAGACTTCAAGAGGCACATGCAATGGTGCAATGTATTAGTGATCGTGCTGTAGTCAGTAGGTGCTCCTGCAAAAAGTGCATCTAACTAACCATTGCAGGCTGGTTTTTAAAAGAGAGTAAATACAAACCTTCGCTGCTTAATCTAGAGTGGTACATGTAGCTACACAGAACTTCCCTTCAGAGGAGGGTGATAGGAATCAGTGGACCACAAAGTCTAGCAATATGCATACAATAGCAGACTAATTCATGTCTAACTTAATTGTTCTCCTTGAGATTGCCGTGCTAGCAACACGTTTGAAGTGGTCGCCTCTTTCCGGCCTTGATTTAAACTACTGTGGCTTTAATTTAATCGCAGCCATTTATCGCTGGCCGTGGACCATGAGCCAGCAACGACGCTCTGTAGCTTGGCAGGGATCGCCGGACCCGGGGACCGCGGCGCTGCCGGGAGGGGCGGCCGGTGGTGCTGAAGGGACAGCTCCCGTCGTGGTGCTGAAGGGACAGCTCCTGCCGCCATCAGCACCGGTTGCCCCCCGCTTCGTCGGGCAACCTCACTGGCTTCTTGTTTCCAGTGAAAAGACATCATTAGAGACCTGTTGGAACAGGAGCATGAACAAATGAAAGGCTCCCGTGCGAGGTGAAGTGCTGAGATTTGGTCAACTCTCACATGTTCTCCGATCTATGGTGTTTGGCTTTTATTAGAGGGTAGGGGGTAGTTGTTCACTTGTCAAGCTGAGTACTAAAGAAGTGAAGGCTAATCAAGTAAATGGAAACACTTTTTTTTCACTTGTGACACAAGGCTTTTTCTACTTTTTAGGTGCAATGGTGGTTTTTTCTGTTTNACGGGCCCAACAAAAAAAAAATTAACAACCACAAGCACTACAACATTTGACAACTCTGCTCTTAAAACCCATTAGCAGAAGAAAAAGACCCTACTTTCATAAAGTTTTGGTCATGTTTGAATTCTGTGAAAGTTTTTAGGTAATCAAAACCAACAAATATGCTGTTCTTGGCTCTCACCAGTTGCTGAGTTTATTTCGGGATTATTCTCACTTCAGAGTTAGCTAGTACTTTCTACCCATTTCCAGTTACATAGCCAAAATGATGACAGGAAGAAATTTAATCAAGTTCTTCATCTAGCTATTTGTCTTTTATGTGATACGCTGTAGAATACTCCCCAGAGTTCATGAAGAGGCTGGATAGGATGGATGAAAGCACCAACTCTTGAAAATAAAAGGTAATTCCCATGATTCCTACTAAGTTTTAATGCCCTTTTCTACAGGTTTATAAGAGCGGGTAAACTTATTCTATGTAAGTAGGTGTCAACACTGGCAAAATGTGTTATTGGTATGGATATTGCTCCATCGTTTAGGCCTTAAAGGGTGATAGTCATACTTGATTTAACACCACTGAGCTCTAGTAAACACTGAATATTTCTGGAGGCTTGTGCAGAATGTAAAGAACTGAAAGCTGTTTATGTCACCCTAAAATGAACTGAAACAACAAACAGATTGAGAATTTTTATTTATTTATTTTTTTTCATGAGAAGTGACTGTAAGGAGAGAAGAATTCTGACAGTGTGTGCTGTGAATTGCTGGTCTCTTTTTCTAGCATTTAGGCCTTTGTTTTCATTCCCATACCTACTGTATGTAGTAACTGAACTGTCCTGGTCAACAGAGACAATATATTTTTTTAAGAATGTTGTACTTAATCTGTAATGGTGAATGGATAATGCACCTATTGACAGCTATTTGCCTACTGAGTAGCTAAACACTGAGGAACTGTCAACATCCAGATGAGGAGACTGCATATTTCAGGCAGACAGTGGCCTGACAGGGAGTTTAAACTAACTAAGCAAGTACATACTTTAAATCCATTTCAGGATATTGGTTAAGTCTCCATATACTTTCTCTGCATCACTTTATCCTTCTGAAAAATGGGTATAAAAATAGCAAGTTGGTAGGGTTGCGGTGTCTCTAATTTGTTTTAGAAGAAGACATAAGTGTTTTTATGTGTGAATTATTTAGATAGTACTGCTCCTCCTCTAAGAGCAGCCTCTGGTGTTTTGAGTTTTGATGAATGGTAATATTTAGAGGCAGCCCACTGCAAAGCTTTGGGTAGGGACACAAAGAGGATACATGGACAAACTGCAATGGAAAGAAAGAAGGAAGGAAAGAAAGAAAGAAGGAAAGAAAGGAAGAAAGAAGGAAAGAAAAAGAAAGGAGTAAGACAAGACATAAAAAGGGGAAGACAGAGAACAAAGACACCAATGTTTTGGTCAGTTAACTTCTACATTCATGACTTGCCAAGACCGTGAAGGTCATATCTCACATAAAAACCCCTAAATAAACACAGAGTAGATTAAAGCCATATTGTTATTAAAGTCAAGTGAAAATAAAGAGCAAGATTTTCTGGTTATAGGAATGCTGGATGATGCGCTGAATGCTGGTAGATGCATTAGAGCAATGAATCTATTCATTCACACCATCTGAAGCTTCAGTGGACAGTAGTGGATGATCAGGACTTTTAATGTCTGTTCCTGGTATCTCCTAGGCAAGGACGAGGTCAGCTTCAGTGCGCTGCATGAAGATGAACTGTACATGGCATTTTGCTCCCCTACATAACTAAAATACTGTGCAAGACCTTTGCTTGCAATATTCCTTGTCACATGGAGAATTAAAAAAAAAAATAATAAAAAAGAGTGTTCTGCTAATACAGAGGGGACTTTATGGCTACTTTGCTCACATGTATGTAGAAACAGTTTTTGAGTTCTTGAAAACTGGTTTTGCGATGATACCCCACATTCCTGCCAGAGGCACAGTAGCAAAAGCTATTTAAAAATCACTGATAAGCAAGGCAAAAATACAGCTCAGACATACTGAACTGCAACATACTGCTGTATGGTTTACTGGCAGTGGAAATGCAATATCCAGTATGAGTCTGAAAACAGTTTTGGGGAAGCATCGGGTAGCCTCTAGCCACTCAGCTGGGTGATGCTGTCAGCAGATTTCCTTAGCATAACCAAGCTTGAGAAGTTAGCGTCTTGTCGTTTTTTAGGATTTGGTGCCCTTTGATTTCCTCCTAACTTCCTTCCTTCATAACTTTTTTCTTTAACTGAAGTGAGTGAGATTTAGATTAGGCACGAGGAAACTCTTTCCAACTGTCAGGGTGGTTGTGTGCTGGAAGAGATTGGCTTAGGAGACTATCGGAATCTCCACTGTTGGAGCATTGTAAAAAGAGTTTAGACAAAAATCTGTCAGGGAAGCCTAAATTATAGCTGCTTTTGCCTTTGGGGAGGAAGATGGACTGGCTGACCTCTTGAAGTCTTTATCAGTCATATGTTCTACAATTTTCTGAATCTTCCTTTTTCCACGTCTTGCACTCTATTAGTTCCTAGACTAGCTTGTTTTTCTTGAGAGGGGAAACCAAAGATGTTTGAAATTCCATTTTCTTGACTATATGGTCTTTGCTTATTGATTATTTTTCTAGGCAGTTAACCCATTTGCATGCCTCTGTAAGTGCCAGCATAGAAATACCTGTGTTTGTCTGCTGACAAGGCTACAAGTTAGAGGTGCTGGTGAGTCTTTTGTGAAAGAAGTTTTCTGAAGAAGAATATGATCCTGCTGGTACAAGGACAGTAAGCAGAAATTCGCAGGCAGAACTGGGAGGGAGAGGACGTGTTCTAGACTAAGAATAAAGGAAAAAGTTTAGCTCTTAGCCATGAGCTTATGCCTGCTTCAAGTAAAAAGAATAAAATTCCTTTTGCTTTCTCTGGGAACAGCACGAGAACGATCGAGGCTTGATCTAAAGGAAGACTGTTTAATGGAGAGCTTGTGTTTTGGACACCATGGGTTTTGGGACAGATGCTGCTGGTCTGGTCAAGGACCAGAATGCTGTTGTCTTCCTATGAAGGCAATGTGAGCTGAGGTGCTTAGTTCCTTCAATGCTGGAGCATATTGCTTTATAAATGCTGAAAGCCATGCTCATGGCTTTGAGCTGAAGTTACACAGCACTTTATATTCAGAATGCTGTACTGACATTAGGTGATTCATCTTCACAACAGCTCTGTGTAAAAATTATCTTCAATTTAGAGACAAAAAGATAAAATGACTTTCTGAAGATTCGGGCTGGGAACTATTTCTAATTGCCAAGCAGCTCACTTCTCTCTCTTTCAGACCACATGGCATTAGTTCATAGCCAGATTAAACACTGAAGATGAACCAAAGGCAGAGATCCATAATGATTTCAAGGTGATATTACAAAATTCCCACAGCTTAAGTCTTCTGACATGCACTAACAGCAGAACCTGGAGCTTTATTACGTGAAGGAGCACATATGATTCTGGGTTATTATCTCTATTATTACTATGTGTCTTCTGTCAAAAGCCCTTTAGGGTTTTTAGGTGTCTGGTTTCTATGGATTTTTACTGAAAATCCTTGACTGGATCTGGATAAAGGCCACATGAAATATCCCCTTCCCTAGTAACAGATGCTAGCAAGGACACTTGCTGGAAATGCAGAACTAATCAGTAGGAGTCCTTGGTGCTTCTCAGTTGAACTAAGAGGTTACTGTGGACTTGCCACAGATATTTCCTGTTCTTTCTTTTTGGCTTGTGGATATTTTTGAGTGAAGCCATGGACTAATGAAATTTCACATACGTAGATCACTGTGATGAAAATGAATTTGAATTTGTCACCTTCTTTGGATTTTAATCCATAAAATCTAATTCAAATTAAAATGTATGGATAGGGTCCTTCCACCAGGTTACCTGTACCCTACCAGGTGTCTGTTTGCTTGCTGGTTGGCTTCAACTAACATTGATATTGGTGGTGATGTAGCTATAGCAGTTACTTAGAGTGACAGGGTCGATGGATTAGGGAATGTTAGGCAAAAGAACCCCATGAATTAAGGCCTGATCCAAAGTCTGTTGTAAATAATGTTGTAAAAGAATATTTTGAGTCATAGTAGTTTTGGATCAGGCTATTTATTTGGCGTGAATTCTACGTTGTGAAGAGCTCTGTGCTACAGCAAACCAACTCCTGGTTGGAAAATATCTGTAACAGCAGTTTTCATATTTATTTATTTTTTAATAATGAAGCAAACAGAGTTTGTGGAGTTAGAGCATATGTTGACTTTGGCATTTATACTGATCTTTATTTTTTTAATTGAAAGTGAAAGGATAAACTACATGCCTACTCCATACTTTAAACTTGGAGCGAAGAGAAGTCTGATGTTGATGATTTTTATTCTGTATTTTTTTTTGGTGCAGGATTTTTATTTTTTTTTGTCACTTTGCTTTCCTTCATTGCTGCCAGACTGTTAACAGTATCTTCTGATCCAATCTCTTCTGATCCACTGAGAAGCATTTTGTTTTGTTTGTTTGTTGGGTTTTTTTTTTGTTTGTTTGTTTTTTTTTTTTTTTAAGCATTCTTTTGTGGTCTTGGGGAAGAACTCCTAAGTTCTTAGAAGATTTTTTCTTTTTAAGAATTTAAGTGACCATATTTTTTAATATCTGGCCAATTGCCACAAGAGGCTTGTGGAGCTGTCAGCTGGCTAAAGGGTTCAGTGTCCTTTTTAACTGCTTTCATTATAGAGATGATTACGGCATGTCAGTGAAAGACATATCTCTATTAAAGACTCATGTATTTGTTACTTGTTAGGATGATTAGGAGGGAATAGACTCTATTGTCCTTTCAATTCCTTGCACCAGCAAGAAAGAAGAGCTGATGAAAAAAGCAGACAAATAGTGTTACAAAGCAGGGTTAAAAGATATCTGATGAGAAGCTGGTTGTCTCCTTGCTCCCCATCACAGAAGAGGATCACTCCCTTTGGTAGCTGTGGGAGCCCTCTCTGAGAAATTTCACAGAAAGCTTTAGAGCACAGACTGATGAATGAAACCTGCAGCAGCTCTCTCTAATTGTATAGTGCTGGAGATTAGCTACAAGGAAATGTTCCTAGACTCTCAATTTAGGGATATTCTTGACATATTGAAAGGAAGGTAGAAATAAAAGAGATCTACTCCCAGGGCAACTGGCACTGTCGGCAATTTCCAATTTATGCTACTGTTAACTCATTACAGAGATGTTTTTGGGTGCAGATGGAATATTTTATTTCTTTCACCCTTTTTGGTTTTGATGTCCTATAGAGAGGATGTCCTCCTCTTATGTTTAAACCACCACAGGCCATTACTATGGGAACTGTATCAGAAATTAACTGTCACAACAAACCTGTGACCACCTGGAGTTTGGAGTTGTCACTTTGCTGCCTTTCACACCAATCTGGAACTTTGCAGGACCAGACACAATAGGAAAAGACATTGAATACTCTTGTTTCAAAGGTCTAGGCCTCCATTACTTGAACAAGTGATCAGTTACTGTTAGATTCATAGAATCATTTAGATTGGAAAAGACCTTTAAGATCACTGAGTACAGCTCTTAGCTGTTAACAGTTTGGACTGTGTGATGAAACAGGTCTGACCACTCAGTGAAAATAGTGTTATAGACAGTAAAACTTTTTTAAAATCCTCAGTTTGGTGCTTAGGTTAACTTTGCTCTGGAAACTTGGGGACCTGCAATAAAAGGGAATCCAGCACCAGGAAGGATGTGGAGCCCTGAACGTAAGGCCCTGCATGCAGGGTGTGTCGTATAAGATACTGCATCTGAATTGTTTTAAAATGGTTCATGAAACTCACCATTACAATCTTGCATCAGAGAAACACCTCATACTTGTAGAGTTGCCTTGAAGTCTCAGTGCATCCCCACCATTTTGCTGGTCTTTGGGAACTTGTCGGGCTTGCAGAGGTAAACCAGGAGTTTTAGAAGAATTCCTTACAGGATAAAGCATATAGCATTTTCTGCTGAGGACTAAAAACAGGAAAGAAGTGCCCTTTCAGCATTATTCAGGATCGTTACATATACTAGGCTGTCCAAAAAAATTGATCGCTCTAGACTGCTGAAGAGGAAAAAAACATGTTTTGAGATGTGGAAGTGCAGAGACCAATGTTTGGGGACTAAGAGTGTCTCCCAGCATTTGAAGAGATCTACCCACCATCACTCCTGTTGTGGTTTTGGCTGGGATTGAGTTTACTTTCTTACTAGCAGCTGATCTAGCACTATGTTTTGGGTTTGTGATGGGAATACTGTTGACAGTGCACTTATGGTTTTTGGTGCTGCTAAGCAGTCAAGGCCTTTCCTGTTCCTCACACCATGCTAGCAGTGAGTAGGGTAGGAGTGCACAAAAAGTCAGTCAAAGCTGACCCCAACTGGCCAAAGGGATATTCCATGCCATATGATGCCATGCTCAGTATATAAAGCTGGGGGAAGAAGAAGAAAGCGGGGGATGTTCAGAGTTATGGTGTTTGCTTTCCCAAGTAACAGTTAAACATGATGGAGCCCTGCTTTTCTGAAGGTGGCTTAACACCTGCCTGCCCATGGGAAGTGGTGAATTAATTCCTTGTTTAGCTTTGTTTCCGTGTGTGGCTTTTGCTTTACTTATTAAACTGTCCTTATCTCAACCCATGAGTTTCCTGACTTTATCTCTTCTGATTCTTTTCCCCATCCTGCTATGGAGGAAACGAGCAAGCAGCTGTGTGGTGCTTAGTTGACAGCTGGGGTTAAACCATGACAACTCCACCACATCATCCATAAAAGTCCCTGATCTACTGTTTGTTTGCTCCCAGACACCAAATATAATTTACCATTGCAGTCTTTTTTTTTTCAATGTTACTTAGGTGTGTTAGAAACGAGATAAAGCTAATTCTAGGCAACTGATAGTTTAAACAGCAACACTGGGTCTATGCTATTGGAAACACCTGGAAATCCCAGTGATTTGACCTGAATTCTTCAGTTGACCTTTAAACTTATATATTAAGAATCTTCTCAAACTCTCTACTTCAGAGTTTTTCCTCTCCTTTGCTGTTTTATGTGGGAATGAACATCCTAAGAAGAGGGAGGAGATGGTAGCTGTTCAGTCTGTACTGAGCCCTATCAAGTCCTATCAAGCTTTTCCATTTTATTCTGGTATTTTTGTCTGACAAACAAATAAACGATCAGTCTTCTGGCAGCAAAGGCTTAAGCTCATGATTTGCTCTTAAAACATCCTGCCTAGCAGTAAAAGGCCCGTTATTTAAAGGGCACTTTTCAAAACAGTTAGGGCTTTAGTAGCAATGTGTTTACCTTAATGAGTGCACTCTGCCAACCAGAGGAAACAACATAAGCTGATACCTACTGATGTAGGCCAGCAGAAGGAAATTAGCAGTGTTACAAGTCAGTTCATGAATGTCCTGCACAGCCAAATGTTTTATTTTAATGCTTGAGAAACACTAGGTATGATGCAGATTCACAATGGCTTCAATTTTGTTTTCTTCCCAAATATCCACCCCCAATTATATTTTAATTTAGAAGTCTTTGTACCACTATGCTTGTGATAGCTTCATCTGTATAGTTTGCATTCAGCTCTGGTTTGACTTGTTGGACTGGCACCAGAGATAATTTTTCATAAAGTCACAGTCTTACGATGTTGCTGTTGTTTTATGACATTTGAAGTTAATGTCCTTACAATATAGGTAGGTCAGCTGCTGGCTTTTTGGTATGGCATAGATTTTTTTTTTTTATTTATTTAAAGGTTTTAAGAGTTTTTTCTTTTCTCAAGATAAGCTACAGTAAAGGCTGGTAGTACTAAAGACGCAGATGTATGTGGCACTGAAGAGGTAGATGTGGCTCTGAGTATCTAGCAATGGTTATCACAATGGAAGTTGCTGGCTTTTGAGCATATGTGATTCTGATTTGGATGACTAGCTGAAACCTGACTGCAGATTGGGTGATGAGCAGTTAAAAACCATTTCCATAATCTCTTTGAAAAGAATCCAGTCTGGGGAGCTTTTCAAATCTGATCAAAACCACGGTCTGTTCTTGAAGAACTTGACTGTAACACAGTGAATAAGAAAAGCTGTTAAACAACAGCAAGGAAGAGTTAGAGTGACCACAGAAAAATAATCTTGCTAGCAGTGATACTAGGGAAACACTGAAATATATTGCCTGGGGAGGGTGTGGGCTCTTTTTTGCTAGGTCTTGAAGAACCGGAAAGACAAGCATCTGGCAAGAATGACCTATGCAAACTGTCCTGCCTTGCGGCAAGGTATGGACTAGCCTCCTGCTTCATTTTTAATGGTTCTGTAAACACACAGGCTGTTTGAAGTTTGTCTTGGATCTTGCTTGGGATCTATGTAAGTTTATCTTGTCCTTTTTGCTGAAGGTTCCTACTTCCCTGAGGGGTTATCAGTGCATCCTAAAATTTTGTTTCCAGTTGAATATCTGGATAAGAATCAAACTTCTTCTCTAAGCAGCAACTGTTCGTTGTCACCGTTTTTTTATGGCTGCTGTTTGAACAGCTCTACCAGCGGCTGTTACAGGGAAAAACAAACACACTGCCTATCTTTAAAAAAGGGACAGGAGAGAACACGGGGAGTTAATGCTCAGTCAACCTAAATTTGATACTCAGAAAGATATTTGACCAAGCTGTTAAACAATCAGTGTGAAAGTACCTGGAGGATAACAAGGGACAAGCTGGAACAAGCACAAGTTTTTCTTGAGTAACTCACATCAGACTTCTCTGGGTTGTTTTGAGGATTTTTTTTGTTGTTTTTTTTTTTTTTTTTCCAATAGAATAGGTAGTCTAGCTGATAGTGAGGGAACAGAAGATCTTGATATTTATTACATATGTGGCATTATACTAGCACTGAGTTCTCATAATTACAGTATAAAACCAGACTGGATGGAGTTGGCACAGGTGGGTGCAAGGTCTGGATACACACACACCGTGGACTAGAGGATGCGCTGTGGCTGGACTTATCACATGTGTGAAAAGCACATACACTGTGCAGGTGGTTGCAAATACAAAAATCTAAAAAAAAAATACAAACCTAGTGCCTTCCTGCTACATCTGCCATCACATAGTTTCACAACAGGATATAAAAAAGGCAAAAAAAATATCAGTAGTATTCTGTCAAATTGATGGACTTAACATTACAGACTTACAAGGGACTGTCTTGTGGTTGGTACTATTAAATTTTCCAATTAATGGTTTGGCTGATAGAACAGAAAGTACACATACTAATTGTGAGAGGGGCAGCTAACATTTTGGAGGGCGGGAGCAGAATACAAAATGGTTTTGATAAATTGTAGAAATGCTCTGAAATCAATATGATGAAATTCAATAAAGATGTGTGAAGTATTACACTGCAGAAGGAAACATCAAACATACACATAGAGAAACGATGTGAACTGACTAGAGGCAGGTATTGCAATATCCCATTGATAAAGTGGATTGCAGTCTAAATATGAGTCTATTGTGTGAGATGTTTAAGACAAACAAGTGTTAGATATAAAACACAAGACAGATAATCTAGGCTTTTATTTTGTATTGGTAAGGTTTCACCTTGGAAACCAGGTCCAGTTTTGGGCACACTGCTTTGAGAAAGGAACAGAAAAATCAAAATGCTTTGAGAAAACTTGACCTGTATTCAGTGTGAAGTGGATAGAGATTGTTTAGTCTGGAAAAGAAATATATGAAGGGAGGAATAATAACAGTCTTCAATTATGTGAAAAGTTATTGTAAAGAGGACAGTGATAATTTTTTTCTACATGCCTACCCAAGGTGTACAGTAGATGTAGATTCATTGTCAGCTGAAAAAAATAGCTCTAACAGTAACCTCCAAAGTGCCAGTAGAATGATATTTATCTGAATGTATTAAACAGTTGTCCAACATGCATGGGCTTGATATACTTCAGCCTGCCTCAGATATGAACAGACTAGGTTACCTTCTGAGGTCTCTCGAAGCCATGTGTTCCTAGGAGTTGGGTGGGTGATTGATAACTGCTCTGCAGGAGCTGACTGATGAGTTAAGGAAACCCTAAGTGATGGACTGAGGATCTAAGCATGCTGAAACAGGTGAAATAGTTTGTTGACGTTTCTCCCAGCCCTCAGCTGCTGGGTTTATACACTCTATAGATGTTTCTGAGTACCATGCTAAATGTACAGCAACATTTGCTGTCTGGCGGTGGACTTCATGACGGTCAAGGCTGAACTTGCCTTTAAAACAGCTGTTCTGCTAGAATAGGCATCAATATACATCTTGCAACCGCTGCTCATTTTGCATTTTGGGTTACAAATTCTGTCATGCTGAAACAAAGAGGTTTCTCCTCTTTCCCTAAATCCCATGCATACAAACCAGCAATTTCCATAACACAGACAATCATCCAATCTGTTATCTTGGCAGACACCAATGCCTTTCTATTTTGGAGGAAGGAAATCTATCCCATAATACACCTGTGCAATATATGGCAATGGTGATTTCGTTGCTAACCCCCGCAGCAATCAGTTTATGCCCTCAAGCATGGGATTTGATTATCCTTGTCATTATCTTAGCTACAAATGTTATTAGCAGCCATAAAATTGTCCATTAAAGTGAGAGGAATTACTTGCCTGCACCAAGGGGAGAACAGATAATTTACTACATAGATTTTAAGCCCAAATGCACTTTTTTTTTCTAGAAGAGCCCTCTAAGCTGTTGTACAAGCCTCCATTTTTGTATTTCAAAACCTTCTTTCCCCTCCATGATCTTCAAGTCGGGGTCTTTATACTGTAACAGTGAGATAGATACAGGTCATTTTTGAAATAACTTGACCATGTAGTTTTTCACCTTCCATGGCTTCAATGAATTATTCCCTAATTCAGGAAGTGAAGATGCCAAAACTTTGCCTGGGTTCCCTGATTTCTAGACTTCAGTGTTGATCCGGGCTTCATTTACACACAAAAAAATTCTGGATGTCTTGGTTTGACTTTGCAGCCATGGACTGACTGTACATCACATCATGAGTGTAGAATCAGCTGATCTGCTCCTGGCAGGGTCATTTTTACAGGTTTACATGATACTGCAATACCAGTGTTTTTTTATGAGAGGAAGAGATGATGTATCACAGGAGCCAAGAAAAGATGCTGTGTCTGAGTGGGTGAGATCCAGGGTAGTGTCTGAAAAATCTCTTTGTCTTCACTGGGACTGGCTGATTCATTCCCTTCCCACTACCCTGTTAATTCCTGTTCATATATCAGTTCACCGTAAAGCTGCATATTATTCCCATGCAGTACTGCGTTCCTGCCCCCTTCCATCAACAAGGAGTGGGAGGGACCACCTACGTCTTTTCCAACAGACAAAAATGGTGGATCCTGACAGACTGAGACAAATTCTGATCACAGTTGCTCTCTGTAAATCCCGTGGAACCTGGTTGTTTTGGTGTATTTGTTGGCTTTAAACTGAGATGAATGTGTGCAGAATCTGGTCTGGAGAGCCTGTATTTTAAAAGAAGCATCCCCTCCTACTCACTCAACAAATTCACACACACACCATGTAGCATCAATATTAGCTCTTGTAGCAAATGGAAAATGTGGCAGTGGCCTGAAAGGAAGAGAAAATGTTCTCAAACAGGACTTAAGAAAGGTAAATAAACATCATATAACCAACAAAATCAATACAGCTCCCTATTAGCTGTAAAGATAGATACTTCTGTCTTTGTCTCCATCATACTGCACACATTTCAGGGCTGTGGAAAATATATAAGCCAGGGGACCTCATTTCAGAATTTGGAGATGGTCTGGGATAGAAGGCCTGACAGAGATTGATGTTAAATTACAGAAGAGGTTTTCCCTTTCCATCCCCTAAAGAGCATTAAATGAACTAAAGAAGTGTAAATATATATCCCAAATGGTTATATATTAATGGATGTTACAATGTTGTTAGAAACAACTCTTCAATAGCTTGCTCTTTCTGAGTCATCTCCACTGACTTAAAAAATGACTTTGTAAAAACAAGAATTAGGTTCAGGATGTCCAAGAGGGGACAGCCTTTCAGCTTTCTGCATTCTAAAAGCTTTATATTCCTCAACTGCTCTTCTGCTTGGAGAGAATCATAGACAGAGGAATGTCCTTATGTTTTCCAGTCTATGCCTCATGGCTTTCTTCCTTTACTCTTCATGTCGTCCAACATAATCAGTAACACTCAAGCTATTCTTTCAGGCTTCTCCATTGATTTTTTTGAAGCAAAGCTGCTCTTTGAGTAGCTTTGAATGCCTTGCTACAGGCATTCCCTCTTCTCCTCTTCCTTTGAGAACTTGATGTCCCTATTGATCCAGGAAGCAAGAGACAGGACTGTGGACTAAGCAGGCGGCTGATGATCTTCCTAACCAGATGACTGTGTCATCAACTGTCTTGGTCGAAGTGGTGTTAGATTTAAAGGAGGAAATGCTCCTGTGACCCAGGGCCATTCTTTGCTTGCTTGCCTAATACACATAATATTGGGGGAACATCCTGTGTGTTTTGAATGGTGACTTTTGCTTCCATTCACAGTGCAGAGCTCATTGCCAATGAGAGTCTGGCAAGTTTTCCTGCACAGCACATTGGTAGGGACTTTGAAGAAGAGGAAGAAGCTGGAGAAGTCTATTAGGACAAAATGGACCCTTGCTTGGAATCCTTCATTCAGGTGATTTCCTGAAGCAGAAATGTCTGGTTTTGGTGGTCATAAGTCTCCTAGTGTTTTAGTTCTGTATATCAGAAAAAGTGTGCATGTCCACTGAGGCTGCTGGAGAGCCACAGGAGCTGTACTGCACTGTGTTTTCTTTTCTATTAGAATGATAGTATCACCTAAAAAGTAGATTGATAGATAGATAGATAATTTATTTTCTTTTCTATGTAACCTTTTAATGTGACATGCTCCGACTCTTTTACGAGTGTCTGTAGGCTCTCTGGGAGGTCCAAAGCCTTTCATCTTGAAGGAGAGACAGAAGTCTTTTGTTTCTCCTCTGGCTTCTCCTTCACCTCCCAACTGCAGCGTGTTGATCTTGCTGCTCAGAGTGCCTGCAGCGTGTGCGAGACCTGGGGGCCTGGGTTTCTTGTCTCTTTAATGGCATTCTGTGAGCTTGTGTTCAGAGAGAGACAGAAAGATCAATGGCTGTGCAAGTGCACTGCACTTGATTTTGCTTACACCAATATGAATCGATTGACTTCACTGAGTTATGAGGGATTTACAGCTGGGGGGAGAACAGATTCTGACCTAATGGCTCCAGAAGAGGCTTTTCTTGGATGAGCAATGTAATTAGAGCACTGGAACAGACAGATTTTGTGACTCATCTGTGGGTCTGCAATCTTTTCTTTGCTTCTAGTAGGGTGTTCACTAATGTCACCACGCTTTCATTTCACCCGTGGGCTGATCTAATGACGGACCAACCTTTGCTTGAATAGAGATCCCTACTCAGCTACAAAGCATCCTCCAATCTTCATGTCACTTTACTGCAGAGCACCATAGGAAGGGACCAGTAATCTCAGGGCCAGACACTTGGGTAGTGGAAAGTTTCCACTTTCTTCCTTTGTTGCAGTAAAGTAGAGGGTTAAAAAAATAGAAGTAGCGAGCTAGGGAGAACACATTGATGTTTGGGTCCGCTTACAAATCCCAAATATGTGTCCTAGCAAGGGACACAATGGTGGAGCACATGTGCCAACATGAACTTGCAGCGTATATCTAGCTGGAAAGCAGTACATGCATTTTGAGATCAGTAAAGCTCCTTTTCAGAGCTGGTTGGAGATCTGAGGATGAAATATTTTTGACAGAAAAGTTTTGGGAAACTTTATGGACAAGTCTGGGGTAGAGAAGGTCATGCACGGCGTAAAAGAGACCGTGGCTGTGTTTGGAATAAGCAGAGCTGAACATAGTCACAAGGCTCAGGCTTGTCTCCTCCAGGTGTCTGGAGGCTATGCTGGTCAAAAGGGCCTGATGGACAGGTGATGGCACTCAGGAAGTGGAGGTGGTGCAGCTTTGGCTGCCAGTTCTTCTTCGGTTGCAGTGCAATAGAAATTGGAGTCAGGGGCCAGCTGTTGCTGTGTGGCTGGTGGCCATCACCATGACAATAACAGTAGCAGGGTTGCGTGAGAGTTTCAGGAAAGGGTAGAGACACAGTGATGCAGCAGACTCGAATTCAGCATGGTGTGGGAGAGGTGAGGCATAGACACCACATTTAACATCACTGAGGATTCCTCTAATCCTCCAAAAAGACTGTGGGCAATTGATATGGGGAGCCCAATGGAGGTACCTACCTTACATACAACCCTATTCTTTGTATCTGTGTGCTTATCTTCTGAAGCCTTCAAGATGCCAGTGTGCATCTGCTCCAAAATCACCACCTACTGCAGCTATACCTCTGCTAGATTTAGCCTTCCTAAGTGGGTTGCTGCTAGTGTGGTACTTGGCTCAGATTGAGAGACCCACCTGGGAAGAAGGTGAATTGCTGTGTGCTGAATTGTGTGCCTTGCCACTTGGCAGTGACAACAGTGCAGCTATATCTGTAGTTGGATTTGATGTTGGTTTTCTTCTGACTTGCCACTCACTGAAACTTAGAGCCAGTCAGGATGATTGGTCCTGTCCTTGGATTTGAGCCCTGATGCACCGGGCTCTGTACCAGCATGAAATTCAGGGTAATTTCAAAAAAGTGTCTAGAAGACCACAGAACTAAAGCTCCATTTTCAAAAGTAGCTTTTGCACTTAGGAGGCTAGTTTCCAAGCCAAGTAAGTTTGTATCTGCCAAATATGGGTTTAGAAAACAGGTTGGTTGGGGTGTGAAGTCATTGAAGAATATGTGAAAAATATGCTTTTCAGGATAGTTTAAAAAAAAAAGGGGTACAGGTGCCTGGTAACTCTGAGTCCTCTAGTAATCCACCTCCTCAGCTACCTGTCACACAAACTTCCCTCGGAAGATTTTCCTCTCCTGTTACTCCTGAGGGACTAAGTCAGCACGTGAAATATTAATGAAAGTTGCAGTAGGTGCTCCTCTTCTTGTACAGAGAAGTTAAAACTGCTCTTTCTGACTCCTGTTGATATTCACAGGAACTTGATGAATACCTGTGAAACACAGGAGTAAGTCACTGCCTTGGAGAAATTTTTGTAGCTTTAATACAAGACACAACTGAGTGCAACAGGTAGTAGGATGGAAGGAGAAGAAATAGTGACATTAATAGCAGTTATGTTCCACTGATTGCTCTCAGTTGTCACCATCACTGACGAGCTGAAGAATTTATCCCAGGAAAAATACTGACCTTGTGGGTTAGTTCAGGACATCCTTTATGTCCAAGATGCTGTGAGGAACAATGCCTGGAGACATTTTTTGAAGAAGCCAAAAAATGCTAGTCACAGCTGGCACAAATGGCGTTGCAGATGGGGAAGTGGGTGAGGAGAAATGGGAGATGGGAAAGATGGAGCAAGGCTGTGTGGTCACGAAAAGCTTGAAGATGTGGGAAAAAGAGAAGTCAATAGAGAAGGAAGGGTGAAGTTCTTGAGGTATTGTGCTTCTCAGAATAGAAGTGTTGACCTTGATTTCCTTTGATGTTATTTTCAAGATTAGTAAGGATGTCCCACCTGAACGGGGTAGCCTACAGGTATAGAACATCACAGTTTATGCCAGTGCTGTTTAGAACAGTTACAACTCTACTGACCTTCCCTGGGATGCTGGTGTTACTAGGACTTGGCTGAAGGCTTTCTTTATGCCTTGCATCATTGTGGAGATCTGGATGCGGGATGCACTCTTCTTTCTGAAAGAGTCTGAAGCTACCTATGGTATTTTTTAAGCCTCCAGAGATAAGCACTACAGTATGTTCCCAGGCTATTTGCGCTGCACAGCCCTCTGTAATATGGTCTAACACAGCATACGAGGTTCACACAGCTCACAAAAATGGGATGTAAGCAGGGCTGAAGCATCCCAGTACAGTGTTGCCTGAACCTATGGGTTTTGTGTGCTCCCAGCACACATCCTAAGCATCAGTCTCATCAGTAGCACAGCTCTAAGAGTCACCAACACTTTTCAGCAAACTTTGGGGTTAAAACACTGGTGGGAGAGCTGTAAAACTCTTCCCACTGGTCTGATCTGTGGAGGTGTTTGGCTGTGGAAACAGTCATACCTCAGCAGGATTAGGTAATACCCAAGTAGAAATGCTAGATTTATGACATTGAAGCCAGGTCACCGATCAATAATCTGCAATCGTAATTTTCCAATCCCAGGTACTTCTTAATGACTTCAGCTAGAGTTGTGGACACCTTCCAGCTCTGAGTGTCTTGAAACAGAGCTCTGAGGAGGGAAGCCTCTATCGCTAATGTGTGGCAGACATGCTGATGCTTCTGTTTTCCGTCTTGGGGCAGGGCCATGTAAGCCTTTCTGGAGGTGTTCTCTAGGTTAAACCACGGTCAGAGAGTACTAAATGCTGTCGTTATTACTTGTGTGACTGCACAGAGCAAAATTACCTCGGGGAAGAAGGAACTGGCCAGATCCACTCTCCTGTCTGCGTCGCCCCAAAGAAGAATTTTGATTGTGAGCAGCACAACTCCAAGCTGCCGTGATGCTCAGCTGCCGTCATTGTAATGCTGAGGCAGACGTGCCGCTTCCTCTCTGGATTGTGTATTTCGAGCACGTTTCAGTAGTGCTCTGAGTTAACATTTTTTTTCTCTTCCTCTACAGTGCCAGTCATTGCCTTTTCTTCATTTTAGTGATTAATTGCTCTAAATACTCCTGCTCCTGGACTGCGGGAGTACAATTTCTGAGCCGTATTTCATTTGAACTTGCTATGCAAGTACAAGAGAACTTGGGGGAGTGCACACACCCACATATTGCTAGGTAGAGATGGTTGCCAAAAGGACACCAAGTAAAAGAACAGTTAGTTCTTAAACAAGGGTATAATCTAATAAGCCAAAAAAGAAAAAATTACATACTGGTATCTTCAGTGCCTTCCCCCTCCCCCTCCCCAGTTTAAAAATTTGCAGCTAGTACAACCCCTGAGCAGTGATTTAAATATATATAGGCATCTGTGCTTCTAAGAAAAGGAAGTGTGTCTGTTTGGGGAGCTGTGTGGAATGAGTTGGTGGATCTCAGTCCAACTTCTGGCAGCCAGGTTTTCACATCACTCAAAGCCACCCCCTCGCCCAGCCCCCTTCCAGAGCTCCTGCCAAGCTCTTCATCTATGATGCCACCTGCCTTAGCACCTTCTGCAGAGATGGGAGTGTTTCTCATTTTTGGTTGTGGTCCTTCTGGGCTGGCACTGAGATGTACTGCAGGCCTGTCAGCCCTGCACGTGGAGCGTAGGGTTGGCTGTCTTCTTGCTCTCTCCCCCCGTGGGGCCAGTCTTTTGCACATCGCTTCCTGCAATCCCCATGTGTTAGACGCTTTTAGCCATCCCCGTGACTGATTTTGCCTGGCGTGTGGCATCATCTTTGCAGCATGCTGAAAAGACGCCAACAAGAAGGCATGGTGCTGTCTTGTGTTAGGACCATGGCACGTCTCCCTTTGTTGGGTGGGCACGCTGACATGCACCCCTCCTGGGTCTGGTGCACCAGACATATCAGGAGCATGGATGTTGTCTAGGATGTGGTAGGATCGTACTTTTTCCTCTTTTCTACACTGTGGCTCTGTTTTGTTCAGAGCTCGCAACAAATTTAGCAGCTCAGAAATAGAAGGTTGTTTTGTGCTACCTGGAGGTTACAATTTCCTCCCTGACTGCTAGGTGGAAAATCCATGGCTTGCTGCTCCCCTCCTTCATCTGTTATTAGGATGTCCATTGCCAGGACCCTCAATCTGGTCTTGTTTATGTGCTGCCTTCCAAACCTGACTGTGCGAGTTATTTCTTCTAAAGCTGTCGCTATGCCTGGGTGTATTTAGCTGTTTAGTGATCCTCCTGTGCCCCTTGAAAAGCACAACAGCCCTTTCTGATGAAAGTGGTGCTCTGCAGGCTGAGTGCTTTTACCTTGACTCAAAAACTTAAAAGGAAATGTTAATTGCTTTAGTGGTGTTATTGTTAAAAAAGGCATGCTGGGCAGACTAGCTCGGAAAGATGAGTCCTGGTGCTGATAAGGGAGAGAGCAATCTATGTGAGTCTGAAAAGTCAGTAGTGCCCAGGGCAAATTCAAAAGTGGAGTGGAAATATCTCATTGATTCGCTTTCCTTGCTGCTTTTGTCTGGAGATGGCAGAACCGACTGGCATCTCAGGGCTGTGTTAACTTCTGCACTGCTTTATCACAGGCTCTGGGCTTCTTCCATGTGCTGTCTCTGCTGCTGTTCTCTGTTATGGCAAGTGGCCAACTGAGATAGAAATGCAAAGGGGAGAGGCAAAAGAGTCTCTTTAGGGAATGCATTAGTTACAGGAGTCATGAAGACCATGGGAAAGGTGCTCTTCTCCTAGAATCACAGGTGCTGTGGATGGGACAGCACAATCAAATTCAATATTCATTCAAGCCGGGGGGATTGAATAGGTCAGGAAAAGGTGACACATCTCTCCAGGAACCTGGGTTCAGGACCAGGGCACATGACCCCCAACAGGGGATGATGTCCCAGCAAGTTCCTTTTCCAGCTCCTATCTGCCATAAAGTAAAATCAACACGGCCTTGTAGTTGCTGGTGGTCAGAAATTTAGATGATGTGTCTTCATGTCTCAAGTTTGCTCTCTGGTGCACAGCTGACATAACCTATACTGTTGTAATGCTTCTCCTGTTGTGGTTAGTTTTTCCCTTTGATTTTTGAGCTGTTGCAGTTTTGCATGTGTGCAGAAACACTCCTTTCTTATCTCAACACCAAACACATATTTAGTCATCCCCGGGATCACAAACAGAGGTTACGAGAAGCAAGAGAAGGTAGGGAACAAGCACTTTCTACCCGTCCTGTTAAAAATGAGCCATCCTATAGAAAAGGATGCAGCAATAGAGAGTACAAGGGAGGGAGCATGTGATGCTGCAGCATGGTGATGAGATGAGGAGGAAGTCTTTGTATCTGTTTTTTGTCTGCCCTGATTCTGGATTTTTTATTTCATTAAATACTTTAGCAGTCACGAAAACGTCTCCCAAGCCCCTGAGACAATGTTTTCAATTTTACTCTGTGAACTTGATGCATAAATCATAGGCATCACTACGCCTCTGTTCTAGGTACTCAACTATCTTACTGCTTGTAGCCCTTATTCTGACTGTGCCTCAGTTTTCTGCAAATGAAATAGGTATAACACTGCTTCCATCTTCCCCTGCATGTGCACTTTACACTGGGAAAAAAAATCCTTCCCTTGTCTCTTACCACGTCTGTCTAGTACCTAATATATAGGTGATTTGCTGAGGTTTTAAAAACCCAACTCAAATGTAATGTGCTATTTCAATTTCTGTATGCACCTGTTATCATTCTCCAAATTCCTGGATTATTTTTTTTCCCTTTTACAAATTTGTGCTCGTTCTCCCCCAAGAGGTTTTAATGGCCAGAGAGAATAAAGGTAGACAGCCTGTAAAAATCCTGACACTTAAGAAAAAGCAGCAACCTGAATTATCATCTCAAGTTATTGCTGTACTGTGTTACTTCTTACCCTACAAAGTGCTGTGAGCTGTGAGGCAGCAGCTGGCTTGTAATACCTGATTGATATCAGGTAAAGTCAGAAATGCCCCATTTCATGCTGTGTTGTAAGGGTGGTCTTCTGCATAAGAGTATGGTGGAAGGTTTCCTATATCAGAGAAATATCTACAGTCTTATAGAGCCACAAACTGGCTATAAATGGCATTTACTTAACAGTATCTCCAACTCATACTATAGATTGCTCACAAAGATATATTCAGTTAATCTTAGTGCTGGCTGGTGGGTCAAGGATAAAACAGCATAAAAAGCATCCCACTAGAGAAATGGGAATGGAAAGAATCTGTAGTTCGTAGAGTGGGAAATAATTTGGCCTGAGCCAGTCTTGGAAAAAGGGTAGCCTTATGGTCTGCAGACTTCCAGGCAGCCAACTCATCCTCTGTTTGTTTTTTCTTGCTCTGTCATTCACTTCCTTTGCTTTACCCTTTTTTTCTTACCATATCTCAAGCTATCCCTACTCCCATTTTCTCTCTGAGATACTTAGTCCATGTTATGTCTACTTCATGGAATTTCTATCCAGGGCCTGATGCTGAAGGGTTATACAGCAGGCAGCTGTTATCTGTCAAAACTGTTGTTGGTAGGCAAACAGTGATAGCTAAAATTAAAAATTACCAATTAATGCTTGTTCAAATGATTCAATAGCCTACAAAACTGGGTATTAGCCCAAGACATTCCTAACATTCTCACAAAGACTTCGGCTCAGGCTTCACAGGTAACTGAGACTATTTAATCCTAGCACGAGATCATATTTTTCCTGCCCTTTGGCTTTTTATTCATTCAGCAGTGTTGTAAGAGCAGTGTGGCAGAACATAGCTGCTTGGGTTTAACACCATGCATGTGACGGTGAGTGCATGGGTATGCCCTTGGCTTTCAAACCAGTATGTTTTTCTGAGATGATCCTTCTCTGTCTTTGTCATTGCTCCAAAGTTCAAGATGTGGATGGACTAGTTTGGTAGTAAAGATAGTGACTTGGGTGAGTTTCACGTTATTGCTCTGGTAATGGTTCAATAAGATCCATAAAGCAGATTAGGTCCAACAGAGAGAGAATTAAATAGTTTTATTGGAAGCTTGGAGGTGGGATGCCAGGATTCAGGTCCTTTGTGAAATGGAGTTGTGTCACTCTAATGACAATGCCTTTCTGCCTAAAATTCCATCCTTCTCCTAAGAGTGCTTTATGACAGAAGTGGGGTGTTCCCAAGCAGAGGAACAAGGGCTGAATCGACACTTTTAATAAAAAATACAGAAAATTTACTTTCTATTCCATATCTGTCCTCATTGCTGCAGGGGAATCCACCTGGGTGTCCCATATGTCTCCCAGGAGAAGCAGCAACCCTCTCTCCAGTGTTGGAGTTCAGCACAATCTCAGTGCCATCAGTTCTGTTCCTAAAGTGAGTGGGGGCTCCTTAATATGTCCCTGTAAATGCAATGGGAAATTCAGAAGTGCGCCCTGAGATCTGCATCCCTTTGTGAAATCTAAGCAGGCAGAGGGTAAGAGAGAAGAGCGAATATCTTGTACAACTCAAGTGACAGGGACAGGTCTGTCCGCACAAGTTCACTTCAGGTATGTGTTGTAGGCAGGAGAGTGGCTGCTCCCCATGCTCTGGAAGAGTTGTTTCCACTGGACAGCCCCAGAGGGTAATCCAAATATCCATCACGTATGGCTGCTTGAGAAAGTTAATTTTTTTTTGGCCACTGTGAAAGGAGCCTAAGAAAACTGTACGGTATTTTAAAAGCTGTAGATGCAGTCACAGGGATCGTGGACACTGGGGAAGGCAGTGGGTAGGTAGGACCTGTTGGGCAGATGAGGGCTCCCCCAGAACATACCCTGAGCTGCTGCGAAAGTAAGAACTTCATTACGAAAAACTTCAGGGAGGTCAGTATTGTGCTTCAGCCAATTCGAAGTCATCTAATACGTTTTCCAATATCCTGTGAGCAGGAATAATGTAACTGTAGTGCTTTTTCTTTTATCCCTGACATTCATCACAAAGACGAAAGCAATGATGTTGTGACTCAGCCAACCTGAACGAGCCTGACGGTTTGTCTATCTGATGGGTTGGGACTGGGTTATAATATGGAGTCATTTACTCTTAGTTGGCTTTCAAGCAGTAAGGACTTCAGAAATGTCCCTGGTGAGGTAGGGATGAGGGCACTTAGCAAAAGCCAGTTCTTATCTAACTGACCAAAAAAAAAAAAGCTGTAAGAAACTCCTTATTCCTGCTAGAAACATAACATCGACACAAAGAAGACCAAGTTGGAAAGATGCCTCATTCCAAAGTGTGTTTATCCATGGTAAAGTGTTTCTATAAAAGGCATCTTGGGACTCCATGTTTATTCCCCCTCAATGACTTCTAGACTGGAGTTGCTTGATTTTCAAGTCAGCAGTGTTGGGGGTGGGGGGATGTTGGGTGTTTTTAATTTTTTTTTTCCTATTGCCAACTGTATAAACTCAGCTGGGTTCTGGAAATCAAACAGTGCTTTCTCCCTCACGACTGTTTCCTCCAGTAATATCCTGCAATCAGCACATGGGAAACAGCTTTATTGGCAATATGTGAGCCAGCTTAGATACCAGTTCATTCTCCACTGCTGTGACCCTATTGTGCTAAGAATAGTAAAAACCAGTCACTCTAAACAAAATTGGAAGACCTAATCTGGTGACATGCCATCTTGGGAAAGAAGGGGATGCTTTTTATTTTGACATGGTGGTAACTGTAGACTTCTAGGTGTTTTTTTTTTTTTTTCCCCCCTGGTTCCCTCACTCATATTTAAAGTTCACTGTGGTGAGGAGCTGATGCTTCTGTGCCTGTTTTGTGGTGGAGAAGGAGAAAAGCACGTGTATGTACATATTTTCACTCTTTTCAGAGGGTCATGTGGATTCCACACTTGCACCTAACAGATCTTGTAGGTTGGGATGCATGGTGTCCTGAAGGTAGCAGCTCAGAGATCGATTCCTAAAGGGTAGCATGCAAAGGTGGTGTTAGATTTCCATTTGTATCTTTGGGATTTTGGGTGGATGTCTGGACCAGTTTGGGTCTTCAACAGTGTTACGGGGAGGAGAAGGAGAATGGTTTCGGTGAGTTGTTTCTGATGCGGCTCTAAATCCATTTTGTGCTTCTGAAGACTCTTGCTCCTGATCTTGCTCCCAATTTCAGCTCAAGTGAGCTCCTTACGTGAAACCACAGAATGGCTTAGATTGGAAAGGACCTCAGTTGGTCATCAGTCCAAGCCTCTCCTCAAAGCAGGCCCAGTCCTGAGATAGTTTAGAGCCACGTCCAGTTGTGCTTTGATCATCTCCAAGGTAGTTTTTTAACCAGCTGGAGATCACAGAGCTTCTCTGCTCCTGTTCTGGTGTTTGTTGTAAAGATTTTTATCCTAATTCTGAACCTGAGTTTCTCTTTCTGCAACTGGTGGCCATTGCCTGTCATGTTGCGGTGCACTTCTGGGTATACAGCTCTCTCTTCTCTTGACCTGCCACTTAACGCTCTTACTAATGCCACCTGATGTGGTTGGCCCTCCCTGCTGCAAGGCACACCACTGACTGCTTTTCAACTTGTTGTCCACTGCTGTGTCCCCAGATCCTTTTCCTCAAAGCTGCTCCCCCACCATTCCTGATGATTTTCAGGCACTGACTGTTTCCAGCACTTGCACTTCCTGAGGATCACAGGGGCAAGAGCAAGGGACCAGGAATCTACCTAGGTAAATATTAGAGAAAAAACAAAGGAATGGAAAAACTGGATCTGACACTGAGGAACAGAGCAGAGCTGCTCCCTTTTGTAGCTGGAGTGATGTTTTTTTTTCTCCTGTAGTGTAGAGCTGCTAAAAAATTGCACAGCATCAGTTGTAAGAGCAGTGTTACAATTTGCAAACACGCTATGTTAAACAGATAGTGTGAGGCTGCGCTCCAGAGATCTGCAGGTTGCTCCACTGGTTTCGGCTGAATCTTCATCGTTGTCAGACTGTTCTGAGACACTACGCCTGCATTAAGTAAAATCTTTGCTTTTTCTGGGAAAAGATCTCTTTCCTCGACGGTCTGTTCCACTGATGAATAGGCCTGCTGTTTGGAATGGGTTCCTAATTTTAAGTCTGAAATTTGTGTTTCATAAATTCCTTCGATTCTTGCTAGTTATTCTGCCTCAACTAAAGCGTTCACATCCTTCCAGTATTCCCAGGCTGTTATAAAGTCCTCACCATAGGTTATATTTTAAGTCAAACTGTATATCTATTTGACTGTTTCAGTCTCCCCTTGTTAGTCAGTTCTTTCCAACATTGAAATAATTTCTCATGCCTTTCTTTGGATTTCCTTATCTTGTACAATTACCTTTCCCCCCTTTCTAGGCCAGGGAGTACTATGGAGAGGTGAGCTTTTCTCCTCTTTTTTTTTGGTTTGTTTGTTTGGGTTTTTTTCCTCCAGATTATTCATGTCAATTATATTTCATCAGTGATTTTAGTTTTTAATTTGGCCTTCCCTAACGGAAGTGTGAATGTAAGAGTGGTGCAAGTACATCAGCAAGTACCGCATTGAACCAGGGACTTCTGGAACTGAGAGACACATCTATAACTTAGGCTGAAATGGAGGAACAACACACTGACTGGCTACCTTTGCATTTCCATCTTGTCCTTGGAAACATGGCTTTTCCCAAGCTCAGCTGAGATAATAACATCAAGGGCCAACACAGCTACAAGCCCACATTCAGACTGACAAAGGGGGTGGGGACAGGAGGGTCGTAGATTCTCATCCCTCATGGAATAAGGGGATGCTTAACATATATTCCCTGTAGACTTTTCTAAGCAAGAGGTGGTCAAGGAACTGTGTTTCATTGAGGGATACGAATGGCTTATCCTGATCCTCCGTGATAATGCTGATGAAGATAGCTGGGCTGAGGGCTGAGCAACCAAGGTAGAAGACGTTGAGTTTAATTAACTCGGAAGCTGTTCAAAACACCTGAGCGATCCCACAGGAGCTGGTGGAAAAACGTGCCACCATCTTCAGCAATGCCACTGGTCCTCAGGGCAGTGCCTGGGATGCCTTAGCCGGGGATCAGGTCCTCCCTCATGTTCCTGATCCCGTGGGCAGGCCCAACTGGTAGCACCCCGAAGGGACGCTGTTTTTGAGAAGAATGTTGCAGGGGCTGGTAGGGGTTTACTCAGTCTCCTTCTTTCCATTTATTTTCAGGCTAGCTGCCAAAATGCAGGGAAATAGATACCTGCGTTTCCAAAGCGAATTTTTCCAAGGGGGAAGAAGGATGCTTCTTTCTCAAATGAGAGACAAAAGGGAGAGAAGGCTGTTTTACATACACACACACAAATCTCACAGCGGAGGCAGGGAGATGGAGGCAGCCCGGTGGGGGTCGGGGGACAACTGTGGTTCCCGAGCTCCCCCCAGAGGCACGTCGGAGCCCCGCTCCCCGCCAGCCTCGGCAGGGCTTCAAAGCCTCATTTTTCTCTTATCCCCTCCCACCCCCCCCTCTTTTCCTTTTATTTCTTTCCCAAGGAAAGCCGTGGGTAAGTAAAACTTTTCCGATCCTCAGCACAAATGTGTCCGCGACCTCTGTTTCCCTTCCCTAAGGGTGAATTTTATGTGTGCGATAGG
>VXBJ01004449.1:702188-757131 GCA_013400055.1 Nycticryphes semicollaris
AAGGAAAGAGGAAAGGAAAGGAAAGGGGAAAGGAAAGGGGAAAGGAAAGGGGAAAGGAAAGGAAAGGAAAGGAAAGGAAAGGAAAGGAAAGGAAAGGAAAGGAAAGGAAAGGAAAGGAGAAAGGAACCTCTCATTTTCATTTCAAACAATTTTAACTGCTTTGTTTTTAGAGTTAGCTTTTAGGAGAGACTTGCAGTTAAAAGAGATTTCCTGAGATGTGTGCAAACACTTCTCATTTAGGCTGCCTGTTTTAGTTCAAGGTATCACTGGAGAGAGGGTATAAAAGGCAGGAGGCACGTTTGTCCACAGTCCTCTGAGGGATGTGGTTGTACTTGGGTTTTGCCTCATGTCGTGTTTGGACATCCTCATATTGGATATTCCTATTAACTCTGGATTCCTGGGCAAAGGAAACTCCCACTTTTTGGGAGTACAGTCTCATGTCTCTAGGTAACGCTTGTTTCTGGCTGAGTCGTTAGGACTTCTGCAGATTTGAGGGATGTACTTTATGAAGCTTGTGTTTTTCTTCTGATTTTGCTGGGGGATTTTGGATCAATTCCTCCTCACGTCCCACTCCTCTTCCTTTCCTCCCCAAAGGGTGGTCTATGGCAATAAAGAAAAATGAGCCACAGAGAACAGCACCATTGGTTAGAGTGCAGTGTGGAGACTGTTTGATCAGCCTTGTGAGTGGGTGCTGTGGAGGACAGGGATGACACAATGGGATGACACGGACTTAAACAGGTGTTTTGTATGGGCTTTTCAAATTACATGTGTTTCATGAAGGGGATTACAGGGAGAGACACCAATGCTTTGTCAGTATTCATCTCCCAGGCCTGTGTTGCAGTGTTTGGTTAATGTTATGGTGACATTTGGATTGTCTCATTAGTCTCTCCAAGATGAAGGAAGAGAAGACAGGAATCTTTGCACTGTCAGCAAGGCTTTGGCCAAGTCCTGGTGAGTCAGTGAACTGAAAGCAACGTGCCGTTGGGGAGCCAATTTGGCATTGGGATGCCAATTTATCTGTAGAGAGTACCTATTTCAGGGTGGTGGCTTTTTGACTATCCTTTTTCAGCTTCTATTTGTTTCACTTGACACTTTGGAGAGACAGTCTTTCCACCTTTTAAATTTATTATGTATTGAGCTGGGACATGCACAGACTGATGGATTTCTTATTGGATTTCTTTTTGGCACCTGGGCGGGATTTTTACAATGGGCTATGTACTTACTAATGACTATTTTCTGGTATTTCCCTCTTCATTTTATGCAGTCTGACTGTATCTGTCCTGTTTGAGCACAAACTTGAAATCACTCAGCCAGTGTGATTCAAGAGCTTGTAATGGGCAGGGAGTAGCATTTGAGGTGGTTTCTTGCTGTGCAGTGAAGAGTTTCTTCACTTGACAGCAAACTTTTTTATTCCAGATTTGAGACAGAGTGGGAACTTATGTGAGAACATTTGGAAAGTCCTAGCTCAAGTCCTGAGTAACACTGTCATGAGAAAATATGTACCAAAGTACGTCTTCTAGGTATACAGTCAAAACCGCATTCAGGATGACCAAAGAATTCCATAGGAATGATGCAGAATTAAGTCTCTGTTGATATTTTGTTAAGGTAGTTTTTTTCGATTTTGTTTTTCTTTTTTTTTTACTTTCCAGACCATAAAGTTTCAATAAAAGAAAGTGAAATTGACGAACAACAGTGACATTCACATTCTGATGGAATTGACTCAAATAATCAATTCCCTTGTCTGAATCATTCAACTTTTCATCAACAGATTCATTCCTCTTCTTTTTTGCCTTGATTTGACTATTCAGAAGTGCCACTACTTTATCATCATCATAAGAGACCATTTTTAGTATCTTCAGCAAAATGATGTTTGGTGGGAAGAGGAAATGAAATAGTGAATCCTAGAAAAGACAAATAAAGCTTTTTTGTGGTTTTTTTTTTTTTTTCTGGTAAAGGTGCTACTAAAATGTCAGGTGAAAATTATGAGATGTTTAAAATGGAAACAATACATGCTGTTTGCTCTTTCAATTAGGAGTGTGAGTCAGTCATGATCTAACTTCCACATCAAACCCCCAGCGTTTGGCATCTCTCGGGCCTTGTGGTTCTCCTCTACCACAGTGACTTCTGAGCTCTCACAGCTTTATGACAGAGGGAAGCCTGCCAACTAAAATCCACATAACTCTCATTTAGTCCTCATCTGTTGTCCTTTCAGACTTTCCTCTGCTGGAGTATCTATTGAATATTGTCTGTTGACAATTTTCCAGCAGGAGGGAGGGTGAACTTGTATTTACGGTGCTCTTGGAAAGGGTTTAGGGTTCCTGCTACACCTCAGAGTGTGGGACTCAGTTCTGGACAGGAGGACGGAAGGATATACCCACCCCTATGTATGTTTTGAACTGGTCACAAACATGGGATCAGTAGCCCTAGAAGAGTGTGCACTGACATCACTGCTTGTAATGCAAATGTGTGATTAAGTCATTGCTACCTTATAGTCTTCATTTGTTGGCACCATCTATCTGTCTAACTGAGGAAGCATCCCAGGTCCCTGCATCCACTCTTTGGTCTGTAGGATGAGAGAAGGAATCTAGGGGCAACTAGAGCTGCTCTGTGCTCCAGGAAATCTGCCCCTGTCTATAACAAGAACCTTTTGTATCTGCAGCAAAATTAAATCAGTGCTCAAAAACTGTAAGGAAACAATTTCTCCTGGAAGCTGTGTGAGAAGTTGGAAGTGCCAGAGTAGCCACACTGGTGTTATCCTGACTTTATCTTTCTAGAATCATTTAGAGGGACAGACAAATCTCCCTGAGAGACCAGTTAATCTGGTTCAGTGGGCAAATATGGGGAGAGATCCTCTTAGTTTTACTCCTTCTCTGCTTTGCTCTATCGGGTCATTTGAGCAAGTGGCTTAAATTTGCTGCCTTGGTTTCCTACTCTAGCTGCCACAGTACCTACCACTGCCTGCTTTCCTGATTCTTTGCTGAGTATTATTTACTTAACATTGGTGCAGTTCTGTGGGAGTGAAGAAATACCTCCAAAAGTGCTAATTGTTAACCCAAGTGATGAAATGCTGTTGCACACAATAATTCATTTTTTTTCTGGGCGAATCGGCTAGTAGTGGCAAATTAGCTAATGTTCAGAACAATTCACTCCAAGGTCCTGCTTAGCTGGGTTTATCAGCCATTGAATTATTAGCCCAGCATATTGTTATGTATTACACAGTGAAGCCATCAAATATGCATCAGCGAAGCCTCTATTAGCAAGACAGAAGGAGTGTAAAGCTTTAAGTTGCAGCCAAGCCCAATTACCATGCAAGAACGCCTCTCCTCTTTGGTGGCTGCTGACCATTTCAATTGCATATTAATGGCGTTTACTCCATTTAAGTCACTTTGCCATCCCCTCCCAGGCTCCCATTTGTCTGCATGGTACTGCATGGCATGTTGAAATGTTGTTTCAGCTTCAAGGTGGGATTAATTGTCCTTTGAAGACAGAGCTTGGGCTGGGGGTTGACCATGCTCAGCAGCACCAGTTGCTGCCCCTATCACCTCTGTCACTTGCATGGGGTAGGATGCCCCTCAAAATGTCCCTTCTATACCCCCATCTTCCTCCATCTTTCAGTTTGGCGTTCAGTCTGCAGAGTTCCCACTTGGATTCTGAACGAGAAACCTGCACAGTCAGGCTTGTTGGTACCAGCTTTTTGAAGCCAATGTGAGATGACCTGTATGATGGGTCTTCCTCAGCCTCAGCCCTCCGGCTGCTGGTATAAAAGAGGGATTAGGCCCACGTCTGATCCTCCCTGGTAATCTGAAGCCAGACGTGGTCTTTTCTTTCAAGAACAGTTGCTGAAAAGATTTTAAGGATGTTGTCACAGCTACACTCACGGGCAAATGGAGCAGTTTGGCTGCTTCAGGCTGTGAAGATTTAATTGAGCTCCAAGGGAAGGCTGGAAGCTGAATTGAATCTTTTTCTGATAGAGAGCAAGGTCTACTGTAAAGAAATTCTCCTGATGCTTGCCTTCTCCATATGCTGGCTGTACCGACCCAAAAAGAGCTCCTGACTTAGTCCAGGGCAGAATTCGTGCTGTTTGCCCTGCTGGACTTACTTCCCACAAGCAAATAAACTACTTTATTCTCTGTTCAGCATATGAAAAAAACACATTCAGAGCAAGTGAACTGCCATTTTTTAATTGCTGTTACCCTGTAGCTAGAGATCATGAGACGATTCTTTCATTCTATGATTTGCAGGCTCTCAGTCGAAATGTCATTGCAAGATAGTTCCTTATAATTCTGTAAGAAGAAACAGCGTATGTGGAAGAGATGGGCCAAGAGAGAATAGTTTATCTGTTTTCCTTAGTAATATAAGGATGGTATGTGTATTAATTTCAGAGCAGACGGTGGAGATTTGTCATAGGACCTCACAGATTTTACTCATGAATGTTATTCCTGAATAACTCTCACTCTCACATGTTTTGAGTCTTGGGACAATTTTTCAGCCTCCTTACTATCAAAACCACTTGTCTGGTCCATCCCTGCAAAGTTTGAATTTGGAGATCCTTAGGACTAATCTTACACTGATTACTTGTACTCCATTCCCCTGGATTTCTGCACTGTAAGCACCTCTTAAAATGGCTTTTAAAAACTTAACTTCAGCCCTGTGTTGCTGTTAGTAGGTTTGGCAGGGGCGTCCTCAGCATCCAGCTGATTGCTGCTGGAACATGGGTTTGTGCGATCCTCTGAAGATGGATAAAGTCTTTACCCCTGAGCCTCAGAGAGTCCCTGGTATCTCTAGGCATCTGTCAAAAAGTGATTCCATGAAAGGGGATCTTTATGCAAAGTGTCATCAACTGGGCTTGTCCGTGCTTTGTGAACAGGACAATTTGGGTTGTTCTGCAAAATACTATGGGGTTTTTTTTAGAATCTGTTTGAATTTTTTATCATTTCTTTTCTTTCTTTCTTTCTTTCTTTTTTTTTTTCAAATTAAGAAACTAGGGCTGAAAATCTCTTAATAATCCCACTTCTGTCTTTTGAGCACTTTGGCAAATAAAAGAGTGCCAGATGTCTGTGTAAGGATCAGAACTGCAGGATAACTTTTGGGAATGTGTAAGGTACCTCTTTTTGTTACTCACTATAGAGAGATGTTTGCTGAGAAGATATTTTTGCGATCCCAAAAATCTTTCCATGGATTCAACAAGAATTCAGAGAGGTCTCCTGGTATCAGATCAGCTCATTGACACACCCCCAAAATTCAAGTCTCCTAAAGACGTTTGTTTTGTTTTGTTTTGTTTTGTTTTCTTCCCAGAGATCCTCCCTTCTTGTAATGTGTCTGCAAACGTTTTCATTCAGATATATTTGGCCTGAGACCAACATGAAGGTGTCAGAAGTATTTAAACTGGAAAAGAGTTATTACAAAATTCAACCTTGAACTACTTGGGGTTACAGGAAAGCACAGAACTAGGCATGAATTACAGGCAAATAGATGTGAGGTGAGTGATAGGTAATATGCTTGAAGGCTTTATGATTCCAGGAAAGAGGGAAATGTGAAATGGAAGGTGAGCCAAACTTAGAGACCCTTCAGAGACACGAATAAATCTGGGGGGTGCTGATCAGTGCAAGGTTTGTGAGCACTTTCCCCATGGTGTGTGCAATTGAGGGAGAATTCTTTATAAAGCTAACCTGGTTCTCTCCTTGTACCATCATTTACACAGGCACAAAAGGTGACATAAATCACAGAGATGATCTGTTTTGGTACCATTTTTCCAACTCTCTGGACAGATAGTAATGAAAGCAAATGTCACAGTGACTATACTGGATTTTGCCCTGTGACTGTGAGATTTCATTGCACCACTCTGGGTCTTAATTCTTTTGTTCTTGTCTGACATGAAAAAATGAAAGGAGTCTAAGCCAGACATAGCCTCATCCATACCAAAACTTGAACAAAGTCTAGTGCAAAAAATGAACAGGCTGATGGCTGTGACTGAAGCGTGTGGATGTCTCACAACTTATTATGCTGAAATGGCACTGAGAAGGGTTTACCTCTCCCATAGGAGATCCAGGGTCCTGCTCTGCTGTAATTCTTCCTGGTGGTTTAGGTACGGCATCAAATAATGCTTATTGTGGAGCTAAGGCTCTCTGTGACCTTGGTGAGGTTAATCCTCATGTGCACTAGCGTGAAAACAGAATCCAGTCCATATGTTCAGCCTTGCATGTGGCTCCGGGAAGTGCCACGGATGGATTCAATATTAGAGTCATATGACTGTCTCCTTGGGTAGATGGAAGCTTGCCAGGACTGGAGGTGAAAATGTTAGCTAATATTCATGAAAGCAAGGACATTAATGACTTTTCTTTCTCCCACCTAGGTTAGGTGCCTGGAGAACTGAGGACTTTTTTGTTATATGAGTGAAGAGATGGAAAGATTGGTTTTGATTTAAATGTCAGATGGCAGAATTATAGCCTTGCCAATGCCTTGGGTGCCCTTTTATTTAGAAGAAGCATCTGTACGAGAGTTGGTACCTGCAACAGAGCCAAGGTCTCAGGTAGCAAAATTAAAGTGACTCTAACAAACCAGTAAACACAAGGCACAAGTATGCCTGAATCTGCCTCAGAAATTTCAGGTCCTCTTCAAGCTACAGGATAGGGATGACAGATTTTCCTAATCCTCTGACTCACATACCAAATAGTTCTGCAAAGCCTGTGAGCTATGGGATGTATCATTGTCCCTGGAAGAAGAAGGGACGGGAATATTCAGGAATAGTCTACAGTGGGAGATGATGGTGGTTCCTCAAGGGCAAGGGCCAGTCACTCATTTGGCCCTACTAGGTAATCTGGTGGGGCTGGTGTCAAGAGTCCTGTTAGTCTTGGGTGTCCTGTTTCCAATTCTGCACTCACCAGTACAAGAGAGACACGGACATACCAGAGAGACTCCAGTGAAGCACCACAAGAGTGATTAAGGGTCTGGAGTGTATATCTTATGAGGAGAGGCTGAGAAAGCTGGAACTGTTTAGAAGAAGGTGTCTCAGGGGGGATCTCATCAATGTCTATAAATACCTGAAGGGAGGGCATAAAGAGGATGGAGCCAGGCTCTTTTCAGTGGTGCCCGGTAATAGGGCCACAGGAACATCCATCTGAACATCAGGAAACACATTTTTACTGTGATCGTGATGGAGCACTAGCACAGGTTGCCCAGGGTGGCTGTGGAGTCTCCATCCCTGGAGATGTTCAAAAGCCATCTGGACATGGTCCTGGACAACTGTCTGTAGGTGGCCCTGCAGGGAGGTAGGGCAGGATGACCTCCAGAGGTCCCTTCCCAACACAGCCATTCTGTGACTTTTTGTAAAACTAAGGGTTCAGTTTACAGGAAGCTCACCTGGTCTTGTTCCTGAAATATGAGTGGCTCTTGAAATCTTCAGTTTGCACAGTACTCAAAAGCCAAAGCCTGGCCTCCCCTTTCTTTGGTTAGAAATAGATGTCACCAAAATCCAGTTCTTAGCTGTTCCAAATGAGAAGGAGAGCACCTTTCACACCTGGCAGCCCTTGCAAAGGTAGAACTCACCTGCTGTAGAGAAGGAACTACATCCATCTAACCACATCTGTATGACCACATATCTTTGAGAAATTTCTAATAGAGGGTGTCTCATAGGGGTCCACTGGGAAGCGTGAAGCTAGGCCAGATTAAGGATGTGCAGGCTGGTGTTTGAGGTACAGGCTCTGTGAAACTACTTCTCACTGTGTTTTGCTCCCATAAATGGGATTTGACAGAGGGAGTTCCCTGTGGTGTGGGAACCCAGCAGCACCTCAGGTCTGGATAGTGGCAGAGTCCTCATCTGAGAGGTGAAGCTAAAAACTCTCAACCTCTGTCCCAGTTGGGCTTGCTGGGAGCTTTGCAGCCTACCCAAAATAGCAGTATAGCATGACTGACTCACCTCATGCACCACTGAAACACCACGCAACATTGCAGGTGACGCAGTAGGGTTAAATAATCTCTACAAGCCCACTGATGTCTCTTGGAGAGGTCTGAACTACTGGCATCATGTAGTGCAGTGGAAGAAAGGGAAATGAGTTTTGATGGGAGGGGGGGTAACAGTGAAGGCAAAAATCCCTTCTAGATCAAGAGGTTAATATGGGCCAGGCCAGTGAAGCGTTGCTGATAGAGGTGCAGGTAGGCCATGAAAAATTCACAAGCTAACATCTCGAGGCCCTGTCAGACTGAAAATTGTTGGCCTTAGTCCCCTGAGCTCGTGATGCCATTGCCAGGCAGTAGATGCTGAGACTTTGCACAACAGTGAGATCAGGCGCTGATGGTCAGTCTGCTTTCCCTGCAGTGTTCTTCTATGATCTGTGTATCTTTGCATCTCACATGGTGTAATCCTGAATATGACTGGATGCCTGATCTGCCTTCTCTGAAAACTCAAAGCTGAGGCCTCACTGGAGGGTTGGCAGGAACGTGTGGGCTAACTGGCCTCTGTTCTGTACCTGCTGATCTGAGGGCTTCAGTGCAAACACAAACAATACATTTAATCCTAAATGGTCCTGAAAAAGCCTCACATTCCATGTCAGACAGGGGTATCTCTGGCATAGCAATGGTTTGTAATTTCTTAGCATTTCTTTTTCTTCACTGATGCTTTTGCTTCTTTATAGAAGTGCTGAGTGCTACTCTTTATCTGAAGGCAGGGAAGACCCACTAACTCTACTTGATTAGAAGAATACTAACCTAACGTGTTCAAAAGTTGTTGATATGAGGATATGGATTAAAAACCATGTGCCTCATCTAAGTGCTGATATGGGCTATGGAAAGGTGTGACGTGGCCAATGGAAAACTCCCAACACCTCAGTCCCAAAGAGGAGAGACTGGTTGGAGGACCAGGCTAGACATTAACTCAGCTGTGTCTTTCTCCCAGTTCTGATCCTGACTTGTTGTGAAAGTTGTGTAAGCACTCTCCTCCCCGTCATGAGCAGAGAGCTCAGTCTCACCAGTGTCAGAAGGTCTGATTGCCTGGTGTTTATAAAATGTTGGAAATCCTCCAGTGCAAGGCTGAATGCTATTTCACTCCTTTAATAAACCACCATCTTGCGTGAGCTGTAACCCCAGTGACAATGGTATGTCATTCTTATTTTAAGCCTAATCTGATTTTACTTGCTTATACAAAAGCAGAGAGAGATTATGAGGAGAGTTGTCCCCATGCGTACCTACTTAGAACTCTAATGACACTGCAAATAAAGAGTAAGGCCTGAGCAGGATCTTCAGAGCTTGGCTTCTAGGGACCCCCTTTTTCCTCCCATAAAACAAATGTAGTGGCAATGGGAGTCCTTGCCTCACACCTCTGGGTGCACCCCTTCATGTCTTCTTGGAGACACAGGTTGTTTCCACCTCTCTGAGATGCATCACTCCACCATATTCTGTCTCACCTGTGCACCATGGAGCCGTGACAGAAAAAGCCAAATCTTGATGTCATAGAATAATAGAATGGTTAGGGTTGGAAGGGACCTTAAAGATCATCTAGTTCTAACTCCCCTGCCATGTCCAGGGACACCTCCCAGTAGATCAGGTTGCTCAAAGCCCTGTCCAACTGGGCCTTGAATACCTCCATCCACAACTTTCTTGGGCAGCCTATTCCAGCATCTCACCACCCTCACAGTAAAGATTTTCTTCCTAATATCTAATCTAAATCTCCCTTCTTTCATTTTAAAACTATTATCACTCCTCCTATTGCTACATTCCCAGATAAAGAGTCTCTTCCTGTCTTTCCTGTAACTCCTCCAGGTACTGGAAGGGGCTATAAGGTCTCCCTGGAGCCTTCTTTGCTCCAGACTGAACAATCCCAACTCACTCAGCCTGTCTTCACAGGAGAGATGTTCCATTCCTCTGTTCCAGCAGGTCCATGTCATCAGCATTGAAAACATGGTGGTCTCCAACTGGTGTTCAAGGCACTTCAAATTTTGGCCATGGTGCTTGGCAGAGAGGTAAATAGACGCAAAGGATACAGCTCAAGCCAGCTGAGGTCTTATTATAAGTCTCCAGCCCTGGTAGCGGTCAGACAGTTGTTTGTCTTGTGAAAGATGGAGTGTCTACTTGGAGGGTAAATCAAACAGATAGATGTGAGGCATCCAGATGAAAAAGTCTCCTAACACATATTGATTGAGTATTGGCTAATAAAAGCATAGATTGCATGGCTTCCACTGAACTATGTGACCGCAGACCTCAAAGATTTTATTGCTGGTTGTCAGGGGAAAACTTGGGTGCATAAAATGGTGATAAATCAGAGCCTGAAAGGTTTTTGGATTTAGTGGGGCGGTGAACAGCTTGGAAACAAGACCAAGTATATCCTCTTCTTCCATAACCCTTTCTCCTCCTCTCTTTGTTCAGCTTTTGTGCTTTGCCATAAGGAAGTACTGAGAGAGGCTGCACAACATCGCTGCACAATAAATTGAGGGTGGTAATATGGTCCTCAATTTATCAGTGAATTAATGTATAAGAATGAATGTGAAATACAGCATTTTTGACCTATAGTTGTGTAGAAAGGCAGCCAGAAACCATGGCTCCCTTTTCCATAAATGTGGGGATCCCTCTGACTGGCTTCATTCGTGTGAAGGTGATCAGGCTTCTCATAAAGCTTTGTGGGCTTCCCAGTGATGCATCATTTTCAAATTCATTTCCTGATTGGGTTAATAAACAGTTGATTCATCTCCTTCATCCTAGTTACAAGCTAGTTGCAATGACTCCGAATACTATACTGTTAAGGTGAAAGGGAGGCAATCATGGGCAATAAACAGACTGCAAAGCAGTTCCATTACTTGTTTGCATCAATCTTCACTCCAAAGCTGTGTTCACATTGAATTGGAAAGGATTTGGGCGTCAGGGTGAGAAGGGATGTGTGGGAGGGAATCCCTTTCCTCTTCCGAATTTTAATTTCTGAGTACCATTGAACTATTCCCACAAGCAAAGCTCTCAGCCAGAGTATTTCTGACATAATGTCTCCCCTGTGAGTGCATCATATCAAAGCTGCTAAATGACTGTCCTGACACGGCAGATGCGGGTAATCCAGGATCCCATTTCAGACAGTTTTTCCTTCTTTGCTCCTTTGCCAATAGAGTAATTTGGGGAGGGAGGGCAACACAGAGGCCGAGAGAGGGAGCCAAAGTCAACGTGGCATTGGAACAAATGGGGATCGCAAGGCTACAGCACGGTAAGAAGCACGTCATGGGGTCATCTCTGTTGTACCCCACTGAAGCTGGCTGAGTGCAGAATTTTGTTCCTAAGGACCAGGTCCCAGGTCTCCAGATCAGGACAACAGGAAAAATCTAGGTGTCTTGAAACTGCTAAGCAGTTCAGTGTTACATGAGAGATGCATAGCCTTGCTGTTTAGCATCAAAACCAGCTGGAGAAAGGGAATAATAAGGCAATTAAAATAGAGGGGATATATTTGTGAGTGAGATCTTGGCTTCACTATGCTTTGCTTAGTTTACTTCGTGGTGTTAGCAAGTATACTGATATTCCTAAAGAATTTGGGAAAGCATCTTCCATTCTCCAAAATCCAGTGACGGTAAATAAATTTATCTCTGGTCAATGATTTCCCAGTGTAGTATGCGGCTTCTTGGCTTCTCTACTAAAGCAGTTGAAAAAGATCATGGACATGGGGAACCAAGTAGGAACCGGCCATTAAAAGTGAAGTCAAAGAAAATTGTTTGCAAATAACTTAAGATCTATTTGCCAAGTGCTTATAAACAATCAATATATTTAAAGAAAATCAGGATGGTTCCCAAACATTCTGCTAACCAAAATGGTGCCTTATTCATAATAAATACTATTTATGATGAATAATTTGACTAGGGAGGACTGGATAGAGGCCAATGTATCCATCTATTTAATAGGAACTATGGGTGATCCAAAGAATTATAGACTTCTCAGTCTTATTTCAGTTGCTGAAAGAATAACTGAGAAATTAATTAAAGAACAGGCAATAAAACACCAGGATAAGTATAAGTTGAAAGTAGCAAAACTCCATGGATTTTAAGGGTAAAATTCTGCATGCTTTCATTCACATTTTCTAGTGTTAAGGTAAGAACTGTTCCTTTCTCTGGCATTTCTGTGTCTGCTGAGATTGTGGATGAACAGGGAAAGGGAATTTCACTTGCTGTAGAAAGAGCTTAGTACATTGACACCTAATCTTTGCTGATGTCTTTGAATGCTTCAGTACTTAAATACAATTAATAAGTTATGTCTCTAATGTTAATAACCCCTCAGTTCTTCGGAAAGATTAAGAGCAGAGCAGGTAAAGGATGACTGGTAAATGACAGTTAATTTAGATTTTCAAGATGTTTATGAAGAAGCACCTTACAAGAAGATATTAACTGTATTTGGTGACTATAGAGGGAGAAGGAAGGCAGAGGCATAGCTTCAGCACTGGTGAAAAGGAGGGACAGAAAGAAGAGGGCTACGAGTTCAATTCTCAGCATGGGAAGAGGTTAATAACAAGGTCCACCCAGAATCAGGTTCTTGAAAACTAACGAGGTATAAAAGCAACTCCATAAAGGCCTAATAAACCTCAAAAATTGCCAACATGAATTTCAATACAGCCAAGCTGCTCAAAAGGATTGACATATTCTTTGTACACGCTGATGGTTTCTGTGTTTGTTTTAACTCTCCAGACCTTGGGACATCATTGCCAACAGCTTAAAGAAGGGATTCATGCTGCACGCAGCAGGGGCTTGCAGCAGTGAAAGGACCGCTCAGCTGAGTTAAGGAATGGGTAGAGGAAGCTACGGCTAATAATAATGATGCGGCTAATAATAATCTGATGAACTAATGCTTCGTCTCTACCACCTGCTGTATTCAGTCCCAATCACCCTTTTGTTGAGAAGAGGAATGGTAGTGCAAATAGGAAAAAAATGAGAGTGATCAACAGCATGTGGTTCCTCTGTATGGTGAGAAGGGAAAGTGATGGAGCTTAATCTGCAGGGAAAGAAAATGAGTATTTTAGAACTGACGTATTTTACAGGGTTAATACTCACAGGAAAGAACTCGTCTGCCACTCTCTGGTTTTGCTTTTTGTCTTTTAATCCTTTTTATGGAGTGATGAGTGCAGAAAAGAACAAAGAAAGCTAAAGGCAGCTGTTTTCAGAGAGGAGAAGTGTTCAGAGGCTGCATGACAACTATTTTCAGCTTGTGGACTTCAATGGGGGAAGTATTTCTTGGAGGTAACTGCATAGTTGTGTGATATATGCTTTTATACATATATACACTTATATATATATTTTTTTTTTTCATTAGGGATCTAGTATGGTACTCGAAAGAAAATGTCCTGGGCTGTGAACATTCAAGGTGCATACTGATGTCAGACTGGGAATGGAAAGGGATATCCCATTGTGGAAATATCACCTTGTTCACAAGAGCTGCTATACACAATTCCCCTGCACACAGCAGTGATTACAACATGGATGACCTCCTTCTAAACTACACGTGGTTCAAATCTGATGGCCATTTTGGGCTGTAGGTCAGGCTATCTAGAAGTTGCCAGTGCCCAGTGTGTGGTGTCCCGGACCAATCTGAAATAACTTGGGCAGAGGTGGGAGGCTTTGCCTGTGTGTGACTGCAGCTGGCAGAAACCCAGCAGTTTTAATTCAGTCTCAGGCTCAGTGTTTGAGCTCATTTGAACTCCAGGAATGAAACACAGGCAGGTCTGTTCATCCCAGTTCTCAGGCAGCAAAGCAGCAAATCTTTTTCCCTGGAAAGGTACAAAATGAAATCCACCCAAAGCTGAAGAGTGCTTGAGAAATTGCCTGTGACCTGACACACCTGTGCACGCTGACACAGGCTGGGACCCTGCTGCTGTGCATGCCCGTGCTGGCAGGAGAACACACCAAGCTACAGGCAGCTGCAAGATGCTTGCTCATGGGTAGGACTGCTGCTGGGAGTGACGTCTCAGTCCCCCACGCCATCAATGGGGATGGGGACAGTGAAGAACTGAACATGTACTGTCAGTTCTCCTTTTTCCCAAAGCCACTAGTTAAGATGTGACCACCTGAGGTACCTGATGCATCCATTTCACCCATAATGGTGTTTGCTACTCCAGCATTATCCTAACTGGAGTCCTCCAGCTGGTGCTGAGAATTCATCTGCTCTCCTCCTGCCTCACGTCCTTTCTCTGCAGCACAGTTCCTATTGCTGTTAAACTGCAAAGGTAGCAAATAGGACAAGGAAGGTCTAGATAGAGGATAAAGACACTGATCAAATGTGACAGAGGGATCATGTCCCCCCCTTGCTTGAGAAAACAGGGAAGTACTCCATCCTTCGATTATCACCGGAGAACTGAGGCACAGAAAATGTCCTAGCCATACTATAAAGAGATTCAATGCCAGTGACTGACTCTGGCTTTCCTGGGTCCCAGCCCTGGGTGTAAAGTAGAAGCTTGATCCTTCATCAAAGCTGTCTTCTCCCCTCCTGCCAATTTTTCACCGTGCCTCATTAAACTGTGCTATGGACAGGTCAGGCCTTTCTGGGGTGCTCTGTAGGGCATGAGCCTCACTTCCGGGCTGTTAGCAAATTCATAACAACAATGGTCTAGAAATAGTAACCCTTAATCGTGGGTAATTTTTAAAATTAATCAAACACATCCTTTCCTTTCAAATGAATAATTCCCTTAGTGCTAAGCATTAGTAATGATAAGGACTTTCTAATGTCCCTACAATATGTTTTAAAAAGTCATCGGTCTCTCCTTTTAATAAATCCCCTTTGGAAATGTTCTGTTTAATTTTAAAACCTTAAGAAAACAGAATGGTCTGGTCGAAAGCAGTCACTGCTCTTCAGCCTTAATCACATCAAGATAGTTTTCCTCTGCAGATTTAATGCATGCATGTGGATGTGTGGCTCAGACCTTTCTTTAGGCATGCACTGACTTGATAAACCTTAATGGCCATGTCAGTGATCCACACATGATGGGTCACCAGGAGATGAGGCATTTTGAAACTGCACCTTTCAATCCATGCTGCTGTGCCTTTGGAGGGTTTCTGAGGCAGCCACAGGAACCAGCCAAGCAGCAGTGATTTTGTATCCATCATGGAGCACACTAGAAAAACCTTGGACAGTGACTTTCATTGTACCCCTGGCCTTTGAAAAGCTATGAAGAGCAGTTCTAAACTGCAGGAAGTTGAGCAAAATCAGAAAGCCAGGAGAGGTAGTATTGACCCACATTGCCCTGCACTGGTATTGCTTTGCTAATTGGGGATAAAGCCGCTATGGGTTTGCTGAATAAGCCTAGAAGTAAATGCATGAGCATAGTCTGTCCTGGAGGCATTATGTGGAGTCAGTACAGGGAAGCTAGGAGGCATCTGGCTGGAGGTGTTTGCCTTGAAGTGCTTGGACTCTAAGAGTGGGTGTAACTGAGGCAGGTTGGAGAGACATGGGCAGTCATACATGTGCATATGCCCTCAGCTGTCAAGAATGTGATGCTTTCAACTAATATTGATCTTTCCTTACTGCCCTTTTACTCTTTCCTCCTGCCAGTCTAGATAAAGAAAGAAACAAACAAAAAAAACCAACCCAAAAAACTCAGATTGTTTTCTTAGAGCTGCGACAATGAAAGACCAAAGGAGGAAAGTTTAACAGAGATCCTCAGGGCTCAAAATGCAGAGGGTCTGTCAAGGAAAGACACAGATGCTTATGATTCTGCAGGTACTATATTAACGGTGTGGTCAAAATGCCTGCACCCATCAACGTGCCAGCTGTCCTGCTGCATGGAGAGACATGATTTCATGCAATTCTCCACTGACGTGCCCATAGGACAAGCTTGTGAATACTGCAGTTATGAACACTCAGTCCCATCTTCAGGAAGACAGAGTTACCCAGGAGTTTCTGATGCTTTTATTCATAATTTTCCCATAGGATGCCTTGACCACCTGGCACAGTAGTTATTTTACCAACTTATTTGTGGTAAGTCAGAAGTAAGAAGGCTTGGAATTAACAATAATAGACCTTTGTCCCTTTCAGGAATGTGTTTCTCCAAGAACTGAGAGCTTGTCCAGACATGCAGCGCCTGAGTGCCAGAAGTTCCTTGCCAAAGAGACAAAGCTGCCTTCTCCTGCAGTGTGGTTGCACGAAATACCCAGCATGAATAGCTGATCTTGGTTTTTCCCTCTGTTTTCAAGGCTGTCCCACAGACAGGAGTGAGATCTCTACATGGAGATGGCAGCATCAGATTTGAACTCTTGCTCTGTGTCACTATATAGTTCAGTCTTGCATGAAGAGTATGTAAATAGGGAGAATATGGACTCATGATACAAGTCCAGAAATGTGAGTTTGAGCTTCCCTTTAAGCTCCTACTGAAGGTTAAGCATGTTTCAGGGTGCTGTGAAGAAAAAGGCCCTCATCTGAAGAGCTGATGATCGAAATGGATGGCATTCAAAGGCAAGGGGAGCAAGGGAAGTGAACTTCCAAGACAAGAGCTGAATACGGAAACTAACAGCCCTTTCTAGCCTGCCCAATATTAGTTGGAAATTGGTCTCAGTGCTGGAACTGGTAGCATTTGATAAATGAACTAAAGGAAAGTGGTAAATATCTTTTAAAAAAGTCACATCACTGTGTTTAAAGGTGAAGTAGCTTATGGTGAAGTCTCTTGGTGTGATTGACTTGTTTTTTTAACGTATTTGCTTACTTACCTTTCTAAAAGCGAGAGTGCTGGACAGATAAACTGGTGTACATAGCAGCATGAAAAGGTATGGATGATGGCAGGCAGGCAGAAATGTATGGTTGGGGGCATGTCAATCTTTTAAAATGCATTTGCCATTGGAGATGTTGTCATATGAACTTGCCCCCTTCAGCATCAGCGTATCAGGATGGTCATCCTCCTTCCCCATACTCTTTGCAATAACCCAGCTGATTTTGCATTAGGTTGCTGCAGTTAAACAGTGATTGCTTCTTGGATTTCTATTAGTTGCTTTGTGCTGAACAGAGCATGTAGATTGTAGGACAGGCCATTCCTGAGCAGTGCTCTGATCTTCTCTCAGCCCTCTTGAAGCTCTTTTGCCCTTGCCCAGGATTGCAGTCCATGGGATTCATCTGGATTCTCTGCTTCAGTCTACTCCCTTCTTGCTCTCACCCTGTCCATGAGGAAGAGAACCTCTAACTATGCAGTTAGTTAGAGAGATAATATGACTGAAAATTATCCTCGACTTGGTTTGGAAGTCATGCAAGACCCAAAATGGCCCTGTAGGATGCAAGAGACAATTACACTCTTTGTGGGAGTCGTTGGTTAGGTAATGCATGGAGGCTTAGAATTGCAGAAGGCAAACATCTACTGATAAATTCTTCCTACCCCATCCTCTAACATTTGTTCTGTACATGCTCTCTCACAGAGAAACTCTTCTGCAAACATTATAGAGAGCTGTAATGTATTAAAATTAGGTTTAGATTAGCATCCTCCCACCTGGAAATCCAGGTGCTTTACTTATCATGAGCTGAGCTCTCCGGAGCTTGGAGACAACCATAAAGCTCCTGTGAACATCCTTAAATAGCTGTTCAATACATATAAATGCTGCTCCTTTAAAATCAACTACCTAATTTCCAGAGCAAGTGATATGTACTGCTGTGTGTAACTCTCTCCTTCCCTGGGTATGAATTGCCCTATTCTTCTGCTGAAGAGCATGGACAAGGACCCAGAGTGGCCGTTTTTGTATTACATACTTCTCTCTGGTTGAGTTTTCCTTACCGTTTAGTGGAGGGTGCAAAGGGGCAAGGGAGGAGAAATGCTGTGTTGGAGGAAAAGAAAAAAAATGAAGAAAACATGGAAGATTTAAAAAATAATAAGCAGTGGTAGTCAGCTGGAGGTGTCCAGATAAGATGGTGGAGGGGTAACATCACAATGTATCAGTGTTCTTGTAATCATCAGTGTTAACCTAATGATTTTCCAGCTCATCACAGAGGTATCAATCATTTCATCAGGTGTAGATTGTATCAGTTATTTTTAAGGGCACCCTGAAATCTAAGGTGTGCCTTCAGCTGGCATGGGGTGGCATAACTACATGACCTCCGAAGAGCTCTGTGGATTTATTCCAGCTGAAGTTCTGGTTTGCTGTCCAATTGCCATGAAGCGCCCCACACATGGGTGGTGCGTAGAGTGTGCTGCATCCAAGGGAAACTTTAGGGGAAGAAAAAATAACACAAAAGTCACACACCACAGCTGGCATCCTGCCAGGATGTGAGGATTAAGCTGGTGAATGCTTATAAAGAGCGTGGCTGGCCCTGGTTGTAGCTTTCCCCTTAATCTGCATGGCACGGTTCCCTCTGAGTAGCCTCCTGAGCCTTCTGGTCAATATTGCTTCTGGGGAAGAAAAGCTGGCAATGAGAGGACTGGCTGCCCGGTGTCCTCTTCTTCTGGCTTATGTGTTGGGAGGTTAGTTGCAGAAAGTGCCCAGCCTGGGGGGAGAAAAAAAGGTGGAAAAGACAAATGGGGGAAGGATGATTGGATTTTGCTGTCAGTCTGAGGAGGTGTAGTTGGAACGTGGAGGCCTAACCCAGTGGCCTTTGAAATCAATTGAAAGCTTCCAGCTGGGTTTTTGTTCTAAGTGAGGGGAAGATCATGAAAACGGGAAAGCAAAATGGTAACACAGAATGCACCCTTGTCCTTGGCTCTACCAAGATACAGTTACTTGTCTAGGCTCATGAAGAGACAAAATAGTGATGTTTGCCTTAAGGAAAATTATTTAAAACTAAATAAAACAAAACAAAACAAATAATGCATTCAGGTGAATTGGATGGAGGTGTCTGCAGAGAACAAGGGTTAAAGGTGTAGTTCTGCCTGTTGCATTCCTGCTCAAACCTGAGTTTAGCGGCAATGTCATATAGTACAAGGAGCAGAGGAGCCATTTCCAGTTCTACAAGGAGATGGTGGGTATCCTTAGCCAAAAGATAAAGGAGGATAAATAAAATAAAAAAAATTATCTGCCCATTATAGAGTCAAAGAACTGAAAAGATCTGTTAAAGAGTATATAGAAGGGAGCAAACCTAAGTTGGCAGACAGGTTGTTCTGGGAGTCTTCAATCTACTTGGTTGTGCACATATCATCCATCTTTTACATGGGATGTCCTATAACTACAGTAGAAAAACAGAATAGTCTGTGACATACCCTGAGGGTGTTGCTTTGCATATGTATACCTGAACAATACCTGGTTACTATGGCTATGGGCACTATAGAAAGCATTCACATGGTTTGCTTGACAATTTGTAATCCATTGAGGAGGGAGAGTGATCTGAGAGGAGGGTCTTTGCCAGATGGATAACCTCTAGAGAACAATTCTGTAGGAACTAATGGATCTTCAATGTCGATGAGCTGTGAACACCTGACCTCTGCAGCTATGGTCTTTGGTGGTACATGGCCAGACATTGGCTCAAAAACTTATGGTCACGTTAGTAAATACCCTGGATTTTACATTTAGTGAGGCCCATCAGGTATTTAAACGTGTATCTCCTTTTAAACAGCTAAATCCATTATGTACGTGATATTAATATCCTTGAATAGCCAATGAACTGGGGTAAGACTCATGGAATCATGGTGGTTTGAAGGCACCTTTTTAAGGGATGGAAGATCATCCTGTCCTTAGCTCAAGCAAGGTCAGCTAGAGCAGGGTTGCTGAAAGCTACAGCCAACAGAGAGTTGAATATCTCCAAGGAAGGGCACTCCACAACCTCACTAAGGAACCTGTTCTTGTGTTTGTTCACTCACAATAAATAAGTTCTTTATGTTTAAATGGCATTTCCTGTATGCCACTGTGTGCCCATTGTCCTGTCAGTGGGCACCACTGAGAAGAGTCTGGCTCTATCTTCTTTACATTCTCCTGTCGGATATTTACACACATTGATAAGATCCCCCTAAGCCTTCTCCAGGCTGAATGGTCCCAACCCTCTCAGCCTCTTCTTGTGTGAACAGGTGCTCCCATCCCTTAATCATCTTCATGGCCCTTTGCTGGACTCACTCCAGCATGTCCATGTCTCTCATACTGGGGAGCCCATTTTGGCTGGGCCTTGGCTGCAAGCACTGTCCTTTGGAGACCTTCCACATTGTCCATCAGAAAATGTTCAAGGGAGGCAGGATCTGGACTCGTGTGTCCCAGCTCCCCTCCCTGACAGTGATGCCACATTTTCTAGCCAGGCTAGGAGATGGTTCTCTTGTCTGGCTTCTCTTCCTTACTGTAATGAAAACCTGGTTGGACTGATTATCAGAAGTGGAGAAGGTGATGAGTCACTGTCTTGTAGAGCAGCGCAATTTTGTGTGCAGAGCTGCACCGATCTGCCTACCTATCTCAGGCAAAGATTTATTTATGGCCCTCTCCGAAGTGATACTGTAATATCCTTTTCTAGTCCACATTGCCTCTGGTGCCTCCTCACTACAAGATTTCTTTTTTCTTTTTTTTTTTTTTTTTCCCCAATGTGTTAAATAAGATTATAGCATATTGAGGTTGAAGGCAGCAGGATATTGTTAGGATTTTTATCATCAAATTACTACTTTAAGCATGCTGGAAGTCTCTGATCAATCATGTAGAGCACAGTGTGCTGGTCCTGGCCTTGACATCTTCGGTCCTCTCGAAGCCCCAGCAAGATTCAGTGAGGATCCAGAGGTTATCTGAGGTAAAGGTGGAAAACATATTGGTGTGAACAGCTGTTCCCAGTGCTCAGAGAGAGTTCAGAGGCAATAGATTTGTCTCAGTGAAACATTTCTCCTGCTTGGTAAGTCGTGCTTCACTAATGTACTCATCTACCAGGAGGCTATTTTCAGTTTATGTCCATTCCAACATGAAGAGCACATCTCCCCACTTCTCCCCAGCCTTCTTGCTTGGGAAGGTTCAAGGGGCTGGCGGAGACATCTGATGCCTTCAGGAAAAGGCGGGTGCTTTGCCATCTTCTCATTCAATGTGGTGTGAGAAAAATGCACTCCTGAAGGTGTCTGGGGCAGGCAGAGCTGGCCAGCCATTAGTTTCTCCTCTTCTGTTGCAAGCAAAAAGGTGGTCCAGTCACATTTAATTTTGATATAAAACTAGGATGTGTTTAGAGGCAAATTCAGCATGTTTCCTGGAAAGGGACCTGTATTGCCCTCAGCACTGCTAAGTCTAGATTCCTAAATGTGAGTGAGGAAGTACCTTCCTTGCTTCAGAAGTCCAATGTCTCTGTTTCTACAGTGGGCTGGTGGATACATGGTGGTGATGTTTCTCTCACCTCCTGAAATACTGAATTTGCCTTATTTTGACTCGTGCTATCCTTCAGTCAGTATACAGAGGCTATTCAGTCTAATACCCCAAAAGTTAACCCTAAATGGGCAGCAGTGAAATGGTTAACAGAAAGGGCAGGGGAGCACCGAGAGAGATGGAGATGAAACCAGGATTATCCAGGACAACTTGTTTCACTTTGCTGCAGGGGGATGAGTCACTGGTGATGGTGGATAATGTAGATTGTGAAAGATAAGTGTCTTTTCTTCTGAGTGATATTTTCAATGGAAAATATGGTTTAAATGTGGACTAATGTCAAACCACGTAACGGGGACAGTAAAGTGCATATGTTAAATGGAACAGCTCTACAGTCGGCCACCCGGTGAAAGGATTGATGGGTTATTTATTGCAGATTATACGACAGGGGAAGAAATCTGGCTCATCAGGGGCTAGGGAAATTAAATGTTATTCTTCTGTCATGGTAGGTGCTGAAACCAGTCTGTTACCTTCTGTTACCTCTTTTGATGAGCGTGCAAAGCAGCCTGTTGCTCGGTGGATGAGATCAGCTTTTTAGGATTTGTAGCTGCCTAATTCTGAGGGCAGCAATAACATTTCTGGTTATGAATTTCAGAGCATAAAATGTTTTCTGCATAGGTCAAGAAAGATGACATCCCTGCCAGGTAAAATACTGATTACCCATTATGGAAGTGTTTTTACATAGAGAGCTTCTTTGAACCATCAAATAATGGTGCTACTAGAAGCATGATCCTGAAGCAGACTCACCTTTTTTTTCCCCTGTTTTGTGCAAAATTTTGACTTCTCTAGGTTTCAAGAGAGGTCTCCCAGTTTACTCCCCTATAGGGCTTGCCCCTATTTCTGTGCCATGTAAATCTGTGCAATTATGTGAATACTGTGTCTCTACTTCCTTATGGGCATGTAACAACATTTATCAAAGTTCAAAAACACGTGTTGGGAATGTGTCAACCAGGGGAAAATTAGTGCTGTGCTTAATATCCAGTCAGCAATACTGCTCCCCAAACCCTTCTTAGATCTTTAAGCCTGGTTGTGGTAAGGGTTCTGCACACACAGTCAGCACCCTTCGTGACTGATTTTGTTGTCCCAACTTCTTCTAAAGCAGGAGAAGGTATTTTCTGCTTTGAAAACTGTAGTCACTTCTTTGCTCATCTGTCAATGTCTGTTGGTGTGCGACAGCCACAATTTACTTGTCTTGATCCAAAGTATACCATGGTTTAACACCTTCCAAACCCCAAGCCTAGAGGCTTGTGCTCATGGTCTTTGGGGACCATTGCAATACAAATGGTTAATGGTGCTAGCATATATGCCGTGGTCCTCCATGGTTGTTAATACCAACATCTGGCAGAGTGCTGAGTGCTGAGAGTTGCATTATGGCCATCCCTGATGCATTATGTGGTGCAGATATGTGCTAAAAAATACTTAGTAGAACTGGAGAGATGGGATTTATGCTTTTCCAGTGGAAGGACAGAATACAAATCCAAATCTACCCTGTGCTAACACAGAGCTCAGTTTTTACAGGACTTTCTGTGCAAGCTGATTGCTTTTTACTGGAGACACATTTCTTCTGCTGCAAAAAACCTGGTGGCTAGTACCTGACAATAGGGTTCATTGCATTAGGCTTATAAAAATATTATTTATATATCAGCAAAGATTAAGGACCTGAGTCTGTTCCTACTGAGATGGCTGTGAGGTTACCAAGCGCTCAGCATTATGAAGCAATTCGGTAAATCCGAATGACATCAGCAGCCGCTGTTTAGAGTAGCCCGAAAAACACCACAGACGAGGCAATCTAAATGCAAGCTTTATGCAAGAGACAGTCATATGGAGTCAGGACATGGGCAGAAAGCAAGGCTAACCAGCTTAGGAGACAATTAGGCTGTGGCTGAGCGGAAGGGTAGTCGTGTCATTTAAATACTGACAGAGCTGTCAGATCAGGGTTCTGCTCCTAGCTCTGCTGCAGGCTCTCAGGCTCCTTTGGTTGCTATTGATGCTCTCCCCTGCACAGCTGCTGAAGTACGGAGGTTGCCATATGGGGAGCAAAAATGTTTTGCTAAAGACTTTGAGCTCATTGCACAAACAGTGGGGTCTTGGTTGAGAGAGGGATGCTAGTGGCCAGACTGGCTCCTACAATATCTATAGATATAGATGTAGTAGGAGTATGTATGTGTAGCTGTAAGGCTGTCATTCCTGCCTCTGCCTGTCACAGACTTGGAGGTGCTTTTTCAGAGGTGGTAAGGGCAGTAGGAGCATACCCTGCTCTTTTCTGATGCATCTGGCTGGCCACAGAGAGAAGATGAGGGGAATTGCACCAAGCAGTCTAGAGAAAAAGCTGAGACTCTGCTTTATAGCAAAAAGTATTGTAAAACAAGGAATTTGTGGCCTCTTAGGTACACCAATATTCTCACTGTGATCATCTAGCAGAATCGTGGCCCTTTTGAAATACCCCTGGTATCTGGCAGACCCGTAGTGGGAAAATAGATCAATTGCCTGCTCAAAAGGCAATATTTGCCAGTGGGTTTTATACCAAAGTGCCTCAATGAGTTTTGTGTCCGGGGAGCTTCTGGGTTTTCTGATGCAGCCTTGGTGGCTGGTAAAGCCCAGCAGTGCCAAAGCCAGCACTGGCCTTTGGAAGTGACCAGTCTTCCTGCCACTGCTCACCAGGGCCATGGAGGGGTTGAGGTCTTTCACACAACAACTGTGCAAGCTCAAAATCACTCGTACATGTCTCGTGTACATGGAAAGCTATCTAGGAGCAAAGAGTTTGCTGTGGGAGGGGGAAGGTAAAGGGAGGGACAGATGGGAAAGAAAGTGGCAGGTGGGAGAAAAGAAATTGGGCAAGTGCAGTACAGACTTGGAGCCAACAGGGGCCAAATCTGCTAGCCAGAACATGCCAGGAGGAAGAAGAGATCATGATCAGCCATCAAAATACCCCTCATATCCCTTGCCAGTCATTTCTCCCTGCAAAGACAAAGCAAATAATAGGAGGCTAAATGACTTCATGTCATCCCAGAAGCCTACAGCACAGCGTCATCAGCCATAGCATGCTATAGGCTGACCTTCTCTACCCTGAGTCAGACTTTGTCCTCTCTTGGTTTGGAGCCCTTCTCTCCGACAGGCCAGAAAAGATTGGACTGCCAGGAGGCAGACTGTGAAGGGCTCGACAGGCCGTGACGGCCATGTCCCACATGGCCAGGAGCAAAAATGAATGTGACATGTCTCTCCAGCAGAAACATGAGAAAATGCAAGGAGCACTGTCCCTAATTTGTCAGTCAGGCAGAGCTCTAGTGACGTGAGGAATGGGAGGCGACACCCCGTGCCACAGCCACCATTAGGGAGGAGGATCTTGTGTGCACGTGCTCAGCCCTGTTCCACATCAGCAGGGCAGTCATTTCCTACCGATCGCCCCCCTCCCACAGATGTACCAGAAAAGCTCTGCCAAATAAATTGAATTACCTGTTTGACTGCAAAAGCCAGCGAAACAGTAATTTTGGCAAAGCACTAGTTTTCTGAAAGTCAATTACCTATAATTCAACCTTTGGCTGGGTAAGGTCCTGCAGATTCTAGTATAGTATTTGCATTGCCTGATGGATTTCTTGTGTTGGGGATTGCTCTCTCCTCTTTTTCATTATGGCCACTTTCAACAAGTGCAGCAAGGAACACCCTTTACGACCCAATCAGGCAGCTCTTCCCCATGCATCTTTCAAATATGGGCAATGAGGCCACGGATCTTGCCATCTTGTTACATCCAGAGATCATAAAATGAGACTTATGCTTAAGTGGATTATGTAGTTTTGCTCACGGGCTTCATGTGGAGAGCAGAGATAGTGAGCCAAGATTTCTGGTTCCCTGCATTGCCTGTTGGCAATGTTCGGGCTCTTCTGCAGCATGGGATATGGCCACCTGTTTCATTATCTGGTAAAAGGCTGGGGCTTCCTTCAAATACACCTTCCTAAGGACCTGTCCTGGATCCCTCCCGCAGAGCTGGATTTCTTCCCTGTTTATTCCTTTCCTGTTTTCTTTATATGCTTCAATCTAACACTGCAGAATGCAATTGGAAAGATGCTACATAGACGAGCTTAGAGATTCCAGCTTGTGTGTGAATCCTCCTGGACTCTTGGCATGACCTCCAGATGTGCTGTAGGTGCTAGGACATGAGTAGATGGCTTCATGCCACAATGTAGAATGTGCAACACTACTTCCTACAAACACAAGCATAGTGGGGAGAAGCAATCACCAGTACAGACACTGGGAAGAAACAGGAAGAGACTGAAGGTGTTCTACCCTATTAAGGAGTCCCCTACTCATAGCTTCAGTAAAGGCAGATATTCAGACCTTTTTATGCTATTACAAAAAAAACCCCAAAAACTATACAACAACAACAAAAAGCAGATTACCAGGAAATGATCAAAAAAGTAGTGGGAAGGGAATGTAAAATACTAGTGGAGGGTTAAATCTGGAGGGCTTGGCCCAGGAATGAGCAAAAGGGCTTGTGCTACCTAGCTACAAAAATTTAATGGATGTAAAAACTGAAGAAAGAGGGGAACGATTTGGTTTAGTCAAAGGGCATAGCACTTAGCAGTAATGGGGAGAAATTATGGAAGGTTAAAATCCAGGTTGAGCACAGTGCCAATTTACAGTCAGATGTGCTAGTTTAGAGAATAACCTCCCATGGAGATGTGTGGCACTTAGTTGGCATTTTGTAACTAGGTAAGTGCACAGAAGGGATAAGGGCATCTGGAGAAAGGAATGGTGTATGAGCAAGTCTGTTGAGATATGAATGCATGTGAAGCTGTGCTGTGAGAACCCATGAGTTTTTGCCCATAAATAATATGAACAGAAGAGCTGGGAGAAACCAGTGTGATGGCGTCCCACGCAGCTGTCCCAAGGAAGATTGTTATAGGAAAAATCACAAATCAGCAGGGTTTATTGGAACATTTTTATGTCTACCGCTTGCTGTTCAGAGATTTTTGCTTATTGATGGACAGGCACCACTATTCTCAGTTTGCAAAGGCAGTAAAGGGAGACTTGAAAGTCCAAGAGTCTCCGTAGAGAGATGTTTGAGGTCCTTTCAGGAATCACCCTGGCAGTTTCATCCAGGGAACAGCAGCATTTTGGCTTCCAGTTGTACCTGTTTTTACCCTCAGTGTGAAGGAGCTGCTATATTCAAACTTTACAGGAAGCCACAAAGTTCAAACGTTTATTTATTTGTTTTTCATCCATGCAGTGAGCAGAAGGCTGCCAGCAGCTATTGCACCAGGATCCAAGGAGGGAGGGAACGTCAGCAGACCAGGGGTTACAAATAAGTCGCTCCTCTGGTTGGAAGTGTAGTAGAACTACCAAGTGAACAAGTCAGAGACAGAGACATCTGTAATTGCTAAAGAGATGTTCCCTAGCTAAGAAATTGGCCTAGTGAAGAATCAGTCTGGAGCTCTGAAGAAATATCCAGAACCCTTTTAATTCTGCAAATTTTGGAGCAACTGCAAATTTATGCTGAGACAGAAAAGTCCAGTGATAACAAGAAACATTACATTTTCTTTTCTTGCTCATTTAATTTTCCTGTTTATTCTTAGCATCACATAGAAGATACCATCATTTTCCCAATCTCTTTAAAGTCCTAGGATCCAGGTCTGCTCATTCTTCACTCTGTATTTACTTAATATGTGCAAGCAGAAGCTGTTTGATAAAACATGCTACTGTACTGAATGAAGCCATCACAGGAGAAAATGGGCTATTTTTCTTCTTAATGATAATTCAGACAAGTAACCAATGACTCCTGGAGAATTTTGCATTGAAGTTATGGCGTTCCCCTCAAAATTCCCCATAGTTCCCCTCAAAACCACAGCTTTAGTACAAAATGTTGTTTTCATGTGCTTTGACCTCTTGGTACTCATGATGTTACACAGTGAGGTGCCTTTGGGACTTGGAACAGAGCAGTCAGGAAGGGATTGGTGTTCAAAGGTCCCATGTTGATTATCAGACCCACAAATGACAGTAAAAAAGTACTACCCAAGACCCACGCCTCTAAACCTGAACAAAACCATGGAACCATGTCCTTAATCTGTGTGCAGCACTGATTGATGGCAATGAAGGGGATGTTATCTCACTTGCCTGAGACCCATGTTTGAACACAATGGTCTCCAGATTAGTGTCAGGAGAGGCAGTTCCTCCAAGTCCATAAGCATACAAAGGCACCGGAGTAATGTTGATGCAAAGACAGGTTTTGAAATACATACGGACAGCAGCCCAGATACCTGCTGCAGCATGATGGTTGGTGGTTGATGCCACAGCTAACACACCAGAAGTTTAATCAGCTACACAAGATTAGGTTAAAGAAAAGCTATGCAGTGGTATGACTTCCAGGCCTGGCCATTGAAAAGGATGTCTAACAGACAGTCATATGTCCCCAGATTTGTATATGACTATACCTGATACCCTTTACTGCTTAATTTAACTTACAGACTTTGTAGGAGCAAGTATCTTAGGCATGCAAACAGCNAATTGCCTGTGCTCCCTGATAAGCTAAATAACGGCAGTTGGGATCATCTTCATGGAAATTTCCATATGCCCCTTGCAGAGAAGCCAATAACCAGCTGTCAGGCAATGAACCTCAGCCTAAACACCCGAGCAGGATGGCTGCTAAATGGGGCTGGAGGGAGTGATGATTCCATATAGACATCTGACTCCTGCCTCTATGTGATGATAGGGTTGCATGACTGCTTGCACAGTCGACTTGGCCTGCAGCAGAGTGGCTATCCCAGGTATACAAGAACCTCCTAGGTGAAGGTATGGGAACTGCTGCTGTCAGACTGCTCATAAATTCAGCTCAGTTAGGGATGGAGAGGATGTCTTCTTTGTTCGGTCCCCATCCCTTTTTCAGTGCAGGGTAGAATGAAATGCTGTCATCATCAGTGCTGTGTTGTTGTAGCTCTTCCTTGCCAGCAGTTTTTAAAGGCGGTCTTATCTCCTTCAGCCCCTACGGAGCTCCCACCATTAACAGCAGGGTGAACTTTGTTTTTGTCACTTGTCATCTCCACAGCAATATATTTTTTTATTGCAGCTTTTTTCTTTGTTTCCTTGAAAGGTAGGCTAGTGTATCTTATTTCCTTTACGCTACTCAAAGAGTAGAAGAGATGGTGTATTTGGAGTATTTAAAGTAGAAGTTTACAGTTATCTAATCTGCAGCTTGAGAGAAGTAATATATGTCATTCAGGAGTATAGAGAGTTGTTTTGTTATTATTTTATTAAAAGTGTATTTTTTGGTAAAGGGGATCCTTAGCCAATAATCAAATAAGAGAAGCTGCAGATCATTAGGAAAACAATAAAGGATCAGACTAATGACTCTTAGGGCCTCATTTGCTCTCCAGTTAATTAAACAGACAACACAGATGCTGCTGCTGTTAATAATATCATTCAATTACTGTGCTGCTAAGTATTATGGTCCCTAGGAAACCATTACCCAGTGCTGATTGAGAAGGGGAACTGTGAAGGGCTACTTAGGGGACAATAAACCATGTCTCTGTTGAGAAGGGGGCTGAAAGCAGTGTTTAGTGGAGACACTGGGTGCTCTAGTACAAGTAGGTGCAAGGTTGTTTGAGGTGATTGAGGAGCTGAAGGGCTAATCCAAAAAGCGATGCTCCTACCCCAAGTGTACTAATGAAGCTCAGAGCAGCTGGTCCGGGGTAAACAGGAGGTATTTTTTGTGAAGAAGGGGCTGGAGAGGGAGGTTGTTTGCTTATGGAAAGAAGAGAGTGTGAGCATATAGCAGCCAGGAGATGGATGGTGAATAAAAAGGAAAATTGAAATGGAAATGAATGTATCTCAACACCCAGGAGTATACTAAGTACCTCTCTGAGGAGGGCAGGGAATATCATAAAAGCCTCGTTGAGCAGTGCAGGTAATAGATTCACTTGTCTGATATTTCCATTCTCCTAGTTTGAGGGTGAGTGTAAAATCCAAGGCTGGCAGTAGAAGACCTCATCTCAGCCCTTATGACTTTATCAAACTCAGCTTTCTCATCTAGGTTTTGCAGCCACAGGGGACTATTGAGCTGACGGAGCACAACACAGTGTAGTCCCAGGTGGCTCCTGTTCATGGCACAAACCCACTTCCCCCAGTATCCTAGGAGTGTGACAGACAAAGGTGTGGGAGAGTAGTGGATAGGTGTTGAAAGGAAACATGGACATTTCCTATGCTCCTAATGCCTCCTTGCACTCTCTCCTCTGTCCCCGTCCATTGAGTATCTCTCATTTCACCCACAACGGCCAGAGAGTGCTAATTTTTTCCCTTATTTTTTTCTCTCCTTCTCTGTGTTTACTAATACAAAAGAAGCTTCTGTAGTATTTATCTATACTGTGGTAGCTGCTGGAGACCCTGACCAGGAACGTAGGGGGACTTGTACACCACAATGCTTAAGCTGGCAGTTAACAACAGTCTGGGGTTAATGGTCTGTGTGCCTGGTACTTTCAGCTGTTCTCTGGTCCTCAGGAAATGCCTTGGGTCATGGTCATAATAGCTTAAGTAATACGAAGAAATGTGTTGGAAAAATCTTGACAGTAGTTCCCTATAAGAAAATGGCTCCTGCTTAGCTGCACTGACATTTCAAGCACAAGCCAAGGAGTTTGCTTCTGTATTAAGCTACTGCTTTGTAGGTTCTCAGGGTAAGTGAGTGAATACGGAGTGTTTGGGATGCTGACACTGCATCCGTACTGAGGTACGTCAGTATAACGGGCTGCATTGCTGTGTGATGGCACCAAGCTGCATTATAACTGGTTTTGGTAGTAGCAGAGGGGCCCTTTACTGTCCTCTCCTGAAGCTCTGTGCACAAGTTAGGGTTTCAGGTTGCAAGTTGGAGGGCTAAAAAGATGTATGATTGTGTATGCCTTTGCCTGTGATACAAAACAATTCAAGTCCAAACCAGGAAGAAGGGAATTATATTCATTCCTGAAAGTTGCTCTGGGGAAAGTGATCCATTTTCTTTAAAGCTGAATTAAAAAAAAAATCAAATATGCATGTTGGGGTAGTTTTTTCTACCCAAACCTGTATTTATTGATTCAGGTTCTCCTTTGTCACTTTCTTAATATGCAACACCAAAAAAATTTCAAATGGCTTTAATCCCACAGATAGCTGTGACCCCACAGAATTATTGCCTGAGCACCTCAAATCCAGAATGAAGAGACTGTTCTGGCCCCTCTGGGACTTGTAGGGTGACCTAGCAATTAACATCTCCTTGAACTTCGGCCATGAGAAAGGTATGGACTTGGGAACATGTTGGGATCTGAGACCTGGGCATGCACCAGCCCTTGGGCTGGAAGGAGGCCATGAAAGAACAAGGCCAACACAGATATAGTGGTGTTGGCAGGGGATGGACTTGGAACTGGGACCATCGAGCTCACTGGGGCTATGTAGCACCTCTTTCTGGAGAGTGAGGAAATGTCTCGATGGCCAAGACACTGTATGTTGCTTGGTCCAAGACAGTGGCCAAGAACAGTGCAGTACAACATTGAACCTCTCAGGGTGTGCCCTACCACCATGACAAACTTGAACAGAGAAACATTTAAATAGGAGGATATAGTGAAGCAGTAACAAAGGAAATTTGGACTCAGTTCTGTGCTTGTACCATGGTAAATTGGGACTAACACCAATCAGGGGAATTAAATACAAGAACAGCCCATCCCATTGTAATTGCCTCTGCTGAGAAAGGAGATTTTTTGTGAATGAAATAATTCTCAAAGGTGCTTTAGCATAAGCAAAGTGTTCCTTGTTTCCATACAATTTGTCTCTGTTGAAAGGCAGCTCCGAATATCCTTTACGTCAGCAAGATGGGGATTGGCCTTGCAAGGGACATGCTGCTATCCTTGCCTGGTCCTCAGGTTGTCTGAGAGGTGTGAAGAGGCTGGGGTGGTGTGGGTGAGTGGGGCCAGGTCACTGCTGTGTCTGGGGAGATGGAAACCTTTCCAGGATACCATTTTCCTTGCATTTCAGCTCTTTCCCAGCCCCCTGCAAAGGGGCTGGCAGCCTGTGTTGCCAAAGACACTGACCTTCTATTTATCAGTGATGCTCTGTGACTGTGCAAGCCTTCCCAATTGGTGATATGAGCTACAGACCTGCCTTTATTACACATGTAACGGGGGCAGACTTTTTAGCAGGGCCTCTTAGGATAGCATTAGGGGTAATGGTTTTAACCTAAAAGAGCAGAGATTCAGACTAGATATAAGGAAGAAATGTAGAAATGTTTTATGATGAGCTCAGAGAAACACTGGATCAGGTTGCCCAGCGAGGTGTTAAATGCCCCATGCATGGAAACATTTAAGTTAGGGTGGATGGTGCTCTGAGCAACCAAATCTAGTTGAAGGTGTCCCTGCTCATTGCAGGGTGGTTAGCCTAGATGGCCTTTAAAGATCCCTTCCAAACCAAACTGTTCTATGATTCTGTGTGTTTGTCACTTGCTATCTGGCTTATCTCATCAATGGCATCCTGCTTCCATGCCAGGAATGGAAATATTAATTAAGATCAATCCCATCATGAGGAGATCCACATGTGCTTGTAGGGATAGGATCACTCTCCAGCAAGGCTTTGGTGCCTTTGCCATTTGCTGAGCCACCACCTCGTTTCTGCAGCCTGCTGAGGTCTGTGGATCTCTGCCCCTGCCTCAGCTGCTCCTTCCTTGGATGTTTCTGCACTTACCCATCATTGTACTAAAGGTAAAAGCTTGTCTCCCTCATAAGCTGCCACAGACATCTCTTCAACTACAGTGATAAAACACAGTCATTAACTCTTAGACTGATCCTCTCCCATCCCACACAACATTTTAACATTTCTTATTTAATCCTTCAGCATTCCTCATTTTCAGGAGGGATTCCCCATGGGGCATATTAATTAATCTCACTGGAGTGCAACAAGAAACACACCTGTATTTTTTTAATTAATTAATGTATTCTGATATAGCAATACTTGGTTTCTACTTTTGAGGATGCGGGGAATTGTTCAGGACTTGTAAAAGTTCTCTGTCCCAGTTACTGATCTCCACTTTTACTTTGCCTGAGCATTAAGTAGCCTCCTTTCTGCTGAAAAGCAAAGCAACGTATTCTTGTAATGTATGTCTCATCCGCCCTTTATTCCCTAGCTGCCTTCTTTCCTGATACATCCAAATAACCCTTTCCTATTTGTTTTAATGTTCATTAGGTGGTTTTCATCCTACCCCTGCATGTAGAAACTTGCAGGGATTTGTTGACTTGTTCTTTTCCCACTCTTTTTAACTGTCCCTGTCGATTGCAAATTCCTTGCAATAAGTGTTGCTGTAATCCCGCAATAAATTGCAAGATCTATTGCAATGAGTCTTATTGTAATCTAATCCTGTTATTCTTTGTGCGTTTGTCATGGAGAAATCTCAAGCTGCTTTTTTTTATCATCCCTGTGTTCGTCGTACCCCGTGATTCAGTTGCTAACCTCCTTTTCACCATTGCACTTTGGAAATTAAGGATTTGGATACCTGCTTTTGCTTACCATTCTTCTTAATTTCAAGAGTAGTAGTGAACATTTGATGAAACACTTTTGCATACTGTCCTCCCTGTTGGTCCGATGCTATTTTGGGGATGTGTGTGAAATCTATTGCCTATTTCATCCAGGAAGGACTGAGCTCAAATATGACCAGTAACAGTAATTCTCCACTTGCCATCTAGAAAATTGCCAAATGACACATTTCCCAATATTATTCATCTTTCTATTAATTTCCCAGAGATCTCTTTGTCATGTCTGGATCCCGTGGCTGAGATCTGTAACAGCTTCCCAGAAAATTAATTGTATTCAGATGGATCCTGTTATATGCATGATCACATTTTTGCATTCTTATGAGCTACCATGATATTCACCTGCACTGCAGTTTTGCTGTTACAGCTTTTATTTCTCTCTCAGATCATGTGCCCCAGTACTATGTGCAGATCATATCATGTTCCTGTTTTTGCATCTGGCATCAGGAGATCTTTGTTCTTCCAAGCATTCACATTGCATATCTGCCATTTTTCATGGGCAAGTTTTCCTCATCTTTTTATTCCCTTCTCACTTTCTCTCTTTCTCTCTCCTGTCTCTTTCTTCATATCCTCTTTTCTCTTTTTCACCCCTTTGTTCTGCTCATTTAATCTCTTTTTTTTCATGCCTTTTCCCATCTATCCTCTTTTCTCTTTTTCAACCCTTTGTTCTGCTCATTTAATCTCTTTTTTTTTCATGCCTTTTCCCATCTCATCTTGTTTTGCTCTTTTTCCCTTCCCCCCTTTCTCTTTTTCTGCTCTAGCTGTGGAATAGTTCCTGTGTCCTTATAAATCCATTTGCGCTTCTATCCCTGCTTCAAGTTTACCTGCAAAAGAGTCACAGGGAACCACACTTTAAAGGCATTTAAGATGTGCTTAGTCGATAAAATATGGAGCACGCCTAAACAGATTGAGTCTCTCTCAGCTAATGTCCCAGTACATCAGTGAAAGTTAAACAATGAAGGTCAGTGCATTTCTGGGCTTGTGTGCACACTGGATTACTCAAATCCCTGCACATAATGACCCTTGTTACCTCTGATGGTTGCATTTAACTATTTTTTCTTGTTTTTCCATATCCTGATGATTTTTATACCGAACTGCCCGCTCCAGGCTACAAGTGGAGAAGCCAAAGGATGGGTCTAGTTTGGGAAATAGGGGAGAGGGTGTAAGAGCTGAGGAATGATGATGAGGGGAATGTGAGAAGAGGCTGGAAGGTATTGAGTGTAGAGACGGGTAATGATGGGGAAAAGCTGAGAAGGTTTGGGGGGAACCGTGGTGGTCAGGAGGGGTAAGAAGGGCACCTTAATGCTGCTGGACATGGTACACTGGCCAAGACAAGCTCCAGATCTGTACTGTGCTGCATTTCTGCACATGAGGGGAGGGAAAGAAAAGGGGCCTCAAAGAGAAGAGGAGCAGATGTATGAAGAGAAAGGCACGGAAAGGAACTGAGGGTTATAAAATGGGTGGGCTGGAGATAAAGAGGCGCACCCCTGATCTCCCATAGTCTCTCTCATAACGGGAAGATGCTGTTCTCCTCCACAGTCCCACTTGGTCTCTGGGGGATGCTGACATCATCTGGATGGTGACTGCCTGCTGCACCCCACGAGCGCTGCCTAGCCAGGACTTCAGTGTTCTCTCCTTGGATCAGCATCAGCAGTGCTGGCAAGAGCAGCGAAGTGATGGGGTCAGCCACTGGCAAACTGCTACAGTTAAAAAACAAAACAACAACAAAAAAATTATATACATAAGAAGAGGCAAATGAAGCCATGATGGCTTGGGCAATTAAGCTAAAAGCATTTGAGAGTATAATCCAGCTCTCTCTATCAATAATTCAGGAGTCCAAGATCAGTGTAATTGATTGAACACCTTCCACAGTAGTCAGCCACTAATAAGACAAATGAAATGTCTTTTTTATTGTCAAATCTCCATCTCACATTTGTGCAGGCAAAATCCTGCAGGGCTTTTCATTTGAGGAGCTCAGGTATTTTTTCTCTTCATGGAGATAGATTGAGGGCCAGCATCTGTTTTTAAACAGCAGTAAATTAAGCCAGTCCGCTTCTTTGTCTGCAGGTGGGTGGAGAAACAAAGCTGTGCTGGACAGGACTCACATGTAAAACTTGTGTGGGTCATCAAAAGTTGAACCCAGTTCCCAGAGGACGTGCTATCACTGTGTAATGAGTTGAGTGACTGGGACACTTGGCCTTGGCAGACTCCAAGGGACTACAGATCTTACACAATGTTTCTTACTTCCATTCCTCTAAAGAAGAGCAACACTGGGATCTTTAGTTTCCTGATAGTGGTATGTAAGCTTATGTTTTGACAAGGCATAGGTGTTTAAAAGGGGCTGGACGAATGTTTAACTTTTCCAATTGACATAAGCAAACCACATCACAGGTTCTGAAAAACAAGAAACTGAAACTGTTCTGAGTTTCATAGTTTTCTTCCAAAATCATGCCAAGTTCAGTAATTTGGAGGACCTCTGTGATGACAAAGTAGGGCATGCTCAGCAAATTTTCTTGAATTTATTTCCCTTGGGCTGTATCCCTGAGTGGGGGGCAGATAGCTCCAGCAGGAGCACCAACTCCTCAGCATTGCCCATCACTAATCAAAAGCCGGTATGAAGAAGAGGTGAGGCTTGAATTGCTACTGATGTATATGCAACTGTCTACCTGCATAGTGTAAATCTGTGTGTGAGCAAGGCTTTTTTACGCCCAGATACTCACCAGTATGCTAACATCATCTGGTACACATGGAAGCTCTGGGACTGGAGTTTTAGACAACATAAATCTAAGTACCTCCTATGGGGCATTCTGCTGATTTTTATGAGCCCTGGGGTGAGGGAGCAGCCCTGATTATGATGGGTGTTTATGTGTTTAATTAGCAAAAGACCGCAAGCTGTGTGCATGCTCAGGAGTCCCCACCGAATTAACCTATTTGCTGGTGCGGCACAAGTCACCTTCTGAGCAAACTCAAAATCTGGAGATCTGATAGCAACTTTCCTCATTTGCAATTATTCCATGTGCTTCCCTGTGGCTTGCTGAGGTGGGAGGGAAGAAGGGAAAGTGTCCAAGAGCAGTTTCATTTTGATTATATTGCCTCCAAAACATTATATAATATGTTCGAACGCTTGATCTAATAAAAGAATAGTTGGTTTACTTCCTAATCCAACAGCTTCATGATGCCTGTCTCCTCTTAGCTTTCTTCTAGCTTGACTGTGCAAATGCCATTTAATTGTGTTCTGGTGAAAACTAAAGGCCAGTAGATTTGCCAAGGATGGCTAATTCTATAATGTGCCATGCCAGAATTAATCTTGACTGCAAAGATAAGGCTGACAGTTTATAGCTGGTAATTATGGTCATAGAGCGACTATTGTATAGGGTGACTGTAGGCTATGAAGTTCTTTTAACTATTGTGCATCGCCTAAGGAGGCAGGTGTTTGACATATTCAAGTCAGAGGAGAATGAAGAGAAGGGGTAGGTGGGAATGAAAGTAGGCAAGAGAGAGGAGGGAAGTAGGAGAAGAAAAGAAAGGGGACAACAGCAAATGAAAACAAGTAGGGTGAAGGCATGATAATGGCATGGGAGTAAGATATAGGTGGACAGGGGAAAAAGAGGAATAGCTATGGCCAACAAGAAAGGAAAAGGTATGTATGGAAAAGAAATAGATAAGAACTGATAGGAGAAATATGCCAGTGATTATTGAAGTCTCTTCAAGATGCAGTGCAGCCAAAGATATTTTTTTTGTTGTTGTTTAGAAGCATATTTTCAGATTCTCTGTCTTTAGGCCATGTACAACCAATCTGCCTAGTAAGAAAAGCAACTTCATTATCCTGTAGATGCACTGATAATTACTGGAGTCTTTTGCCTGGGACAGGTTCTTTCAGGCTGAGAGCTTGTCCTCTGTGAAGATTAATACAATATTACCAGGTTTATAATTCTGGTACTGCTGCACAGCCAGGAAGTCAGGATGTCTTCAGGACTTGGAAACTGCTTCAGTCTCAGTGTGAGCACTTGAAGATCCATCAAACTGTTTGTGGTTTTGCAAAGCAGATGAGACCCAGCAGAAAATGAAGTAGCAGGTTTGGAAGTAGAGGTGTTACTTTCAAGACTTACAAGCAACCAAGCAAGCAAAAAATAGCTATTGATCTGTATTGGGTTTAGGTAGAAAGGTTTTTGTAGCCAGGAGTTGCAGGGGTGGCTTCTGTGAGAAGACACAAGAAGTTGCCCCCATATTGGACAGAGACAGCCCCAGCTGGCTGCAAGACACACCCAACATTGGCCCTGTAGACTGTGGTGAAGACCATGTTGAGGCAGGTTGTCCCCCTGCTGCCCATGGAGGACCATGCTGAAGTAGATATCCACATTGCAGCCCATGGAGGATACCATGCCAGGGCAGGTGGACGTGCCCTGAAAGAAGTTGCAACCCTTGGAAAGTCTGAAAAGGAACGGTTCCTGGAAGGAGTTGCAGTCTGTGAAGGTGAGCCCGCACAGAAGTCAGTTTTCTGGCATGACCTGTGGCCCTGCAGGGGAGGGCAGCCTGTTCCTGAAGGAGTGTACTCTATGATAAGGACCCACACTGGAGCAGTTCTTGAGGAACCACAGCCTGTAAGAAGGACCCATGTTGGAGCAGTTCGTGAAGGACTGTATCCCTTGGGAGTGACCACATGGTGGAGCAGGGAAAGAGCATAAGGAGGAAGGAGTGGCACAGATGATGTGTTATGGACTGATCACAACCTGCATTCCCCATGCCCCTGCTCTGAATGGGGAGGGGAGGAGGAGATAGAAAAGTTGGGAATGAAGGAGTGAAATTGAGCCTGGGAAGAAGGGAGGGGTTGGGGAAAGGGGTTTTTAGTTTTGATTTAGTTTCTTATTATCCTACACTCTTAATAATTGGCAATAAATTACTCTTCCCCATGTTGAGTCTGTTTCATCCATGATGGTAATTGTCTCAAGCCACAGGTTTTTTCATCCTGTTTTCTTCCCCTGTGCATCTGAGGAGGGTGAGTAGTAGAATGGCTTGGTGGGCACCTGGTGGTCAGCCAAGGTCAACCCACCACATAATCATATATATTGATTCTCTGAAATGTGCCGTGCAGGAAACTTGACTTCCACAAAACTGTGCTAAGATTTTTACTGACATTCCAAATTTTTAGCATTTGTTTGCAACCCCAGTTCCAAACTAAGGAGTATAAGATGATATAACACTGGAAGCACAGGAAATGCATGGGAAGGGTAGTTCAATGAAAGGTCATTGTGTCTTATAGACAGGAATTCTAGTGGACTCTCAACAGTGCTGCTGCTTATTTATATAAGCTTCAGAGCTTGAAAATGAAGTTGGAACTGAAACTTAAATCATACAGGAATAGTTCTGGAGGATGTTACCCGGGGTTTTGTCCAAACCAGTTTCAAATAATCCTCCCAGTGAATTTTCTCCCTTGTCGAACAGACTAATAATTTTCCTCATAATGTGGCCTTTGCTGACGGGTATCAGATTCTTGGTCTTACCTGTATTCCTTTTAATTAGGCCCATGGTAGTTACTAGTGTCATGGGAGAGTTCTAAATAGGCCCCATCTCATGTTATTCTGTGTCATTTGTATAGCCCTGCCACTGTGGGTCTTGGACCACAATCGAGGTTCTCCAGTACAAAACTATGTAAATGATGGTTATGACTTCTCAGAAATCTCACAGGAAGTATTTTGCCAGTCTGATTTCTTGACCGCGAGTTCAGTTATGAAATCAAATGAGAAACACTTGATTACGATATTAAAAAAATATGGAAGGACACTGTTTTCCACCAAGCAAAAGAGAAATGGTGACGAGAACCAGTTTGAAGAAGTTTTGCTAAGTGGCTTCCCACTCAGTTTGACTATTCCTGATGGCTGGGAATAGAAAACTAAAGTGATGGATTACTCTGATTATGCCTAGTCAGGTGCATTAAATGGTGTCTCACTCTACTGCCTTCTGCAATCTTGCTGCTCAGTCTGCTTATCAGGGCTGACATGGAAAAGGTAGATGTCTGTAAACAATGAAGAAATAAAAGGGGACGTGAAAGAGCTCAGATTGGTCTCAACAAAAGGATTTGTTGGCAACTGGAAGTGTGTTGAGATTAAACCCAGCCACTTTCAGAACAGCTAATTGGGCTATGCCTGTCAGCTTCAAGACTCAGTAGCGCACATGAACCCTATCCTGCTTTTCATGGGTCATTTGTTGGAGAGATGCCTGCAGTATATGGAAAGTTTCTTTTTAGCATCCATCTGTTTAATGAGAACATGGAGCTTAGCTCAAATGCTTGTCTCTAGTTAAACCATGAACTCGTGTACTTGAGTTATAGCGCTGTGAGTTCAGTCACCAAAAAAAATTACTCTGTTTTCATCAGTGCGAGAAAAAATAAGATCCCATGCATTTTTAGTACTGAGAAACGACAGGCAGGTTTGAGATGCAGTACTTAATTTCAAGTTTTATGTCAGTGCTGTCTACAAGATCTGTCCAAAATTGTATGAAATACCATTCAAAGACTGTACAAATGGAGCACTGAATTTCTGTGTTTCTGTACCTAAATTTGGCTTGTTGAGGTACAAGAAAATGGAGTTCAAGCTGGAAAGGTGCAAAATGCTGTGAAAGTGAAACTCTGTGATGCAACAGACTAGCAGTAGCTAGATTATTCATTCTAGGGGGGAAAACACAAACAAAACCCAACAGGCTGGTGATATATGGCTGATCTTTATTAATCTATGGGAGTAGAGAAGGCAATCGGGGAGGATTGCTGTTTGAGCTAAGGGCTTCACTTTTATCAGAAGAAGCAGACCATGAAGAGGTTTGGACTGAAAATAGGAATACTTCTAGATGTGAGATCAGCGAGTTTAAGGACAGTCTTACAGCTTGATTAGTGGAGATGGAAGCCTGAACAGAGATGGAGCTCCGTTTTTTGGAAAGAGAATTTTCACTGCATATGAAAGCAAGTTCTGAGTTTACTATCTGTTAGGCTCAAGTTCCTAAAACACCTGACTTCTGTGGACAGTTTCTGATGGCTGGAACATGATCCCATGAGAAATGCCACTGGTTTCATCTTGGTGGGGAAAGGTACTGGCAGTCTCCTGGTGTGTGCTTGCTTCTTTGAGATAAAAGTTGCTGTCAGAAAAAAAGGATGAGGTGGCTTCATATGGAAGTGTCAACCCAGTGAGTTAGACCAGTCTAGCTCCAGCAGGGTAATTACCCTGATATGGCAGTTCCAGTAAATCTTTCCATAGACAGCCCTGAATAATGTTGCAAAACTTTGACCTTCACATTTTAGTTCAGCTCTTCTGTCTTCAAAGTGCAAGGATAAATGTACCTCAAAATTACCACTGGTTCAATGGAAAACAGAACCACGCAGTAGAGTTGGGTAATATATTTCCATTAACTTTCTTGGTTCCAACTTCCAAAAGTGCTTTCTCAATCAGAATTTAACCTCTTCTTTCACAGCAGTTCTGGTTGAATTATTTCAGTTTTTCAAATATTATTGACAGAACAAGTAGACAATTTGTAAAGGGAAATTGAGAAATCTCTTTTTGCTTGTATTTTCAAGCATAAGTCTGTTTTGGGAATAAGAGCAACAGAAATAAAAAATTGTACATTGGGAAGATAAGCTCAAGCCAAAGCATTTGAACAAAATGTTTTTCTCTTTTTTTTTTTTTTTTTTCTTTTTATGAAATACATGTACCTCTGATGAAATCTATCTATAAATCCAATTGAATCATTACTTGGTCTATAGGTGATGTAATGGAGGAAATTATGATGGACTCCCCTGGCTTTGGCTGTTAGATCACTGAAGCCAGGTTTCAGCTAATAAAGCTGCTGGAAAATTAGAGTGTCTGCAGGGAAAAATGCCTTGGCCAAAACTGCAGCCAGACAGATTCAGAAGATGTGTTTGGGAGTGCTTTTTTTTCAGAGAAGGGTACAATAAATGCTATAACTGATGTAAAAAAACTATGATTGGAAAGGTCTAAAATCAGGAAAAGTTGACTCTATCTCACAGTCTCCTTATTGTGGTGATGAAGGGGCAGAGAATGAGAAGCAAATGAGAGGGAAGAGGAGCTGGTGTTTCCTCCACATTCAACTGTTCACCTGCTGAGATAGACCCTTATGCTGGACGAAACGCTTTTGTATCTGTATATCTTTGTACCACTTTATTTGTATTACTAAAAATTGTGTCTCCTGTTTGACTTCCTCGCATGTTTTTGGCATCCAAGATGAACACAGCAGGAATTGCTAACCCTTTCTTTAGCTGCCCTTTTGCACAGGGAAGCCCTTGTTTATCGAACAGCAGAGAGGAGAATCTGTGCAAAATACCATGTGGCTGTCAGTATTTTCTAAAAGTTTGGAAAATATCTTTTTTTCTTTTTTTTTTTTCTTATTCCACGTGGGAGCAATCTGCAGTATATACAGCACAAAATAAAAGCAGCTAGGTGAGTAAACACATTGCAAGTTGTCTGTGCTTTTCTAAGTCTCTCAGTTGTGTAGAGGAGAGTCATAGGGGCAAAATACAATTGCTTCTGTGAAAGCACAGCTGAACTGCTTCCCTAAATGTCACCCCTATCTTGTGCTGGATGTGATGACAGCATTTGATGTCACACTGGTTTGCAGAGCCCTGTGGACTGCAGTGGATAATGACATCACAGTTTCAGAGGACATGATTGCAACGTCTTGAATGATGTGCCCCTGGTGTTTCTAGCCACTCTGCTGTTTGCCAGGTAATGTGTAGCAGGGTTCTGTTGAGATTGAGCTCCTCAAGCCCCAGCAACGTCAGACTGAGAGCAGTCTCAGGCATTCAAGTAGATCTGAGAGAAGAATCCTGTTAACCCTGCGAAGGCTCAGACTTGGTTGCTTTTACTTTGAAAAAAGCTAATCCTCTGAACAATTAGAAATCAGAAATCACAATGTAGTGAAGGAAGAAGAAACCCATTAATTTTTGACCTCTGGTTCAGTTCCTATGCTTCTTCCTGAAGTATTTTTCCCCGATGCCCCGGAATGCTGTCTGGGTCATCCTGCCAGCCCTGCAGGTGATGAGTCCCTCATCTTCCCCACCTCATGGAGAGGTTTCTGTTCATTGCCAATAAACCAGGAGCAGCCAAAATCTGTTACAGAAAACTATGAAAATTGTCCAAGGTGGCAATTTATAGAGGGGATTGAGGAAAAATAATGCTTATTTCAATTGCATGCATGCAGTGGAAGAAGCCTTGGAATGTAAAGAAATGACAGTATCAGGAAAAGTTTGCTATACAAAGAGGACACGTTATTATAGTGATGACCAGGCAGACCTACATACCCAAAGGCATTATTTTGCAGTCCAGGGAACTGATAACCCTGCTATTGTGGTCCTGCATCTCTACAAGGAGTGTGCACAATTACAAAGATCCTGAAGAGCCAGAGGGATCTCAAACAAGTGCAATAAAATCATCACATAAGGATCTGCTTCTTAAAAGACATTTAAAATCTCAATGTAGGTATGTATTTTAAAACACCTATTGTCTTGCTGCAGGACTGTGCCCCAAGAAGCACTGTTTAAAGTTATTGTTGACTAAGGAATGAAGCTGTGATTATCCCCAAGAAGTGTAAAGATGGAGAGAAATGGGGTGTGTTGGACTGAGGGCTATAAAAGAATACTGTGATAAAAGATAGCGTAGAAAAATACAGGCTGTGTATCAGAAAAACCTTCCTAATAGCTGGATCTGCTAGATGGGAATAATTTCCCAAGGGAGAGAGAAGAAACCCTGTTATTTCAATCATTTAAACAAAACTGGACAAAGCCCTGGAGAACATATGGTAGGGAACAATCATATGCTGGCCTCTGGGAATGGATAACATAGCCTGATAAGTCTTTTCCTAGTGTTTGCTACGATTCTTTTTAGATTGAGAACTTGTTCTGGGCATGATTTGTCTTGGGACTAGATGTGATGTGAGCCTGAGGTCAATCCTCTGACTGTTTCAGAGAACAAAACGGAGAGGAGCAATGTGGGCAGAGGCAGTTACAAATAGAGAGCATGGGAAAACGTTGACTCGGAAGTGCAACAGGGCTTTGTGCAGTCAGGAATCTCAATGCCAAAGAGATATGAAACACACACAGATCCAGATGCAAAGGTTTTATGCTGAGTTGGTGGTATGCAGGCTACAGAAAAGCTAATGGTGCTTGCCACAAATCTCCCAAGATGCGTGAACCCAGAGTGTCACAGTCAACCTCCTTGTCCTTGTCCTTTGGAGGTTTGTTTTGCTTGCTGTTACAAGAATCCAGCTTGTTGGCTGATCTGTCTTGCTGCACCCCTGTGATGCACTCACGGTCTCCTGGTGGTGCTCCTGGCTGCCAATTTTACCAACTGTTGATTTCTTCAGAAAGGTGGCCAGGCTCAGCTGCAGGCCAGGGAACTGTCAACTACTGCCCAGCTGGAAATCCAGAACAGACCTGCTACTGGTGTTGGGAGGAGTTGGGAAATGGTATATCAGAAACATGGCACAAATCACTGCTGTTTTCAGTGCTAGTCTTGTGACACACCTGGAGAGGAACCTCTTACCTCTTCCCAGCACTTTTCTGAAACAGAAGAAGTTGCAGAGATAAGTAAAGATAACGTTGTCACGTCTGGACAAAATTAACTGGCAAGCATTGGCATCCTTGATTTCCTGGTGAGTGGTACACCAGGCGGCAATTACCTCAGATGCCCTGTCATCTTATTCAAAAGAATTGCCAGTGAGAGCAGACATCTCTTATCTCAGCAGTAAAAGTAAAGACTGTCTAAGTTCAACAAGAAGACATTTGAAATAATTAGGTCTTCTGTGTCATATAGATGAGCAGCAAGATTGTCAGTGGTTTCATGTGACCATTTGAAAATTTCCACTTTCCCTCATTTACTTTTTTAGTAACACTGTAATTTTTACATAGAAAAAATGGAAAAAGTTCATGCAGAAAAGAAAAAAAATAAACACAAACAGATGTAAAACTAATTTTTAAAACAATATTTTTTCAAGTTTTGTCTTTTGCTAGAAACAAATGGTTTCTTGAGCAGCAGCAGTAGTCAAGGTGGTTTCCTCGAAACTCCAAAGCATCCCCCAGTTCTCTTGAAGCCCTACCCATCCACGTCCTTGCAGGCAGATAGGTATTCCATCACAGGTTGTCTTATAAGATGATGGAAAAGTTGTATTCCTGCAGTTCTCTCCCGTGTCTTAAATCTCACCCCACCTTTCAGGACCCCCATCCCCTGTTTCTTTCCTGATCAGAGAAAGAGTGGATCACATTTCAAATAAGTCTACACTATGTGCCTGTTGATTTTTTTGGCCCTTTTATATGTATTCGCAGATTGGCCAGATGGCCGGCCCAGCAGATTACTATCAAGTTCACATTGCAGCTTCTTCTAAGTGGTGGAAATTGGTGAGCAGCTTCAAAGCTACTGGGGAGGAAAGACAGATGGGCGAAGATATAGATATACGTGGCTCATCCTTATCGAGAAATGAAAATAAAACCAGAAATAATTAGAAAAGTTTCTTAGGGCTTGGTTTGAGCTTGTAAACTTTTTCCTTCATGCAGTACCCCAGTGTGTATCTGAAAGGGCCAAATATTGTGACCAGTTAGCTTCCCTGTTAGGCAGAAACAATATCTCTCAAAACTGGGGAGTTGTGTCCCATTGGGGTATAAGTTCAAGAGGAGTACAAGATCTATTCTAGGGGAAGCGAAGCGGAGAAGCTCCCAGGTCTCTCCAGGTGTGGGGACAGTGGGAACTACCTGGGCATACACTTCTGACTGAGTAAGCTGCATTTCCAACTGCTCTGCCCTAATGTACTGAATAGATTTGACTCCTTATCACCCCAGGTAGGGGTCCAACATTACAGAAGAGAAGCCATCCCTTGTACATGATGGTGGTGGAGTCCAGGCAGGCAAGGAGGAGGAAAGCCCAATCTAAGCAGTCCGAGAACCTCTGAAACACACTTCTCCAACATGTCTCATGGAGCTGACCTTACTGAGAGCCTTACTGGGACACATTATTTGACTTGATTCTCTAAGAATTCAAAGGAAGTCTTTGGCTATGCCTTCACCTGCCAGTTGGTGAATCACAGAGAGAAGCCGTTTCTTCTCCTCCTTGTCTCCTTGCTACACACCAACCATGTGTATGTGTGTGCTTGCTTATATAGTCAGAGCTGCTTTTGAAACTGTTTTCCCTGAACATCTTCAAAGTTTGGTTCCAGGATCAACAAGAAAAGATGTCTGTGCTCATGGTGGGGAGAATAAAGTGAGGGGAGCCTGCTGTGTCCCTGCTGCCCAGAACAAGAGGTCTTCTGCAGGTCTTGATACAATGCAAAGTGATGATCATAATTTCCAAGGTGGCATGACCTTACCTCTAAACTCAGGACATGGAAGCAGTCATAATGGACCAGGAGTGAGAGGCTGCACTGACCTTGTTGAGGAATTTTGGATTTCAGATTGCACCTGAGGGTTTGCACATCCTTCCTTCTCTCACGGGGGGTCCACGTTGTCACGACATGGGATGAAATCAGGCTGTATTGCTGTGTGTGCCAGTAGGGAGCCAAGCCATGTGTCATGCTTTGAGACTGTCTTTTGAGCGTGGAAGGGGAGGATGTCTTTGTGAATGGAAGGGAAAGCTTTGTAAAATAAAAGAGATTATACAGGTGATGTCCTGCAGTGAGATCAACTGACAAGGGAATGGAAGAAAAAGTGGGTCCTGAAGAAGTTTGGGGAGAAAGGCTGGGTTCAGGGAGAGCCCAGATGTGGGAGAGAGAAGAGGGAGCGGTCAGCAGTGCTCATGTGCCAGGAGGCTGGTGTAATTACACGGCAACTTTCATCCAGGTACAGCGGGATCCATGATGTGCCCTCAATTGCCTTACAGGAGAATGCCTTTGTCTTGGTAAATGAATTAATACCAGGCAGTTAGATGAAGTATCTCCTTGATCCATACTGAAACCTCTTTCATCTGCACAGCAAAGATGTTTCTTCTCCCTGCTGAAAGCACTGGCAGCAAATGCAGCGGAGAGCCAGCCTGTTCTTTGTGGCAGTTTCTCTGACGTAGATGAACCTCAGAAGTGAAGTGTGTGACATTAGGAAGATGTTTTAATCTGAGTTATGCTTGCCCATCTGAGTAACAGGTGCCTTTATCCTCTTTTCATTATCTTGTGGACAAGGCTGCTGCCAGTGTGAGTAAGAAAGGTTTGAGTCATGGGGATGGAGTAGTTCATTTCTTTCCAGAGGCTGTTGTCAGAGACGGCCAGACCCAAATGTCCATCATGGGAATGAATGATGTGTGGATGAATGAGGGGAGAAATCTGCTCCTGAGAGAAATAAAGCATCCCTCATGAATAACGCAGGGCGTTGGTTTGAGATTCAAGACATCTAAAACCTGTTGTACATTGAATGTGAATGTGAATGAGTCTTAGCCTCTCTGCAGCTACACACTGGCCCGAATGCAAACTATAAATAACTTACCACTGCCACAATTAATTTTAATTTTTTTTTAACACTGATCATGTATTTGACCTGGTACCAATGCACATCTAGAGACAAACCTCTTCTAATGTTTGACAGAGCCCAGTGTAGACATCCTCTGCTTTGCACCATGCAGGCTCCATCGATGCTGCTAACTAGAGCAGGACCTGTGTATTTTAGGAGATGGAGACCAGCGGAGATGACATGAAGAATGCCAGTAACAGCTAAACACATGTACTACCCCAGAGTGGTTCCTAGCTGCAGGGGTCCCTGGCCAGTGTTGACCTCCATGGGTGGACTGGGCGTGGAATTTTCCTGGGACTACGCTGGTTGGTCCAGGGTAAAGCTATGATGGGAACTGTGTCATGAGCTGGTGGTGGTATCCATCATTTGTCCCAGTTTAGTTTGCTGGTGTAGACATTGTCTTGCAGTATTGCAGGTGGGTACTATGTAGCTGCAACACAGTGGAAGTATTCAGGACTTTTTCCCATAATGTTTTATTTTTGTTATGGATTTGCTTACTCTGGGCAGTTTGTGTCATTGCGATAGCATGAAATTGTTTATTGGGAACCTTTTTGATCCAGAAGTAAAGTGTTATTCAAGAGAATTTGTGGTGGAAGACAAGACAGACGTTATGGTCCTGTCTATACCCTGCAGCTGAGCATGGGGCAAAGTTCACTGATGTAGATCTCATCAAGATGGTCTGTCCACATGAGGCAATACAGTGACAGAGATATATGTTTTGGGTCTGAATGCAGGCATAAAATTTTTATTGATAAATTTTCTATATAATCATGTGTTAGACAAAGAAGGGAAGTAGGGAACAATTGCTTCTGGTCTCTTCCATAGAGGGGGTGGAGACATCAGATGATAATAATGTGAGAGAAGTAAGGAAGTGGTGGTGATTTTTTTAAAGAACTCATGTTTGATCTGTGGACCTTCTTTCCACGGAATGTTGCAGATGCTACAATTTTATACACACTCAAGGGACAATGCCCAAGTGCACAGAAGAGAAATCCATTGTTTTTTACTAAATCCAGTGAAATCATATCTGGCTTAGAAAATCATGGTGATTCAAATGATGAGACTGGGTACATGACTACTTGGGGGAAATGTCACATATAATTGTACCATTCCTATATTCTTCCCCAGCCATCTGCTTGTGGTCGCTGTTGGATTTGGGGTATCTGTGCACTGTGTTCCACTGCACGCTATGGTTGTGGCCTGGTACCCCAGCACAATGTCCCTTTAGAAGTGGGAAAAAGCTATTTGGGTTGTCGTCTCAAATAGACCTCAAATAGATTGTAATAAGGACTGTGTCTCATTCATCTAAAAAGCTCCATTGAAAAATAAGCTTTGAAGGAGTCTGAGTGGGTTTTCCCCAGACTTTCATAGCATTCCTGCTTTTTTCTAGAATCATATAAAGATGTGTATGGTCTTTGAGACTTTTACACTGGAGAACAGACAAGGCCTGGAAAATCAAAGGCAGGAAGAGCTCAACAGAGTACTCATTTGGTGTCAGCCAGATTAACCCTTTGCCTCCCTTGCCTCCACCTTCCTGCAGTTCTGCTTGATGTCATAGAATCATAGAATCATTCAGGTTGGAAGAAACCCTTGGGAGCATTGAGTCCATCCATCAGCCCTACTCTGTGAAGTTCTCCCTTACACCATATCCCACAACACAACATCTAAACAATCTTGAAACACATTCAGGGATGGGGATTCAACCACCTCCCTGGGCAGCCTATTCCAGTGTCTGACCGCTCCTTCTGTGAAAAATTCTTTCCTGATGTTCAGCTTAAACCTACCCTGTTGCAGCTTGATGTCATTCCCTCTTGTTCTATTGCTAATTGCCTGTGAGAAGAGACCAGCACCAACTTCTCTACAATGCCCTTTCCAGTAGGTGTAGAGAGTGATGAGGTCTCCCCTCAGCCTCCTCTTCCTCCAACTAAACAGTCCCAGCTCCTTCAATTGCTCTTCATAAGATTTATTCTCCAGGCCCTTCAGCAGCTCTGTTGCCCTCCTCTGCACTTGCTCCAGCACCTCAATATATCTCTCTTATGTTTGTAACCCAGCCCTTCCGTAACGTGGAGGAGACCTTTTTTTGCAGTGCATTGGTGCTCTGCAGTCCAGAATTGGAATAACGCTCTGAGACATCACATTTCTTCATGCCAAACTATTCTTCTTGGTGCCAACCCAGAGGAGGTCTGTCTTGAAAACCTAAGCAGCTGGAAGGGATTATAAAAGTGAGAGAGAATACTGATGACATTGCTTCCAATCAAAGTGAAATTTATTTAGAATGTTCTCAATCATTCAAATTATATATCTAATGAAATATCAGACAAACCTGCCTGCTGGGGTTGTACTGTTGTATTGTGGGACCTCAGCAAACTGGTTAGTGTGCTAGAGTAATATTTACCTAGGTGTGGTCCAATGTAAAAGTCCATGTATAACTTTCTCACTGTTATTCTAGCCCCTTGGCTTGTTAGGAGATAAATTTGCTATACCTAATTTTAAGATCTTCTGTTTGATGTTTCTTCTACATCACAGAAGGGTGAGAAATACCAATGTCACATTTAACCTCTCTTTTTGTGTTGAAGCCTTGTGTTTCTTACGGTTCTCATGGAGCCATCTCTTTATACTCTGGCAAAGGGCTTTGGCATTCATGTAGAGGAACTTTGGCTGAATTTTGGTAGCTGAAATATGCTACCAAAGCATATGCTTCTGCTTCTGCCTTTACTTGACACGAGTAAAATCCAGCTACATGGAGACTAACCCTGTGCACTGGGGAGAGCTCTTTCCCAGCATTAATGATCCTCAGTGTCTCTCTTCCTCTGGCAATTTTTCCCAGAGGCAGTCTCTGATGCTAAGAAGACAGTGATTTGTTTTAAATTTGCAATTTACTGAATTTTGGAGAACACACACTGCTGCAGTTTGCTTTTCTTGCATTGCTCTGTGTATTGCCGGATAGATTCTATAACGGAGAGTTAAGTCTTTCTTTGGTGAATTTTGAAACCTCTAATTTCAGAATGCTGAGCGCAAAGACTAAGGTGCCTATTCCTTAAAGCCATGTTATACTGGAGAGATATATGACTCAGATCCCCTATAAATGAATCTATTTGTAAAGTCTTATTCTAGCTTCATGAATAAAGTCCCTTTTTTACCCCAGTTTCATGGTGCAAATACAGTAAAAGATATTTATCTGATATTGTGGAAAGTGAGTATGACACAGGGCAGAATAGAAAACAGAATTTCTGGATATTCTGTCTGCCTATGTGAATTGGAGAGAAGTTACAGCCTGCTGGTGTCTCTGCTTTCCTATCTGTAAAACAAAGATATGGATATATTCCTATCTTATGGGAGAACTGTGACTCCCAAGTTAATTACAAAGTCTGTGACAATTCTTAGAAATTTAATTGTAAAATAGTGTGTAAGCATATAATATTAATGTTTTATAGTCTTTCTAGACTACCTCTGTGGATGTCTTTAGTGAGAGAGATATAGTGATATCAAAAGAAATCTTTTTTCACCCCAACCACTTTCTTTAGGACTCAAAGTGAAAGCTGTTTCCGCCAACTGCCATCTCTGCAACCATCTGCAAAATCACATTTTCTGAAGCTTTCCTTCTCTTTATCAGCTGTAACTAAAACTATAAAATGGGAAGATGTCCCTGGTTTAATTAACACCCCTGTAGTTCAAAAGCTGATCTTAGTAATGAGAAGCAATTACAGCCTTTATTGAGAGACAGGCAGGTGGAACAAACCCAGCATCAGTCTATTGAAGACACTGTCCTTTCCAGGTAATTTTGAAACTGGTTTTTATGATGAACAGGCTGCCTGGCCCAATACAACAGGTGAATCTCTTTGTTTTGTAACCTGAAAAGAACTTCCTATTTATAGTTATGTGCCTCTTTTGTAAACTGTTTTTTACATCCCATCTGTCTGTCAACAACTAACTGAGCTAAGGAAATACCTGTTGCTTTTTGGAGGGTATTCTTGCTCTTTTTTATCATTTTATTTTCCTTGTCCATTGTTGCTTTTCATTTTGAAGGTTGCCTGGTGTTCATATTTTTGCTCTAGCAGAACTTCAGACTCTGTGGTGCATCTGCGTCCTGAGGGCTATGTGGATTTCTGGCTTCTGCCCCTCAAAAATGATGAGGTTCAGAGAAGGACATTAAAATGATTAAGGAAGTGCGCTTTCTGCTATACAAGCTAAAAAGACTGTGGTTCCAGTTCAGACATGAGAAAATTGAGGTCAGAGATAAAGCTGAGTTTGGCTTTATCTAAAGTCATGAAGGTTGTAGATAAGGTACATGTAAAACTTAAACATTAGAGCTAAGGGGACCAGCTGACACAAGATCTGCTTGAAACTATGAAGTACTGGTTTACATGGCAGGTAGTGAAACTGGAATCTGTTGCCACAGAAGATTGAGGAGGTAAGCAGTGTCAACAGTTTCAAAAAAAGGATTAGACGAATTTAGAGCAGCAGGTCTATGACCCGAGTCTAAAAGTGATGGGCAGAGTTGAGGCAGTATGAGGGGAGTGGTCGGTCATGCCTCAGAGGTATGTCAGGTTGTGTTTGGCCTCCAGCTTCTGATCTCTATGAGTATGGGTCTGTTGTATGCCCTGTATTTCATCTGCCAGTTCTCTATGGTTATCCTGATATCTCAGGGGCCTCAAACGATGCTAGATGCCCCTTTCTGTAAAGCTGATTTAAACCCTCAGTATATACAATGCAAGCCCCTACACTGGAGCTAGTCAGTGAAGGTGGAGCTCTACTCATTATTAAGATGCCTGCATTGAGCTGTTTGCATGTTGTTGTCTACCTGTGCATTAGGCGTCTGAATTCTTCTGCAGTCAACAGTCAGTCTAATGGGGAACTAATGAATAGAGTCAATGGAGCAGTTGGTAGTGTCATTTCATCTTGCCATAAGGTAGACTTAAGGTAGTCAGTTAATAACTCACTACTGCCTGTTTTCATTAAATCCTTATTGACTGTAATGGAAGCTTGGAAACTTACCACATGTAAATACCAAAAAATTTAGGTATACTAATCTTTACCTGAATTCTGTCCCATGATTTCGATTATAATGACTGTAGAGAAATAAGTGTCTTCTGAGAATAAATTACTAACCTGTTTTAGTCACTTAGGTGTAAATGAGAGGAACTGCACAAGTGTACATTTTATACAAAAGTGTATATTTCAATTCATTGAGTTTAAGGGGAATCTAGATAATGGTACCCATGTAGTCAATATTTACTGTAGCCAGGCGAGTCACAGCCATCTAATTTTCAAGACTTTGGTACTGTCACTTAGAATCTCAGCTGTAGATTTTAAAAGCAGTATGATGTGAAAAAGTGAAATTATAATTTTCAAACAGGTCCTCCGTCTGTCCTTCCATCCGTCCGTCCCTCCCTTCCTCTCTCCCTCTCTCTCCCCCCCAGTTTGATTTAGAGTAAAGGCTTAGCCATGATTTTGCCTTCTGTAAACTATGCTGTGAAAAGTGATACACCCTCTGTCCTGGATTAGTTTAACATCCTGATGAAATTGCCTTTGCCAGACTAGCTTTGAAAACTGTGAAACTATAAACCAAGCTGGTAAGTTGTTTGTTCTTCAATAATCATCCTGGCCTGCATCAAAAGCAGCATGGCCAAAAGGTTGGGGAGATGATTCTGCCTCTCTACTCCGCTATGGAGACCTCACCTGGAGTACTGTGTCCAGCTCTGGAGCGCCCAGCGTAAGAAAAACATGGACCTGTTGGAGTGGGTCCAGAGGAGGCCATGAATATAGTCAGAGGGCTGGAGCACCTCTGCTGTGAGGGCAGGCTGAGAGATTTGGGGTTTTTCAATCTGGAAAAGAGAAGGCTCGAGGGAGACCTTACTGCAGCCTTTCAGTACTTAATGGGAGACTATAGGAGACACAGGGACAGACTTCTTAGGGGAGCCTGTTATGACAGGGCAAACGATAACAGTTTTAAAACTGTTTTAAAACTACCCTCTTTAAAACTGCTGAAAGAGGAAGGTTTTAGACTAGATGTAAGGAAGACATTTTTCACAATATGAAACACTGGCCCAGGTTTCCCCCCAGAGAGGTGGGAGATGCCCCGTCCCTGAAAACATTCAAGGCCAGGCTGGATGGGGCTTTGAGCAATCTGATCTAGCTGAAGATGTGCCTGGCTCACTGCAGGGGGGTGGACTGGGTGACCTTTAAAGGTCCCTTCCAACCCAAGCTATTCTATGAATCTATAAATCTAATTAAAGATAGGATAGGCATTAATCCCTAGAGTCCTGTGGTGTTCCCACAGTAAGTGGCTTTCATAGAGTGCCCAGGAGAAAGTTTTGTTCAGCAGGAAAGAGTTTGAAAAGGAATTTCTTTAGTTGGTGGATCTGTGGATGTTGTTAATTCCATGCTGCCAGCAGACACAGAATTTGAATGCCATCAGTGTAAATTTCTTTAGTTGGTGGATCTGTGGATGTTGTTAATTCCATGCTGCCAGCAGACACAGAATTTGAATGCCATCAGTGTACTCTGGTTTTTGGTCAGGGCAACACCAACTGCTCTCAAGAGTACTGTGCAAAATTGCACCAACTTCCAAAATTTCCAGTATTTTATGTGATACAGGATGGACATGAAACTTCTTTAGCAAATGAGTGTGATATAATCTTGCTTAGGAGACTGCACAGTTATTTGAAGTAGGATGGACTGACCATCCTTTCATCATTCCCATTCCAGTGCATGTGACTTGTGTTGTTCTGTGTCTTATTTGCTTTGGTTTTGGGACATAGGCCAGGAGATTAGAAGATTGTGTGACTGCAAAATTCCTGTAGCTTTGGATCTTGCTGCAGCATCAACATCTCTGTGATTCGTGTGGCTTGTGTGAAAGGGGGAGCTGTAGTCATAATCTGCCTTACTGACTGTCTTGTCTTTTTATTCCCCCTCCCAGGTTATGGACACGCCGCCCCAGGGACGGATGCAGGGAAGGCCTTTTGCATGTTTTATGCGGTCCTGGGGATCCCACTGACACTCGTCATGTTCCAGAGTTTGGGCGAGCGCATGAACACCTTCGTCAAGTACCTCTTGAAACGCATCAAAAAGTGCTGTGGGATGAGGAGCACTGAGGTCTCCATGGAGAACATGGTCACTGTGGGTTTCTTCTCCTGCATGGGAACACTCTGCATTGGAGCAGCAGCTTTTTCCCAGTATGAGGAATGGAGCTTTTTCCATGCTTACTATTACTGCTTTATAACATTGACTACGATAGGGTTTGGAGACTATGTGGCCCTGCAGACCAAAGGGGCCCTTCAAAAGAAGCCTCTCTACGTGGCTTTTAGCTTTATGTACATTCTAGTGGGGTTGACAGTCATTGGGGCATTTCTAAATCTGGTTGTTCTCAGGTTCTTAACCATGAACAGCGAGGACGAGAGGCGGGATGCTGAGGAACGGGCGTCCCTGGCAGGGAACCGCAACAGCATGATTATCCACATCCAAGAGGACTCCCAGCATGGTCGGCCGCGGTACAAGGCCGAAGTAACAGACCTTCAGTCAGTTTGTTCCTGCATGTGTTACAGGTCCCACGAGTACACCAGCCGGGTGGTGTCCCACCAAAATTCGTTCAGCTCAAAACTGAACCCCCAGTACTTTCACTCCATCTCTTACAAGATAGAGGAGATCTCGCCAAGCACATTAAAAAACAGCCTTTTCCCATCTCCCATCAGCTCCATCTCACCTGGGTTGCACAGCTTTACAGATAACCACAGGCTGATGAAAAGGCGAAAGTCCATTTAAAGGGATTTGTCTTCTTTTGCTTTCCTTGTTTTCCCCAGTTCTTCTCCGTTGTTTTGGGTTGTTTTGTTCCTTGAGTGAGACGGAGCGAGGCCAAAGGGAGTGGAGAAAGCCAGTCCTCCTCTGAGACTCAGCTCTTGAGCATGAAGCATGGATTATTACTGTTCCAGCAAAGTATGCCTTACATTACCCCCTCGGTGGATGTCAGAGGATTCAAGGTGACGTGAAGTGGGTACCAAATCCAAAGTTGCACACACAGCTGGGAGCCTTCATGTGCCGCAGGCACTCCTGACCTAATAAACTATTTTCCTCACGAGCAGGTTGCAGCGTGCGTGCGTGCATGCGTGCGTGTTGGGTGCGTGTGCGTGTGGCTGCGCGTGCAATTCCACAACTAGTGCCATGTGACAAAAAAATTAAAGCATCAGGTATTATTTTATTGTTTGTTTTTTTTTTTTTCTTCCCCTTGAAGCAATTGTGTTCCAGCCTGCTTTTAACTTTTAAATTGCTTCAAAAAGGAACAGGGAGGAAGGGAGGGAAGGAGGAAAGGTAGGGGGAGGGAAAGAGGGGAACCAATTTGTTTCATTTTTTTGCCAAGACAAGCATGCGCCATAAGCAGTCAATATACCAGGTGTATCATGATAAATTTTTTAATGCTAGATTTTAGATTGTATTAACATCAAAAAAGGCAGGAAAAGATGGGTCATTTTAGCTTGCCAGTTCAAAATTAAAAAAAATAAAAAAATAAAATAAAGCATGCACTTTGTAAAACTGGTATGCATAATAAAAACACAAGAAAAACTAGCAATGGAATTAATAATCAAAAGCAAATAATCCTATTGATTTAGCTATATTTACTTTTATCATTTTCAATGGTTCCAACAATTTGCAAGTGGAATTCTTAAGAGAAATTGGGACAATTGTTGGAACTAAAGAGTGTATTTTGTTATTTTTATTTTATTTAT